>JADBJO010000545.1:504319-629319 GCA_016801955.1 Conus betulinus | reverse complement strand
GCAGGAGATAAAGACAAGTGAACATATCAAAAGCTGCACCACAACAGACACTGGCAACATTTGACAGATGAACACATTTAAACTCAGTGCACCGTGTTTTGCGCAGTCACGATTTGCCCAAGCAAGTTTCATCCAATCGTGTTTCCCATACATCCATCACCTTTTGCCCAACACCAGGTATAACAGAATTGTTTAAAATCATTAATTGTATAAATTTATTTGTGGGTTCTACACACACTTTCAAAAAAAATCATTTTTACATAATCCATAATAATACTGATGATCATGAAGTTACCATAGGCCAAAACCAGTTATAACCAAGTTGTTAAAATAACTGGTTACATACATTTGTCACATGTTTTACACACAGCTGAAAACGTTACTTCACCAAAAATACACCTGGGGATATTTTGACAGCACACAATGGAAGAAAACACACACACACACCTGGGGACATTCTGACTGCACACAGTACAAGGAAACACACACACACCTGGGGACATTCTGACTGCACACAGTACAAGGAAACACACACACATCTGGGGACATTCTGACACACACTAAAAAAGGAAACACACATACATCTGAGGAACTACATGACTGCACATAATAACAAGACACACACACACACACACACACACACACACACACACACACACACCTGGGGACATTCTGACTGAACACAATACAAAGAAACACACACACACACACCTGAGGACATTCTGACTGAACGCAATACAAGGAAACACACACACACCTGGGGACATTCTGACTGAACACAATACAAAGAAACACACACACACACCTGGGGACATTCTGACTGAACACAATACAAAGAAACACACACACACCTGGGGACATTCTGAATGCACACCATACAAGGAAACACACACCAGGGGGGCATTCTGACCACACACCATAAAAGGAAACACACACCTGGGGACATTCTGACTGAACATGCACACACCTGGGAAATGCACACACCTGGGAACAATCTCACATGCACACACCTGGGAAATGCACACACCTGGGAACAATCTGATTGCACACAATACAAGGAAACACACACACCAATGAACATCCTCACACGTACACACCTGAGAACATTATGTCTGCACTCAATGCAAGGAAACACACACACCTGGGAACAATCTATCTGCACATAACACAAGTAAACACACACACCTGGGAACAATCTATCTGCCTACAATACAAGGAAACACACACACTAGGAAACCTTCTCACATGCACACACATGGAAACAACCTCACAGGATGCACCTGGGGACAATCTGACAGGATGCAAGTAAAAACACACGCACCTGGAGACATTCTGATTGCACACCATACAAAGAAACACACACACACACACACATGGAGACATTCTGACTGCACACAATACAAAGAAACACACACACACACACACACCTGGGGACAATCTGACTGAACACAATACACAGAAACACACACACACCTGGGGACATTCTGACTGCAACCCATACAGAGAAACACACACACACACACACACACACACACCTGGAGACATTCTTACTGCACACAATACAAAGAAACACACACACACCTGGGGACATTCTGACTGCACACAATACAAAAAAACACACACACACACACACCTGGGGGCATTCTGACTGCACACAATACAAAGAAACACACACACACACACACCGTTCCGACTTCACACAATACAAAGAAACACACACACACACACACACACCTGGGGACAATCTGACAGGATAGGAGGAAGACATGGTATCAGATTTCAGCTGGATGGCCTCAGGAAGCAGTGATCTTTTCACTCTCAGGATTCGACTGCGGTCCTCTGAAAAAAAACATATCGCCCCTCTCCCACAATGTTAATCCATTCAAAAAGGAAGAACAAAAAAATTGGTCCATATCTTTAGGATTTTGAGAGGTCATTACCCACGGAATTATGATGTTTACATCCACACGATGACTGTAAGAGGTCACTATCCACAGAATTATGTTTACATCCACACGTTAATTAGGAGAGTTCCCTATCCAGAGAATTATGATGTTTACATACACACGATGATTATCAGAGATCCCTATCCACAGAATCATGATGTTTACATCCACATGATGATTATGAAGAGATCCCTATCCACAGAATCATGATGTTTACATCCACATGATGATTATGAAGAGATCCCTATCCACAGAATCATGATGTTTACATCCACATGTTGATTATGAGAGATCCCTATCCACAGAATCATGTTTACATCCACACGATGATTATGAAGAGTCACTATCCACAGAATATCATGTTTACATCCACACGATGATTATGAAGTCACTATCCACAGAATAGGATGTTTACATCCACACGATGCTTATGAAGAGTCACTATCCACAGAATTATGTTTACATCCACATGATTATTCTAATTTTGTCTCTAACGACGACAAAGCATGTACATCTGTCTGTGATAATAAAGTCAAGTGTTTTGTACTGAACGTCTTTCTAATGATGAGTAAAACATATACAACTGTTTGTGACAATGGAGTCATGTGTTTTGCATTATGACTGTGAGAGTTGACTTTAACATGGTGACAGCCCTGATGTGGTCCTTTGCGGTCGGCTGGGCTCTAAGCAACATTATCTTATCCTATCTTATCTTATGTGTTTTGTATTGAATGTCTGATGATGACAAAAAGTACGTATAACTATGTCCACAGTCATGTGTTTTGGACTGGGTGTCTTTCTACTTATGTCCACAGTCATGTGTTTTGGACTGGGTGTCTTTCTACTGAGGAAAAAAAAGCACATACAATTGCCTATGACTTCAGAATCTTGTGTTTTGAATTGGATTTGGATGTCTCTCTTTTCTGTGACAACAGAATGATATGTTGTGGATTGGATGTCTTTATAATGACGACAAAGCATGTGTCACCCTCTGTGATCACAGGGTGATGTCTCTTGAACTGAATTTCTTTCTAATGAGATGAGAGTATGTACCACAGTCTGTCCCCTTGAGGTCTACTCACTCTTCTTCTGCTGGCGTAGGAATCGACGGTGTCTTTGCCGTTCTTGTTTTGACACAGCTGATGAATCTGCAGAAGAGAGGTGAAGAGATGAGGATGTTGGCACACCCATGCGTCCATCACGGCACAGACACACCTGGCTTTGGTCCCCCTGGAGCAGTACGTTGTTGGCATGGTAACTGCCCTCGCGGTTGGCATGGCGGCACTTGTGCAGTCGCATGCGTCCTTTGGAGTCTTGCTGGCAGTACCATTTCTGTACAGGAAGGATCAATACACATCACTGATCAACCGGCAGTACCATTTCTGTACAGGAAGGATCAATACACATCACTGATCAACCGGCAGTACCCTTTCTGTACAGAAAGGATCAATACACATCACTGATCAACCGGCAGTACCATTTCAATTCAATACACATCACTGATGCAATACACATCACTGATGAACCGGCAGTACCATTTCTGCACATAAAGGATCAATACACAACACTGATCAACTGGCAGTACCATTTCTGTACAGAAAGGATCAATACACATCACTGATCAACTGGCAGTGCTAATACTGTACCAAAAGGATCAATACACTTCATACGTGAACTGGCAGTACTAATTATGTACAGAAAGGATCAATACATTTTATGGACTGGCATAACCATTTCTGTAGAGAAAGGATCAATCCACGTATCAGTGGACAGGCAGTACTAATTCTGTACAGAAAGGATCAATACACCTCATTCATAGACTGGCAGTGCTAATTCTGGACAGAAAGGATCAATATACTTCATCCATCTGGCAGTACCAATTCTGTACAGAAAGGATCAATATACTTCATCCAAAGACTGGCAGTACGAATTCTGTACAGAAAGGGATCAATATACTTCATCCATGACCTGGCAGTACTAATTCTGTACAGAAAGGATCAATATACTTCATCCATCTGGCAGCACTAATTCTGTACAGAAAGGATTTTTCCTACTAAAACTAGTTTTATGATATACTTATCTGTCCAAACAAATGCCTTATTTCCGACAATGTGGAGCATCAGGAAATTCCCCCCTAAAAGAAAGAATCATACGGACAGCGGGGAGCTGATGCTATTCAACCTACAGGAATATATGAGTGCTCTCCCGTGAGTGAAACGAACTCACTTACTCCTGAACTCCTAAACAAATCAGTTTTCTCCCTTTTTCCTAACTGGCGCGAGGAGAGAGGGACTTTCAGCTGTTTGGACAGTAAGTATATCGTAAAACTAGTCTTTGTAGGAAAAATCCTTTTCTTCATACATGTCTGTCCAAATAAATGCCAGAATATCAAAAAGGATGGTGGGATTTCACTTGGGAGTAAGAAGTTTGGATTCAAGCACAAGGATGCCTGCAACTCATACTAGAGTTTAACACCAGAACCAACATGGCTTTAAACAAGATTTCTGGAATTTTGAAGATAGTCCCCGCTCTCCACTATGCAATGAACAATCAAGCAAAAAAGTAGTCTGGACGAGGAAAAGGAGAAGACCCCTGAAATCAGCCTAACACAGGCAGGTTCCCAACCAGTGACTAGCAGGTTAATAACTGTTCACACTGCAACACAGAACAAAGCACAAAATCAGATGATCAATGTGCCTTCACAATGACTTCAAGCCATGTGTACATCAGTTGATCAATGTGCCTTCACAATGACTTCAAGTCAATGTGGATCAGTTGATCAATGCGCCTTCACAATGACTTCAAGTCAATGTGGTAACCAGGGCCAATTCAACTTGTCGCCAACAGTTTAACAAATGCAGACCTGCCACCCCCCAAAGAGACCAATGAGTAAGAACTGAAGCTCAGTGAGGCAGAAATGCATAATTTCAGAGAGCTGAGAGTAATCAAGCGCGACACCTACCTTTTTGCAAACAAACACGATGCGATGAAATTGTTCGCACAATTTTTGTGAACTTTACTTTTCTTCAAAAACAAGCGCTTTCTTTTAAGTGTCACAAGAAATCTTTACAAATTATGAAAATGTAGAATACACTGGAAACACATATGTGATCATATGCGATGACACCTTTGTTCTTCCCAGTCATCACATTGGCATTACACAAACCAAGGACAGGCAGTTCTGCCATGGCACACCAAGGCTTGATAGTGTGCCAGACACAACCTCAAAAATGTTCTCCCCTGTTGCTGACTCTGTGCATGTGGGGTTGGCTATCAGCTCAGTGGTGATTGTGTCATTTTTTAAGTATCGCACCACCCCAGGAAAGAATTTGTCCCCCCCCCCCCCTTCCTGACTTTCATCAGTCCCCAACACAAACGGTCCATTCTGCAGTCCCCCATGGCAAGGGTCCTCACAATGTGTGTTGTCTTTGTTCAACTGCTCTTCAACTGTTTGACGATCTCCGAATCTGAGAACCCTTCTTTAAAAAGCTGGGATGCATGGTCGGCTGCGCTAAGAGCGATGTTGTGCTCGACGAAAAAATCCGGCCACCAATGCTTCAGTCCAAATTACCCTTTTCCTCATTTCATCCTCTTTTGAGGTGTCTACAGTCTGAAAAATCTGTGTGATGCTGAAAGAATTCAGCATGTTAGAGGAACCGATGTGCTTGTGTGACTAAAGGTGATGCTTCACATCCACCATCCCGCCATGGGAAATTGTGAAGTCCAGTTCGCAAGTGGTACACCTTGCACAATTTACACCTTTAGCCGAAGGTCGCATGCAGGGGAACTTTTCCGAGTATGCTTTTCGGGACTTTTGACCAGGTTTTTTTTTTTTTTTTCGCATCTTGTCCAGAACTTTCTGCTCCACGTTTCGACATTTTCGTAGCTACAACTTCAAAAGGACACCAACTTCGCTGAATGGTAAAGATGGTGGTGAAACGAACTACGCATGACCTGAAACGCTTCTTCAAGATTACTGGTTACACGCACGGTGTCGTGCGTGTGTGTACATAAGCCGATTTTTTTCGTCCGTTTTTTTTTTTTTTTTTTTTTAAACTTCAATGCGTAATTTTTTGGCTAAGGGCATAAGATTTTATCACTTGGGCGTAATAAATTACGCGAAATGCGTAATGGTTGGCAGGTCTGCAAATGGGCTTGTAGGGTAGTGCAGACTGAAGATCTGCCAGCTGGCACTTCATTCAGTCATTTCCCTTGTCATCCAGTCAATATCGTTCAATATCATTCACTCAATTTCATACTACTTCCTTCATTCTTTCCATCGCTCACTATGTGTAACGTGTCATTCATGGAGACACGGATGGGTTTCTGAGTCAGGAACTGGTCCAACTGTGACAAACATCAATATGGAAGCTAAAAGGAAATCCTTACTTTGATTTGCTTCTTATTTTGTTTCATTTTTTTTTTTTTTTTTTTTTTTTTACAAAACTCCAAGACATCATGGAGTGGAATCCCCGAATGGCAAAAGGGCACCAGACTGAAGAATAAAGAAAGGATAAACCCCCACGCTCTTCCTCAACCTCAAAAATCATCATACATCTAACTTCATACAAACAAAATTGTGACCATCAAAACAGGATGCCAAAAGAGAAGAATATTCAGTAGGAGAAGAAAACTTGTGTAAATCAACCAGGTTACAATCAGTCATTACTGTGGGAATTCCCAACCAGAGGCCATTGCAACATTAGCCATCCACAGCATTCAAATCAAGACAGCAGTTTGACCGCTAACATGTAAATGTTCACCGTAAATGAAAAACCATCCAATTCAGCGACGAAAAATCTTATTTTTGTGAATTCACAAAAAAAGTCTGAGTCAAAAACAGAACAGATGACTGACAAATCCTGTCGAATCACCAGGATCAAGCTCACAGCACACATGGGTGAAAATTTTCGGAAACACGACCACACATGAGATGGAGTCGTAAACGGTAGGTAATGGGAATCCAAATCAGCTCATTCCGCCTGAAAAGACGATAGACTTTCTTGGTAATCGAAATGTCTTGCACAAATTTTCTTGCTAATTGGAATGTCTTGCACATATTTTCTTGCTAATTGGAATGTCTTGCATAGATTTTTTTGCTAATCAGAATGTCTTGCACAGATTTTCTTGCTAACTGGAATGTCTTGCATAGATTTTCTTGCTAATCGGAATGTCTTGCATTGATTTTCTTGCTAATTGGAATGTCTTGTATAGATTTTCTTGCTAATCGGAATGTCTTGCAGACAAAAGCTTGTATCAATGGCACACTGTAAAGAGCAGAGAGGGAGGCTGTGAAGAGCTGTGAAGAGAATTCACAAATTCTCCACACTGCGCACCTTTTAAAAAGAGTCATTCAACGAAAACCTTGTCTTCTGTGAGGTGGGGGCAGGAGAATCAAAATTGGACTCTGCAAGAGCACCAGCGATCACTGACCAAGTGTTATTGGATGCAGAACATGCGAGAGTGAACTCAAAAGAAGAGATGTCTTCATCATCAAAATAACCAATGTTGTCATGATCAAATCCTCTCACTTGTCCGACTCCCGTCTGCATGCAACCATACCAAACGCACCTAAAAATTTGTCGGAGTGCAAACTGTCCTCCTTGCTCACATTACACTGGGATTGCCCACTTGCACAAGTAAACCCCCCTTGGAATGACGTCCCTCAAGTTGTGCTCCAAGCCAGTGCCATTCACATGGATCCTCTTGTTGAGGCCAACATGGAGGAAAAGAAGACAGCTGCTCTCACAAAACTGCTTGCCTGGGGGTAGGGGAAGGACAGCATGCTGAGGGAGACGCAGACCTGTCTCCGCCACACCCGGGACCGAGACTGAAGCGGTGTAGCAAGGAGCGCTGGTCACCACCCTTGCCACAACTGGCTGACTGTCACACTGAAGGGAAAACACCATGCGCCATGTAAACACCGAGCACAATGTCGAAGATGGCCAACATTCCCACGAACTGCAACGGGTGAATGGAAAGCAGCCAGTGCAGAAGACACCGGTTCCATGCTGGTCTAGCCAGGAAAACCACTCATCCACAGGAATAACAAACCCTTGATGACTGGGGAAGAAGAAAAATGGCTGTCTTGTTGAAGGAGACTGAAGAGAAGACACAAAGTGAGTTAACTCTCTCAAAAATTCCGACTGGAAAGGCGTAGACTGGTCGAGAGAAATGAGGCCAACTCTGAAGGGCGTTTCTGCTGATCCAAGTTCAAGCACTCAAACTGGAGAGAGCTGTGTCCACACCAGGAAAAGGAGAAAACTGATTTGCTTTGGAGTAAAATGAGTTTGTTTTGCTCAGGGGACAGCACTCATATATTCCTGTTGGTTGAGTAGCATGAGAACCCCATTCTCCGTATGATTCTTTCTTTTGGGGGGGGGAATTTCCTGATGTTTCACATTTTAGGAAAAGGAAATTTTTCTTCTAAAATTACATTTAATCTAACATCCTCTACCGTGGCTCACTAATGCATTAAGCGACAGCAGTTTGCTCCCCCTGTCCCATACACAATAAAGTCTGTCTGGCGCTGGGAAGGCACATGTGGAATTTCCTGTTTCACCAACATATCAGACAGAAGAAGAATGACGTGCTATTAGAACTGGCTCAGCAAAGTAGTTCAGAGGATGAGGGGGGTAAGGGTATGCAAGTTTATCGAAAACAAATCTGAGCTTGATTTATTTGCTCTGAGTATTTAATAGTTTTATATGTCTTATCATCTGAATCCAAAACAGTTAAAAGTGTGTACTGTGTGCAATGATTTAATTTCCTTATAGAAAAAAAAAAATTCGCTTGGATTATACATATTGAATACCTCAGGCTTTCTCTGCATCTGTTCAAAGTAAGAGCGAAGTTTTATGCCCCTTTTCTTCCACATTTGCTGTTGTCATACTAACCAGACAAACGTAAACAAGATTGTGTTCTCCTACTTATGATGTTTCCGTAACAGTAGTGTTGCTATTTGACCCAAACTGCATATGGGAGTTTGTATTATACTCCCTGTTTGGCTAAGTATACTTACCATGTCAGACCATAGCATTAAACGCTGTCAGTCAGCTCTGTCAGGCCGAAGTTTTGTGGCAAATGCAGTCATAAGATAGTCACGTGACGCCCACCCTACTTCTGCCTACGGAAGATGCCGAAGATCATGTACTGTCCGTCATTCAACGAGGCCTGCGCGCAAGGCAACCCCAGGGAACCTTGGCGCTAGCGGGGAAGGTAGGGGCGGGCATTAGAGTCTGACATGGTAAGTATACTTAGCCAAACAGGGAGTATAATACAAACTCCCCATTTTGGCGTCGTATACTACTATACCATGTCAGACCATAGCAGAATTTAAAGGAAATAGAGGAGGGCCGAGCGCCCTAATGGTTCCTGGGGTTAACTGCTATGGCTGCATTGGCCGCCACAAATGAAACCCCTTTAGAACCATCAGCCCTGGTCATGCGGATGTCCCCTAGATAAAAGTTTATGAAAGGGTTCTCCGAACGCCAGTAGGCTGCCTCCAGGAGATGGGCGCACGGGGACAGAGTGCTGGAACGCTGTGGGACGTGGCCAGCGCTCTGACCTCTGGGCTGAAAGGGCTGGGAGGTCTTTGGGCCTGGGCATAGGCAGATTTGATTGATAGTATTGGATAGCCACCTAGAAATTGCGCCCGCCGAGATGTCTTTCTTGTTGTTGGGGGTTGATGGAAATAAGGAGGCTTCTCTGAGAGGAACGCCTGGGGCGGGAACGCTCCCAGTAGTATCTGAGGCACCTAGAGGGTCACAGGTCCATGTCCCCGTCGCCTTCGCTGCCTAAGATATCCGCTAGGGAGCGGATAACAAGGGAAGGAGAGGTCGTGCCCGGTTCCTGGTTCTTCGCTAAGAACTCAGGCAGGAACTTAAGCGAGACCGAGCCGTCTCTGTGAAAGGCGATGTCCCGAGGGTCACCACTGAGGGCATGAATCCCCACTTCGCCTCCTGGCTGAGGCCAGGGAGAGAAGGAAGGTGGTCTTGAAGGAGAGAATGTCAAAGGGAATTGCGCGGAGGGGCTCGAAAGGGGGTTTTCTGAGAAAGTCAAGAACCAGAAAGAGGTCCCACATGGGAGCGCGCCTAGGGGACTGAGCTTCCCGTAGGGCCACCCCCCGAGATAGTTCTCTAAGGAGAAAGTCATTGTCGAATGATGGGCCGCCCAGCTGTCGGATGGTGGTGCATACGGCCGATCTGTAGCCCCGAATGGAACTAGCAGAGAGCTTTCGAGAGGACGAAAGGGGGATAGGAAAATTGCCTATCTGGATGTGATGGAGGGGTGGAGGTAGGGGACCGAGTTAGCCGTGCACCACGTGACCCATCTCTCCCATCGGTAATTGTAGAGGGACTCGGTGCTGGTCCTACACGAGGCCAAGGCCAAGTCCCGTAATCCCTGCGATGCCCCCGCTTCTGTCAGGGTATCTAGGACAGACTGGGGTCTGTCTGGCGGGGGTCGCAATTTGGTTGGCATATCAGCCAAGCGTGTAGGCGAAGCATCTGGGGGTTGGAGTGAGGGAGGCCCGAGCGAGGTTGTCTGAGCAAGTCCCACCGAGGGGCTAGCTGGAGAGGGGGAACGTGAGTTAGGGACCTGAGGTCGGGGAACCACGACTGGGTCGGCCACCACGGGGTTATAAGGATGTTTGGGTCTCTCCAGCCTGGCCTTCCTGATCACTTTGTGAAGTATTGGAAAGGGGGAAAGGGCGTACGCGATGAGTCCCGTCCAGGGGAGGGAGAGCGCATCGACCGCGTACGCTCGGAGATCCGGAACGGGAGAGACATACATAGGAAGGCGATGGTTGAAGCGGGTCGCAAAGAGGTCGACCATGGGCTTGAACCAGTGCTCCCATACTGTGGTTAGCGTCAGCTTGTTCAGGGTCCACTCTGTGTGCAGAAGGGTCCCTGAGCGGCTGAGAGAGTCTGCCAGGATGTTGCGTGTCCCCGCTATGTGTCTCGCACGGAGGGTGGTTCCCCGTGCGTGGCACCAGTGAAGGAGGGCTCTCTGTCCGTAGGAGAGGCCGATGGAGTGAGAGCCCCCCCCCCCCCTTGTTGATGTAATGGGCTACCGACGTGTTGTCCGTGAGGAGGAGAACCAGTTGGGCGAGATTAGGTGTTGGAAGTGGAGGAAGGCCAGCCTGACTGCTTCCAATTCTAATATCTTGATGTGGAGGCGTGCCCATCTGTGCGTCCCACCCTCGAGGCATGACTGTCCCCCAAGTGGGCCCCCCAGCCTGGAGGCGTCCGTGTACAGTTTGAGGGACTGAGTTGGGAGAGAGATTTGGAACGCCAGTGGTCAGAGTGGACGGATTGAGCCATTCTTCCGTGGCGCCAGAGAACCAGGGGCCGAGGGGAATGGTCAGGTCCCAGCGGTCCGAGGGCTGGGACCAACAAGGACGGAACTCCCTCTGCAGCTGGCGTTTTGGGGACCCGACCTAGCGGAATGAGGGCTGAAAGGGACTCCATCATCCCTAAGAGGGAGGACAGAGTTCTGGCCGAGGTATGTGATGCTCCTCGGAGGCGAGAGATGAGGTCCACTATCCCAGCGGACCTCTCTGGGGTCGGGGCGACCTTCATGGCAATCGTGTCGAAACTCATGCCAGGAAAAGAGAACCTCTGACTGGGAATGAGTTCGCATTTGAGGGGGTTCGTTACAAAAACCCAGGGTGGAACAGAGCCTGAGGAGGCGCGTGGTTGGGCTCAGCACTGAGCCCGGGAGGAGGCCAGGACAAGCCAGTCGTCGAGGTACACCAGGAGGCGAATGTCCTCCTGTCTGGGTAGGGCGGCCATCTCCTTGACAACCTTCATGAAGAGGAAGGGTGCCAGGGAGAGACCAAAGGGGAGAGCTTTGAACTGGAACACCCGACCCTGCCAGACGAACCGGAGGTAACGTCTGTGAGCCGGGTGAAGGAGGATCTGGAAGTACGCATCCTTCAGATCTATGGAGGTGGCCNTGAATCCCACTTCGCCTCCTGGCTGAGGCCAGAGAGAGAAGGAAGGTGGTCTTGAAGGAGAGAATGTCAAAGGGAATTGCGCGGAGGGGCTCGAAAGGGGGTTTTCTGAGAAAGTCAAGAACTAGAAAGAGGTCCCACATGGGAGCGCACCTAGGGGACTGAGCTTCCCGTAGGGCCACCCCCCGAGATAGTTCTCTAAGGAGAAAGTCATTGTCGAATGATGGGCCGCCCAGCTGTCGGATGGTGGTGCATACAGCCGATCTGTAGCCCCGAATGGAACTAGCAGAGAGCTTTCGAGAGGACGAAAGGTGGAATAGGAAATTGCCTATCTGGGTGATGGAGGGGTGGAGGTAGGGGACCGAGTTAGCCGTGCACCACGTGAGCCATCTCTCCCATCGGTAATTGTAGAGGGACTCGGTGCTGGTCCTACACGAGGCCAAGGCCAAGTCCCGTAATCCCTGCGATGCCCCCCGCTTCTGTCAGGGTATCTAGGACAGACTGGGGTCTGTCTGCGGGGGGGGTCGCAATTTGGTTGGCATATCAGCCAAGCGTGTAGGCGAAGCATCTGGGGGTTGGAGTGAGGGAGGCCCGAGCGAGGTTGTCTGAGCAAGTCCCACCGAGGGGCTAGCTGGAGAGGGGGAACGTGAGTTAGGGACCTGAGGTCTGGGAACCACGACTGGGTCGGCCACCACGGGGTTATAAGGATGAGTTTGGGTCTCTCCAGCCTGGCCTTCCTGATCACTTTGTGAAGTATTGGGAAAGGGGGGAAAGGCGTACGCGATGAGTCCCGTCCAGGGGAGGGAGAGCGCATCGACCGCGTACGCTCGGAGATCCGGGACGGGAGAGACATACATAGGAAGGCGATGGTTGAAGCGGGTCGCAAAGAGGTCGACCATGGGCTTGAACCAGTGCTCCCATACTGTGGTTAGCGTCAGCTTGTTCAGGGTCCACTCTGTGTGCAGAAGGGTCCCTGAGCGCGCTGAGAGAGTCTGCCAGGATGTTGCGTGTCCCCGCTATGTGTCTCGCGGAGGTGGTTCCCCGTGCGTGGCACCAGTGAAGGAGGGCCTCTGTCCGTAGGAGAGGCCGATGGAGTGAGCCCCCCCCCCCCCCCCCCCCCCCCCTTGTTGATGTAATGGGCTACCGACGTGTTGTCCGTGAGGAGGAGAACAGTTGGGCGAGATTAGGTGTGGAAGTGGAGAGAAAGGCCAGCCTGACTGCTTCCAATTCTAATATCTTGATGTGGAGGCGTGCCATCTGTGCGTCCCACACCCTCGAGGCATGACTGTCCCCCAAGTGGGCCCCCCAGCCCGAGTTGGAGGCGTCCGTGTACAGTTTGAGGGACTGAGTTGGGAGAGAGATTGGAACGCCAGTGGTCAGAGTGGACGGATTGAGCCATTCTTCCGTGGCGCCAGAGACCAGGGGCCGAGGGGAATGGTCAGGTCCCAGCGGTCCGAGGGCTGGGACCAACAAGGACGGAACTCCCTCTGCAGCTGGCGTTTGGGGACCCGACCTAGCGGAATGAGGGCTGAAAGGGACTCCATCATCCCTAAGAGGGAGGACAGAGTTCTGGCCGAGGTATGTGATGCTCCTCGGAGGCGAGAGATGAGGTCCACTATCCCAGCGGACCTCTCTGGGGTCGGGGCGACCTTCATGGCAATCGTGTCGAAACTCATGCCCAGGAAAGAGAACCTCTGACTGGAATGAGTTCGCATTTGAGGGGGTTCGTTACAAAACCCAGGGTGGAACAGAGCCTGAGGAGGCGCGTGGTGTGGGCTCAGCACTGAGCCCGGGAGGAGGCCAGGACAAGCCAGTCGTCGAGGTACACCAGGAGGCGAATGTCCTCCTGTCTGGGTAGGGCGGCCATCTCCTTGACAACCTTCATGAAGAGGAAGGGTGCCAGGGAGAGACCAAAGGGGAGAGCTTTGAACTGGAACACCCGACCCTGCCAGACGAACCGGAGGTAACGTCTGTGAGCCGGGTGAAGGAGGATCTGGAAGTACGCATCCTTCAGATCTATGGAGGTGGCCCAATCTAGGTGGTGGATGGAGTCCCTGATCTGGGAGGGCGTGTCCATCTTGAACTTGGAATGTCTGAGGAACTTGTTGAGGGAGAGAGGTCGAGGATGGGCCTCCATCCCCCCGAGGGTTTGGGGATCACGAACAGGTGGAGTAAAACCCGGGGTTGGACCTGGTGGGCGGGTTGTCCCTGTTCCGTGCCCATCGCGGGTGTGTCCCCTAGTCACCGGCGAGGGCGTGCCTGTTGGCCGAACCGAAAACTGAGTTGCTGGCGAGGTTTCGATTTCAACCTCTGCGAATTTAGAGGGCGCTTGGCTGGCCCGGCGTTGGGAGATGGGGCTTGTCGGGGATACGGAGTGGGCCTGATGGACCTGGGGTAAGACCGATAGGGGGCCTGGAAGGGCGTGGCTGAGGCCGGGGGCAAAGGACGCCGCCTGCTTGCATTCCTCGACCGAAAGGGACATAGCCAAGGTGGAGTACTCGCCAAAGTGCGAGTGATCCTGGCCCGGGACACACCGAAGGGAAGCCTTGAGTGCCGGGGAGTGAAGAGCGTGCAAGCACCACGTCTCTGGCCACTAGCAGGCAATAGAAGTGGCTTGTTGCTGCGCTGTCCGCCGCAGCCGACAAGTGATGCGATATCCTGTTAACTAGGTGTCGCATAAAGGGATCGCTGAATAAGCGAGATTCATCCTCATGGTGTGGTTCGGAGGTATTGTCCGAAGGCACTGGGACTGCGCCGTCATCCCCAGGCCAGAGTACCTCCGCCCTCTGCAAGAGCATGGTAAGGTAGGCATGCCCTGCAATGGTGTGTAAGATGCCCATCCGGGCTACTCGGTCCCAGTCCTTAATGCTTTAAAGGAGATGGTGCCCGAAGTAGGGGGGCCCGTTGGGCATCAGGCGACAATCCGACTGGGAGATGGCCCACTCCCTGTCGCCGGATTGTCTGCAAAGAGGGAGGTCACTGGGTGCTTCCTGCGGGTCCCGAGGAGGGAGCCGAAGGGGGCCGCATTGGGCACCGGGGAAGGTCTTGACCGGCGGGGGGACGGCGTCTGCACCCCTGGCGCGGATTGCCAGACTCTCCCACAGCGAAGTGAGGGACTGAGGAGCGACGAGCCTGAGTTTGCGTTGGGCTGGGGGCGGCCCGACGATGTCAGGGAAGGCCAAGATATCGGCAGAGGGAGGGTCTTCCCTCGACACCAAGTCCGGTCGAAACCGGTCAATGGTGCGGATATCATAAAGGGATGAGAAGAGGTCCTCCGGGTGTGGGGAGTCGAATTCCTGGGAAGGTTGGTCCTCCTCAGGGGGCATCTGCGCGGGTGCGTGAGGGTCCCGCCCTCGTTGGGGGTGGAGGGGGGGGAGGTGGCTCTGTGCTCGGCAGACGGGCTAGGGTGGGAGAGCCCGGACTGCCGATCTTACAGTGCCCGAGGTGGGAGACCAGGTCGACCCAGGCCTGTGAGATTGGGTGCCACAAGCGACCATATAGCTGTTCCGGTTGGGGGAGTGGTGTTAAGTCACTGGTCTCTCTCGGGGGCATAGAGCCACTGGTCCCCGGGGAGATAAGCGGGCTGTGGCGGCCCAGGGTACTGTGCAGGGACTCCCCGGGGACCGGGGTAACCTTTGAGCAGAGGGGGGGGTAGTGTTCGACCATGGTATGTCGTCCCCCCCCCCCCGGGAGTGCGCCGGGACCAGGGGAATAGGGCCGGTTACCCGTGGTCCTGCTGGTAGATCGTCCCCCCCGGAGGAACGGGACCGAGGACGTTGCCAAAAGGGGGGCCGAGTAGGTCGGACCCCCAGCGTCCTGAACCCCTAGGGGAACCTGCAACGGGCGAGCGGGGTAGATCGGCCGTCCTTGTGTATGTTTCACAACCAGTGGAGGCACTCGGTGTTTCCCATATGCCCAGAGTTATGGTCATGTGCATGGTCTTGCCATGACGTGGCCATAAAACTGCGTCCGGAGATAACGGGACGCTCCTCGTGCAGGGGTGTTGGCTGCACCTGTGCACGGGTGGGGAAGAGCGTCGTGAGACGGCGAGTCCAGATGGGGGGGAGACGTGGACCCGCGCGTCTCATAAATGCGAGTGACGGGTGGAGGTTCCAGTCCAAAACCGTCACCCGTGCCTGTCCGCGCCTCGGCAAAGGTCCCCGGGGGCCGAGGGTCGCGTGACTGGGCATAGTAAACGGATGTCTGACTATGCGCGCCGGAAAGCTAGAAGGCAGGGTGGCTGGAGGAGAAGCGGAATCCTGCTTGGATGTTTAGACTTGAGTGGGTCCCTTTAGGGGGGCCTTGCCCTTTGATTTTCTGGGCAGGTTGAACGATAAGCATTTGGAAATAGCAGCCGCTTGCCTAGTAGCTTTCGAACGCAACGGTCGTGCGTCCAGCGGTCGGGTAGAGGAGGGAGAGTCCCACGTCCCCTTCGCGGGAAGGTCGTCTCCAACTACCGCGGCCGTCCATTCTCCCACGGGAAGAACGGTCTGCTCGGAGTTGGAACCAACTCGTTGGTCCTCCGGGAAAGCGAGCGAACTCTGAACGTCAGAGCTGCTCGCCCAACCGAGTCCTTCACCATTTTGGGCAATGGCACCGAGCAAAACCGGAGCACACGATCATAACATGACGGTCGATCGAGGAGGGTATACAGGTCGATCGACCGTGCGCACACACATAGCAATATAACACAATGGAAATATAAAAGTAAACAAGCTCGCACAGTGACAGAAAACGCAGTAGCGATGAACGAAACCGTGCGTGAGCAATGACAGTGGCGTGAACCAAAAGTGCTGAGTAACGCCACGTGTAACAGCAATGCCGAAGGGCGATGCGATCGCCACGCACACGAAGCCGATGGAAAAATGTGGCAAATGAATGGGAGGGGTGTAAACAAGTGTAGGAAGCAAATTCCGAACGACAAACCACGTGTAATAGCGTGGCTAGTAAGCTGGTGCAACAAGTAATGGAGACCGGCGCAAAACAAGATGGCGACGAAACCAACCTGCGATTGTCGCAGATGAGATAGTGGAATCGTGGTACAAGTAACGGCGAGATTAGAAATCGGAATTTAGGGGCGAAAAGGCCGTAAAGGCGAGTGAGAATGCAAGGCCGATGGACAAAGGGAGGCAGAGAAAACGCGATGGACGTGGCGATGGAAAATGCCGATCAACCTCGAACGGTTACGCAAATAGACAAGAACCGGGAGCACCACGATCGCGAGAAAATTTCAGTAAATAAGGTTAGAATGCTAGCCCATCCGATAACCTCACACGTCAAGATATAAGCGGAAGCCACAGATAAATGAGTACAGAGTGCAAACACAGCAATCTTTACACAAAGGCAAAGTATAGGCGAGACAGAGCACAAGACTTATCTTGCTTGGGCGACAGGCCGAAGTAGAATGACGGACAGTACACGATCTTCGGCATCTTCCGTAGGCGGAAGTAGGGTGGGCGTCACGTGACTATCTTATGACTGCATTTGCCACAAAACTTTGGCCTGACAGAGCTGACTGACAGCCGTTTAATGCTATGGTCTGACATGAAAAGTACAAAATACTTAGCTGCTCTGAGTGCTGCTGACACAGTGTTACATGGTATAAAAAGATAGGAAAGCCACGGAATTTTCTTTCTTTCTGCGTACGCTGGCTTATACTCCTGCGGACACTGCCTCTATAGACAGGCAGTGGAGTTTTGTGTGTATGACCATTTTTTTATCCCGCCATTAAGGCAGCTATACTCTATCTTCGGGGAAGGTGCATGCTATGTGTAACATGTCATCCATACCAATGGTCACACAGGCCTTCTCTTCCGAAAGTTGGTGATGGGATTTTACGTGTGTGCAAGGTGTTGTGCGTGCATTCACCAACCGAACCTCGGTTTATAGTCTCATTCGAAGGACTGTATGGGGAACAGAGTCAGAACCAATGTTAACTCCATGGGAAAAATCCCCCTGTACCAAAATTTGAACTTGCAACCCTAGGATCACGAGTCCGGCGCTCTACCAACTGAGCTATTTCCGCCCCGGAAAGCCACGGAATGAATGATATGACAATCTTGCTATGATACCAGTGACACAGAAGGATAGGACAGCTAATGGAAAAAGAAAGAAAAGACACCCCTACCACCACCCTGGTCCCTCCACTCCAACCACCATGGCACTGACCTGATTGGGCTTACAGGGCAGCTGGAAGGCCTTGCGTGGCTTGGAGCACTGGCGCAGGATCTTTTGCTGCTGGGGGTCAGGTAGAGCAGCAGGTTCTTCTGGTTCTGCTGCATCAGCTGAGTCTTCTCCTCCTTCATCCGCAGCTTCCACATCCTCTTTGACACTTTCCTGATGCATACACCACATCATCCTGTACTTTACACATCCTGCCACATACACTAACCACATCTTCCTGCACTTCACACATCATGTCATATACACCAACCACATCATCCTGCACCTAACACATCATGTCATATACACCAACCACATCATCCTGCACCTAACACATCATGTCATATACACCAACCACATCATCCTGCACCTAACACATCATGTCATATACACCAACCACATCACCCTGCACCTAACACATCATGTCATATACACCAACCACATCACCCTGCACCTAACACATCATGGCATATACACCAACCACATCATCCTGCACCTAACACATCATGTCATATACACCAACCACATCATCCTGCACTTCACACACCATGTCACATACACCAACCACATCATCCTGCACTTCACACATCATGTCATATACACCAACCACATCATCCTGCATTTAACACAGCAAGCCACATACACCAACCACATCACCCTGCACCTAACACATCATGTCATATACACCAACCACATCATCCTGCACTTCACACACATCATGTCATATACACCAACCACATCATCCTGCACTTCACACATCATGTCATATACACCAACCACATCATCCCTGCACCTAACACATCATGTCATATACACCAACCACACCATCCTGCACCTAACACATCATGTCACATACACCAACCACATCATCCTGCACTTCACACATCATGTCACATACACCAACCACATCATCCTACACTTCACACATCATGTCACATACACCAACCACATCATCCTGCACTTCACACATCATGTCATATAATCATCATCCTACACTTCACACATCCTCTTTGACACTTTTCTGTCACATACACCACATCATCCTGCAGCTCAACACATCATGCCACATTCACCACATCATGTTGCACCATCAAATTTCACTGATGGTGAACCTCAAGAGTTCTAGCCCAGGAATGAAGACACAGAGAGACACTAGCACTATCAATAACAGTTTTTAACTTAGCCACAAACTTAATTTCAGCCAACCAGTATTTTGTCAGAACAAAATGTGAGCTACTTACAGACATTTATATGATAATACAACATGAAAGATGTTTAACTCAGAAATTAAAGCATAAACACATGCAAAATCAACTTGCACACATATTTGCGCTTGCACACACACACACACACACACACACACACACACACACACACACACACACTTACACACACACACACACTTAGAAATGCACATACACTTTCACAAACACACACACACACTTACACATGCGTTTACTCACTCACAAACACACCACACACAAACACATTTAGACACACACACACACACACACACAATGTGACAGACAGAGTGTTACCCTCTTTCCAGCAGCACACTATCCCTCCAGGTCTGTCGGTCCTCAAGAAATGGTTCACTTCCCTGCGAAACCGTCAACACAATCAGTCCCACAATCCATCACTGAGTCAATCAGTTGGTCAGTCAGTCAATCAACCAAATAGTCCATAAGTCAGCCAATCAGCTGTTAAGTCACTCAACTGATCAATCAACCAGTCAATCAGTCATTAAATCAGTCAGTCAATCAGCCACTCACTCAGTCAGCAAATCAATCATTAAGTCCATCAATCAAGTACGGTCTACCGATCAATCGTTCAGTCACTGAACTGATCAATCAACCAGTCAATCAGTCATTACATCAGTCAGTTATTAAGGTCAGTGCCTAAATAATCAGTTAATCAATATGACAGTCAAACAAATCAGTCAATGAAGAAGTAAATGAATAATTAAATAAACAGTCAATCAATTATTCAACCTTCCATTTCTCCCCTCCTCCCTCAGACCCCCACTAATGGTATTCATAGAACAACAGACGGTGAAGAAGTGAAACTGACAGATGGATGGATGACAGAAGACAGAAGAGAGGGGGGGGGGGGGGACATGACAATGACCAGGAGAGACTGAGGAAAAGAAATGTAAAGGTGAGATAAAGACAGGGATGACAGGACAGACAGCAGATGAGGTGGGGCAAGGGAGTGGGGGAAAATGACAATGACAGGTAGTGAGAGAGAGAGTGGTAATGAGCAGGTTTAACCCTCTGCCTACCGCATGACTTTGTGCTATATGACTATGTGAATATCATGCCAAGAGAGGTAACTCTGCAACACATACACACTTGATATGATGATATGAATACTTTATTATCTCAAAAGATGAGAAATTAAGATAGGTGCATAATAAACAGTATCACAAGACAACATGCATGATACAAGAATCATCACAATCAAGTGGCCACTAATAGAATTTATGTGTAGAGTCCAACACCCCCACCCTCCAACACACACACACACACACACACACACACACACACTGTAATCATTTGAAAAACCTCATACACATGCACATACACAAGCACACTCAAAGCTTACACTCACAAGCAAATATACACACACACACAAGCACATATTATATTATGCAAATACACATATCTTCACACAAGCACACACACACCCTCAACCACCCCACCCCCCCTCCCCCCACCCCCCTTCTCTCTCTCCCTCTCTCTCACACTCCTTCACATCACTAAGCATGAAAAGTGGTACAAAAGACATCACAAATTTAACTGATGGATCAACCTGGGTATAAAGTTTTTTGCGCCCTAGATTTGACTCTAAGGGTCCTAAAACGACGTCCAGATGGTAAAATTTCGTTAATATTTTGCTAAAACAGGGCTATCATCACTGGCAATCTTTCTTGCTTTCCTCTCCACTCGTCTGTCATACAATTCTTGCATTCCAATTTGCTTCCTTCCAATCACTTTGCTACCCACATTCATCACATCATTCAATACTCACTCTTCACACCCAAACTTCCATACCAGCACATAAATGTTATTAGTGTGCACTATCATTATTACCAACAAAATCAAATAAGAATGATGTGAAATTGCAGAGAATGGTAAAAGGAAGTAATTCACAAAAAATCAAACAAATAACTCAATAAATGGATGAGTAATGCACATGTTAGTGAACATACCATAAAAAGCACAATTATGTCCCTTTTTACCTAGAAAATAGTACCCTCAATTATGAGCAGATTGTCATCAAGAATAACATTCAATGGGATTTATATGACTGTCACGTGTTACTGCTGATGTTGAATAAATAGTAACACCACTTTTTCTGTGTTTTGACTGATTTTGTTTGGCGCAATGTGTTTGTGTATACTCGAAATCTGTTATTTTTGGTGGTAAAATTTCTGCTACACTAATTATCAACATAATCAAATCATTTTGACAGAACATTGTAGACAAATGCATAACAACAAAACATGTCAAAAATCAGAGCAATCTGTCAAGAAGTAAGTGAGCAGTAACCTTTTTACTGAACCTACCCCAAAAAAGCTAAATTTTACCCTAGCATCAAGTTATTCAAATGTGGTACTATACTGTGGCAGTGAAGGGATTAAGCAATACCATCACGATTTCCCCCATCTTGGACAAACGGATACAGATAAATAAAAGGCAGAGAAAGTGCAAGACAGAAAACCTGAAACTGAAAGAAAGACAGAAACAATAACAGAAAGACAGACCAAAACTGAGCAGCCACAAAATTCTCCCCGTCACACGTTACAAAAACTTCTCCCTTCATGCCATAAGCAACTCTCCCATTTACACATACCCCCCCACACACACACAGTGACACACAATTACGCAAATGAACACACACACATTCACACTTATGAACGCACACACATGCACACGCACACACACACACACACACAGGGCCCTGACCCTTGGGAGTTAGACGTAGCTTTGAGGAGAGGCAAAAGGGACTGGCCGTCCATATGGGGGGGTACATCCACCCCTCCCATGTCCAACAGCGTGGCCGCTAGATCCACATTGGCTGCCACATTATGGATTCTGCACACATCACACCATTACCCTTGACATGTTGTGGATCCTGCACACATCACGCCACTACCCTTGACATGTTGTGGATCCTGCACACATCACACCATTACCCTAGACATGTTGTGGATCCTGCACACATCACACCATTACTCTAGACATGTTGTGGATCCTGCACACATCACACCGTTACCCCTGACATGTGGATCCTGCACACATCACACCATTACCCTGGACATGTTATGGATCCTGCACACATCACACCATTACCCTTGACATGTTGTGGATCCTGCACACATCACACCGTTACCCCTGACATGTGGATCCTGCACACATCACACCATTACCCTGGACATGTTATGGATCCTGCACACATCACACCATTACCCTTGACATGTGGATTCTGCACACATAACACCATTACCCTACATGTTGTGGAACCTGCAAACATTACACCTTTGCCCTATGCAAGCACACACACACAGACACACACACACTGACTTTGAGCTTTACACAAGGAGAAATCACACACATAGGCATACATGCACGCACCCGCACACACACCAACTTTGAGCCACTCTTTACACACAGGGACACACACACACACATACACACATGACCAACCTTGAGCCAGGCTTTATGCCTGGTCCTTTAATGATGAGGGGGACCCGTGTATCGAAGTCAAAGGCCATGGACTTGCCCTTGATCAGGCCAAACTGCCCCAGGTGGTAGCCATGGTCTGAAGTGTACAGCATGTAGGTGTTCTCCAGTTCCCCCAGCATGTCCAGCTCACTGCTCACCTGAAAGCACCATTCATTCTGCATGTGCAGCTTCTTGAAGACTCACCTTGCGCCGAGGTGGCCCCCTGTAACATTGTACTCATAGCCTACATTCACCTGCATGCACAGTGATGCTGCCTAACTCGGACATAGAAAAATGCAGTTTTAACAAGAGACACTGTGTTTAACTTCTGTTGTCCCGTACCGCTCCGTTCCGCTCACTGGCGACGATCCTGAACCGCTCCTTACCACTCAACTCCAGTGCACTCTGGTTAAGGGAAGTAACGTCGGAAAAACGCTCTCTTGCGCGAAAGAGCATACATAGCCTTCTTTCTATGACTATAAATGGCGCCAAATGAATTTTCAGCAGTTTTCAGTGACAATTTATATTTTTTCTGACCGTTTTTTTTTTCCATTTTTTTTTTTTTTTTTTCACATCAGTGGTAACAAAATGGCGGAATCTGACTCCGACAGTGGATCATCTTTTCACGGTTTTAATGCCAATTTTGAACGAAACACCAACTTCGAAAGCTGGATATGGTGGCTCAGAACAAAGTGGCATTTCTGTTTCAAATGTTCATACCAGTGATTTGTCTGATTGGAATGAAAAATCATCGATTTCTGTGTCATCGAGTGATGACGAACGTGTTGACAGTCATACCGAGTGGACTGACTCGATCAGCGAGTGGGAAGAAGAGCCATTCAGCCAAAGTTTTGGGCCTCAAATTCCCCTTGATGTGAACACCACTGGATTACTTTTTACAACTGTTTCCTGAAGAAATGTTCGTCAGACTGCAAGAAAAGACCATTCGCTATGCTCAGCAAAAAGGTGATGCTTTGCTCGACACTTCCATTGACAAGATGAAAGCTTACCTGGGCATACTGTTTTTGATGGGAGTGGCGCAGCTGCCAAACTACAGGTCATACTGGAGCAAAGACCTGAGCTCAGACAACAGACCATTGCTGATGTCATAACCAGAAATCGATATGAAGCTCTCACCAAGTATTTTAACCTCAATGACTCCACTCAGAACCCTCCACGACCAAGTCCCAGACATGACAGGCTTCACAAAGTTCGCCCTGTTTTGGAAAATGCCAAGAGGCTGTTCCCACTCCACTACAAACCCCATCAAAATATAGCAGTTGATGAAGCCAAGGTGAAGTTCAAGGGGAGGTGTAGTTTTCTTCAGTATGTTCCGGCAAAGCCGAGTAAGTGGGGCATCAAGGTGTGTGGCTGTGGAAGACAGCAAATAGTTCTACCTGATAAACTTTCACGTGTACACAGGCAAGAACACAGCTGCTCCTAACAATCTTCCACTTGGTACCAGAGTGGTGACAGAACTTGTGGAGCCCTATTACACAGAAGAGGCATCATGTTTATTTTGACAACTATTTTACCTCTGTTCAACTGATGGAGATCTTGCAGAGGAAAAAGACCTACGCCACTGGCACTGTTCGTAGGGACAGACGTGGACTGCCCGTTCCCATCAAGATGCTCAAATTCAAGAACTCAGGTGAAATGAGAAAATGGAGAAAGGGCCGAATGATGGCAATCAGCTGGTGTGTGAAAAAAGCAGCGAGTCAATGTGCTTACCACTGGCAACAAGTCTGGAAATCTTGATCTAAGACAGCCAGGAAAAAGGGGACAGCCAGAAATCGCTAGCCAAAACATTTGGGCGATCCAGGACTACACCAGTAATTTCAGTGCTGTAGACAAGAATGACCAGCTCAGATCTTATTACGGCATGGCAAACAAAGCAAAAAAATGGTGGAAATACCTTTCCTGTTTCATCTGTGAGGTCTCTGTAGTGAACGCCTACATCCTGTACAGAGATGCTCCGGGGGAAGCCCGACCATGCACCATGTCTCACCTGGACTTCCACCTGGATCTTGCTATGGGTCTGATTGCTGGATTTTCTATGCGCAAGCGCAAGTCAGTGGTAACATCACCTGAAGTTGCAGTGATCAGAATGCCAACAGTTCACCAACCATCAAAAATCACCACAGCAAGGGGCCTGCGGAACTGTGTGCTTTGTTCAAAAGAAGGGCGGCTGACAGGAGGAGGAAAAAAGTTCCAGAGTTCTTTTGAGTGTGTAAGATGTGGTGTAGCTCTGTGCAAGAATAGTGGATGTTTTGCCGCATTCCATCAGTATCAGCAATGAACTTTAGCCCATGCACATCATCGGTGTACCTGTGTCAGTGATACCTGTGACTTACCTGTGACGGGATTTACCTGTGACTTACCTGTGACTTGTCACCTGCAAAGTAAGCAGAACTTGGCATTGTTGGCAGTTACTGATAGTGATTCCTGTACACAGACTGGAACTGTGAGGTGACTGATATATATGTCAAGTGCCTTTGTAGTAAACCCTGTGACTTTTGTGTGAGACTGCTGTTCATTGGATTTTTACCTGGGATTTCACCTGTTGAAATATGCCTCACCACAGCTAGTAATGGTGAGTAAAATGCATGAAATTTCAAAGCATGTTATTGTTCAATACTAAACACACATCTAATCTTTTCAAATTTTGTATTTATTTCTTAATGTTTGTTTCCATTTTGTTACCCGTAATTTCACACTAATCAACATTTTTTAAACGTCAAGGTCATAACAAATTTCATCGAACACCCAAACAATTGAAGAACAACCATTCTTTTATATGTAAAAAAAAATTCATGCAAATCCATTGAGTAATACAAGAGTTATAAATTTTTTTAAACAACAACTCCAATTGAGCACCATGTTTCTCTAAACTTTACAGGACTGGGGCAAAGGCAAACGGAAATCACTATAGGACAGTAAGAGTTAAAATACCACTGCCCAACAAACAAAAGCGCATGCACCCAATACACACACACACACACACCACACATACACACACACAAACAGAAAACACATACACGCAACACACACACACCACACACACACACTCAACGCAGCTCACCTTTTCAATCAGGTCATCGACTGACTGCAAGGTCTGTAGTCTTCGCCGCTGCAGAAGGTCAGTGAAGATTTTGAACTGTGGGGTCATAGGTTGCGTGTGTCGAAGCAACCACTGTTTGTCAAAGTTGGGAGCCAGGTTCCAACTAGGAGTTCTGAAGACAACACAAGGACAACTAGGAGTTCTGAAGACAACACAAGGACAACTAGGTGTTCTGAAGACAACACAAGGACAACTAGGAGTTCTGAAGACAACACAAGGACAACTAGGAGTTCTGAAGACAACACAAGGACAACTAGGTGTTCTGAAGACACACAAGGACAACTAGGAGTTCTGAAGACAATGAAAGGACTACAGGACTTCTGAAGACAACTTAAGGACATCTACAATTCTGAAGATGAAACAAGGATGAATAGAAGATCTAAACACAAGGACAACTTGGCGTTATGAAGATAACACCAGGACAACTAGGAGTTCTGAAGACAACACAAGTTCTAGGGACGACACAAGTTCTAGGGACAATGCAAGGACAATTTCGAACTCTGAAATAACACAAGGGCAACCAGAAGTTCTAAACACAAGGACAACAAAGACTTCTGAAGACAACATATAAACAACTTGAAGTTCTCATGACAACAGAAGGACAACTGTAAAATCTGAAGGCAACACAAGCACACATGGGTTCTGATGACAACACAAGGACAACTGGAAGATCTGAAGACAACACAAGGACAACTATGGGTTCTGATGACAACACAAGGACAATAAGTATTCTGAAGACAACATAAGGCCAGCCTGAATTCTGATGAAACCAGCCGCCGTGGCGAAGTGGTTAGTGTCGCGGACTCCCGGCTGGGAGGTCGTGGGTTCGAATCCCATCAGAGTCATTGGGTTTTTCTGCCCCGACTGGCTCCAACCCAGAGCTGAGTTTGCTGCGGACTCAGCTGGGAAGACTGGGACCACACAGTCGAGTTTCATCCACTTAATGGATGCCTTTCTTTGAGTGTTGCTCAAATTTCCTGACCAACACTGCAGGTGTCTGTATCTCTCGGGCCTGGTTGACGCCGGGATACATTATGAAAGGAAGCACAGAGTACAATCCTGTCATGTAGTCTCAGACTGAAATGGAAATCCGTAGCATCATCTTAATCATCCTCATTCTCAGCGATCAGCATTAAAAAAAAAAAAAAAAATGTCTAAAATTCTGTGGCCCTTCATGCCCTGCTCTCATGGTGACCTCAATTTCGATGTCCTCTCCCACGTCTCTTCCTTGGTTTGGTTCCGTCAGGGTCACCAGTATCAGCGTGTCCATGGGCTGTCGCTGGACGGATGTGGTGGCGCCCTCCGGAGGGGGAGCTCACTCATGCCGGCTCCGCGACTAAGCAATTATTGTCGTCAGTAGGGGGCTTAGGTGGTGTCCTGCGTATGTTAGATCAGAACAGGTGCCACTGAACACCATCGAAGTGACTCGGTAGCAGTGCAGTGTCTCTCCTCCGGTGGGTTGTCTCTTGACGACTTGACATTGACTGCTCCATGTGGATTGCTGGTGCCAGGGCTGCGGCGGGGGCTGACCAGGCTGTGGCTGTGGACGGGGTGTCAGAATGAGTGGTGTGTGGTGCACTGCCTCTGAGGTGGCGCAGATGTTGGGACAGCAAAAACAAAAAACAAAAAAAAAAATCTGATGATAACACAAGGACAACTAGTTTTGCTGTTTTTTTGTTTACTGTTTCACACTTGAAACACTGATCTTTGAGAGTTCATCTTAACTTTTACCAGCCGTGTCCGCCAATAGTGGCGGACGGGATTTCTTTCCCTTGAGTCCGTGTCAGCCAAGGCTGGCAGACAGGCAGACAGTACATTCTGCCATGTCTGCCACTATTGGCGGATGGGAACATGAAAAATTCCTACACTTTCCATGAAATGGTCAAGGGAAATAAGCTCTGTATTTAGTCTTGGGGATGTCCTAGCGAGTTGTAGACCCTACTTTTAGTGCTCTATCATGAACTTGGCTGACCCCAGCAGCTTTGAAACAAAGGAACTGGCACTCGGCTAAGCGCTGCTGGAATTTCCTGTGCCAGAATTATGTCGGTCAGGCGAAGGGGTGGTACCAATTTCTCGCTCAGTGAAGTGCTTGAAATTATATTACAAAGCTGATCTGATGATGATGGCAGCAATAGAGATATTGATAATTACAACAGAGAAGAGGAAAGTGAATTATTTGAAGATGCAGCCAAAAATACTGATTCAACATCAACTGCAGCAGACATTGCCGCATCACACGTGGTCACTGATGAGGCCAATTCAAAAGATTCAAACACAGCCAATGCAAACAGTCACGATGTCGCTTAGCTGTTTGTTTCCAATTCTGACAGCGTGTTGTAAAAGAACAGATTAGAATGTAAACAAAGAATTTTTTTTACTTGTCAGCCATGTTTTTTAATGGACAGTCGCGTCTACACATTAACAGATTCGAAATTACTAAGTTCAACAAGTTAAGTGTTTGTTCTGATAAGTTGAGTGTTTGTTCTTTCCTATGATACCTAACACAACACTGTCAGTTGTTGTCTAGCTATCGTAAAAATAAATCAAAAAGTGGCGAAATATGCTTGTCAGCAGAGACTGAGCGCCGTGCACGAGCATGCCGGAGCAGGGAATCATGCTGTGCATGCCGCATGTGGCTGGATAGTATAAACACACACTTCATTGCCATCAAGCAAACATGTCTGTGTCAACATGCTTGGATGCACACAAAAAATCTGTATACGCACCCATTTACCGAGAGCTACGGACAATTTTGAATACCTGTGATCAGTGCTGATAACACATGTCAGCTGTGATCAATAATACTGATACGAGACATACCTGTGATCAATGTTGTCATTTGTGACAGTTACCAATGGTCAATGTTCTTGATATGACAATTACCTGCGGTCACTGTTATTGACTTATGAGTTGCCTGTGTTCAGTGCTGCTGACATGTGCTGTGGTCAATGTTGGTGACTTGCCAGTTACATGTGGTCAGCACTGATTAAATGTGACATTTACCTGTAGTAAATGTTCACATGTGCAAGTTGCCTTTGGAAATAGTTGTAACAGAAGACATGTGATAGTCACCTGTGGTCAGTGTTTTTCACATGTAACGTTTGCCTTTGGTCAGTGTTGTCATGTGACAGTTCCTGTGCTCAGTGTTGTTGACATGTGACAGTTCCTGTGCTCAGTGTTGTTGTCATGTGACGGTTCTTGTGGTCAGTGTTGTTGTCATGTGACAGTTTCTGAGGTCAGTATTGCTGTCATGTGACAGTTTCTGAGGTCAGTGTTGTTGTCATGTGACAGTTCTTGTGGTCAGTGGTGTTGTCATGTGACAGTTTCTGAGGTCAGTGTTGTTGTCATGTGACAGTTCTTATGGTCAGTGTTGTTGTCATGTGACAGTTTCTGAGGTCAGTGTTGTTGTCATGTGACAGTTCTTGTGGTCAGTGGTGTTGTCATGTGACAGTTTCTGAGGTCAGTGTTGTTGTCATGTGACAGTTCTTGTGGTCAGTGTTGCTGTAATGTGACAGTTTCTGAGGACAGTGTTGTTGTTTTGTGATAGTTCTTGTGGTCAGTGTTGTTGTCATGTGACAGTTTCTGAGGTCAGTGTTGTTGTCATGTGACAGTTTCTGAGGTCAGTGTTGTTGTCATGTGACAGTTCTTGTGGTCAGTGTTGTTGTCATGTGACAGTTTCTGAGGTCAGTGTTGTTGTGTCATATGACAGTTCTTGTGGTCAGTGTTGTTGTCATGTGACAGTTTCTGAGGTCAGTGTTGATGTCATGTGACAGTTCTTGTGGTCAGTGTTGTTGTCATGTGATAGTTTGTGAGGTCAGTGTTGCTGTCATGTGACAGTTTCTGAGGTCAGTGTTGTTGTCATGTGACAGTTCTTGTGTCAGTGTTGTTGTCATGTGACAGTTTCTGAGGCCAGTGTTGATGTCATGTGACAGTTCTAGTGGTCAGTGTTGTTGTCATGTGATAGTTTCTGAGGTCAGTGTTGTTGTCATGTGACGGGTTCTTGTGGTCAGTGTTGTTGTCATGTGATAGTTTCTGAGGTCAGTGTTGTTGTCATGTGACAGTTTCTGAGGTCAGTGTTGCCGTCATGTGACAGTTCTTGTGGTCAGTGTTGTTGTCATGTGATAGTTTCTGAGGTCAGTGTTGATTTCATGTGACAGTTCTTGTGGTCAGTGTTGTTGTCATGTGACAGTTCTTGTGGTCAGTGTTGTTGTCATGTCATAGTTCTTGTGGTCAGTGTTGTTGTCATGTGACAGTTTCTGAGGTCAGTGTTGTTGTCATGTGACAGTTTCTGAGGTCAGTGTTGTTGTCATGTGACAGTTCTTGTGGTCAGTGTTGTTGTCATGTGATAGTTTCTGAGGTCAGTGTTGTCATGTGACAGTTCTTGTGGTCAATGTTGCTGTCATGTGACAGTTTCTGAGGTCAGTGTTGTTGTCATGTGACAGTTCATGTGGTCAGTGTTGTTTTTATGTGACAGTTTCTGAGGTCAGTGTTGTTGTCATGTGACAGTTCCTCTGGTCAGTGTTGTTGGCGTGTGACAATTCCTGTGGTCAGTGTTGTTGGCGTGTGACAGTTACTGTGGTCAGTGTTGTTGACATGTGACAGTTTCTGTGGTCAGTGTTGCTGACATGTGACAGTTTCTGTGGTCAGTGTTGTTGACATGTGACAGTTTTTTCTGTGGTCAGTGTTGTTGACATGTGACAGTTCCTGTGGTCAGTGTTGTTGACATGTGACAGTTTCTGTGGTCAGTGTTGTTGACATGTGACAGTTTCTGTGGTCAGTGTTGTTGACATGTGACAGTTTCTGAGATCAGTGTTGTTGACATGTGACATTTTTTTAGGTCAGTGTTTTTGTCATGTGACAGTTCCTGTGGTCAGTGTTGTTGGCGTGTGACAGTTCCTGTGGTCAGTGTTGTTGGCATGTGACAGTTCCTGTGGTCAGTATTGCTGACATGTGACAGTTTCTGAGGTCAGTGTTGCTGACATATTACAATTATCTGCGATCGTTGTTGTTGACATGTAACATTTAATCGTGGTTGGTTTTAATGACAAACATGTGACAGTTACCTGTGGTTGGTGTTGTTGACAAACATGTGACAGTTACCTGTGGTTGGTCTTGTTGACAAACATGTGACAGTTACCTGTGGTCGGTGTTGTTGACAAACATGGGACGGTTACCTGTGGTTGGTGTTGTTGACATGCAACATTCACCTGTGGTCAGTGTTGTTGACAAACATGTGACAATTACTTGTGGTCAGTGTTGTTAACAAACATGTGACAATTACCTGTGGTCAGTGCTGTTAACAAACATGTGACAATTACCTGTGGTCAGTATTGTTCACAAAAATGTGACAATTACCTATGGTCGGTATTGTTCACAAAACATGTGACAATTACCTGTGGTCAGTGTTGTTAACAAACATGTGACAATTACCTGTGGTCAGTGCAGTTAACAAACATGTGACAATTACCTGTGGTCAGTTTTGTTCACAAACATGTGACAATTACCTGTGGTCGGTATTGTTCACAAACATGTGACAATTACCTGTGGTCAGTGTTGTAGACGAACATGTGACAATTGCCTGTGGTCAGTGTTGTTGACAAACATGTGACAGTTACCTGTGGTCAGTGTTGCTGACAAACATGTGACAGTTACCTGTGGTCAGTGTTGTTGACAAACATGTGCTGGTACTGAGGAGCCGCGTCTTCTGGCCCGTGGGGAGCTGGTACACTGAGCACCATCATAAGCGGCCTGTCACAGACAAACTATCATCACAAGCAGCCTGTAACAAAACTATCATCATGAGTGGCCTGTCACAAACTGTCATCATGAGTAGCCTGTAAAAAACCATCATAATGAGTGGCATGTCACAAAACCATCATCATCAGTGGCCTGTCATAAACTATCATCATGAATGACCTGTCACAAACTATCATCATGAGTGGCCTGTCACAAACTATCATCAGGAGCAGCCTGTCACAGACAAACTATCATCACAAGCGGCCTGTCACAAACTATCACCATGAGCAGCCTGTCACAGACAAACCATCATCACAAGCGGCCTGTCACAAACCATCATCATGAGCAGCCTGTCACAGACAAACTATCATCATGATCGGCCTGTCATAGACAAACTATCATCATGAGTAGCCTGTCACAGACAAACTATCATCACAAGCGGCCTGTCACAAACTATCATCAGGAGCGGCCTGTCACAGACAAACTATCATCATACACAGCCTGTCACAGACAAATTATCATCATGAGCGACCTGTCACAAACCATCGTCATGAGCGGCCTGTCACAGACACAAATTATCATCATGAGCGGCCTGTCACATGCCATCATCATGAGCAGCCTGTCACAAACTATCATCATGAGCGGCCTGTCACAAGCCATCATTATGAGTGGCCTGTCACAAACCATCATTATGAGTGGCCTGTCACAAACTGTCATCATAAGTGGCCTGTCACAAACTGTCATCATGACCTGTCACAAACCATCATCATGAGAAGCCTGTCACAAACTGTCATCATGAGTGGCCTGTCACAAACTGTCATCATGAGTGGCCTGTCACAAACTATCATCATGAGTGGCCTGTCACAAACTGTCATCATATGTGGCTTGTCACAGACAAACATCATGAGAAGCCTGTCGCAAACTATCATCATGAGAAGCCTGTCGCAAACTATCATCATGAGTGGCCTGTCACAAACTGTCATCATATGTGGCTTGTCACAGACAAACATCATGAGTGGCCTGTCACAAACTATCATCATGAGAAGCCTGTCGCAAACTATCATCATGAGTGGCCTGTCACAAACTGTCATCATATGTGGCTTGTCACAGACAAACATCATGAGTGGCCTGTCACAAACTATCATCATAAGAAGCCTGTCGCAAACTATCATCATAAGAAGCCTGTCACAGACAAAACAGATTCATGAGCGGCCCTGTCACAAACTATCACCATGAGAGGCCTGTCACAGATAAACAAAAAACACAAGCGGCCTGTCACAAATCATCATCCACGGCAGTCGAGATCCCCAATTTTGCTTTCTGTTAGAAAGGGCTGGAGACAGTTTTTCAGCAGGCCTGCAGCTAAATACTGGGCACAAGATAGGGCCCTGCTCCTGACCAGTCCCTGGAAGTGCACCCCACAGTCAGTCAAAGAAGGGAAACGCTATCTGCCATTGCAAAGCGTGGTGTTATCTCTGCTGACTTTGTGATAAAAGTGCTAATTTCAGTGTGTTTTGGATATTTCTATGCATTGTCTGTGCTTGTGGCCATGTTCACATTGTCATAATTCTTTGTAAAAAAAGTAGACATGAAATCACTTTCATCCTCCTAATCTTCAGATTGCCATCGCCATCAGTGTCAACAACTTCCCCTCCGGAGGGAGAGCTCACTCACGCCGACTCCGCAACTAAGCATTATTGTCGTCAGTAGGGGGCTTAGTAAGTGGTGTCCTGCGTATGTTACATCTGAACAGACACCACTGAACACCACCAAAGTGACTTGGCAGCAGTGCAGAGTCTCCTCTGGTGGGCTGCCTCTTGACGACTTGACACTGACCGCTCCCTGTGATTGCTGGTGCCGGGGCTGCGGCAGGAACAACCGGGCTGTGGCTGTGGATGGGGTGTCGAAATAAGCGATGTGGGTGCATTGCCTCTGAGGTGGCGCAGAGGTTGGGGCAGCAAAAAAAAAAAAAAAAAAAAAAAAAAAAGAAGGCACTTCTATGGGATAAGTAAATTTCAGGCGCTTCTATGGGATAAGTAAATTTCAGTATTTTGGGGTATTGTTGACAATATCAACACTTAAATTTTTGTGCATTAGATGCATGAAACGCTCTGACAAATTGTCGGCATGAAAATTTTTGTTTAATAAGTTATCAAAGTTATATTTTCGCCACAAGCCGCTGACAGGCTATGCGTGGGGTGGTTAGAGTAGTTAAATTAGTGTCTGTTGCCATCTCAGTAAGCTGCCCCTACGTCTGCATCACTTTGTGTGTACTATTATCATGTACTGTGTTCCCTACAAAGCAGACAACGTGTCGTGTGCTCTCTCTCTCTCAAAAACATGCAAACTCATGCACATGCATGCACGCGCACGCGCACACACATACATGTGTGCACCTATTCACATGCACGCACGCACACATGCACGCACGCACACGCGCACACACACACACACACACACACACACACACACACACACTCACACACATGCACGTAGTCCCATGTGTGTGCACACACACTGACACAGAGGTCAATCGCTGTATGTGTGTGCGTGTGTGTGTGTATGTGTATGTGTGCGCGCGTGTGTGAATATACCCACTGTATTACTGTTCATCGCCCCATGTGTGCTTGGATGTCATCTTCCTCTTTTAGCACTAATCCATATCATTCTGGACTTCTCTCTTTCTCCCTCTTTTTTTCTTTATTAGTTTACTGTGTGGTACTATTTAATAGCTTATGCAAGTGCCAACTTACACAATCATCATTTTTTCTATTCTCTATGCTGTACATAGTCTAATGTCAGTTTTTTTTTTCCCCTGTCTGTTAGCCTTAACAGCTTTTTGTAATTCAAATTGTTTTCTTTGTTAGTTTTGCCGGCTGGCTGGTTGTTGTTGTTGCTGTTGCTTCACTGTATGGAAAATCGCAGCTTTTGTTTTGGTGTGTAAGTAAATCCAAGTTTATTGCCAAAACACAGGCAATTTGGCTTGGAAGTAAGAAAAAATAAAAAATGGTATACTTCCCCCATATGAAAATGAAAGTTCAAAATCTTGGGAATTTGGTTTTACTCAGGATTTAAACAATTATTGTCAAACCATAAATTATGATGAAAAATTTGCAGAAAAGAAAGTATTATTTAATATCTGGACACAACAAACCATCACTCCAATTGGGAGAGTGGCTATCATAAAATCTCTGATACTATCAAAACTTATACATCTTTGGATCTTGTTGCCAGATCCACCTGACAACTTTTATAAAAAAACTTCAAAAACTATGCTTTCGATTTGTTTGGAATGGAAAAATGTGACAAACTTTGTAGAAAAACAACAATAAAAAGTGTACAACAAGGTGGTCTAAATATACCTGATATTAGAAAGTATAGATATGCCCTTAAACTTTCATGGCACAGAAAATATAAAACAACAAATCATAAATGGATAAATATTGCACTAGAAATGTACCCTTTTCTTAGAAACTTGGAATGTTATGGATCAACATACGCTTTAAATCATACAAATACTAACCTCTTTTGGAATCATACTTTTTTTCGAGCATATAGAACTTTTTGCCTCTGCCCTCAGTATTATGCCACAACATCTTTGTGAGCTACTTGATGAACTGATTTTTTATAATGAAAATATAACAGTAGGAAACGCTGTTATTAAGATAAGGTAAGATAATGTTGCTTAGAGCCCAGCCGACCGCACGCTGTTATTAAGCAAAATAGGATAACAGATAGAGGGATATACTCCATCAGGCATTTTCTAAAAGATAATGGTGAATTTTTCAAGTATGAGGAATTTATAGCTACAACACATTACCAGTTAATTTTATTACGTATAATGGCTGGATTTCTTCAATAAAATCATACATTAAAAAATGTGGAATTCAGATAAATGTTAATATTAATTTCACTCAAAGGTATGCCTAATGCATTAAAAATCATAACTAATACAAAAAAGGTGTGAAAGGATATTATGAGTACTACACACTTGACAATAATAAACCTAAGTGCTGTTCAAAGTGGTCAGCAAAAATGAATTGAATATTTCCTGGAGAAAGGTATTTTTTTTTAATCAGTAAAATCAGAGATGTGAAACTTAGGTGGCTACAAATAAGAAAATTATCCATCAATCATTGCAACTAATATTGTTTTGAATGCAATGTGTGTAACTGATACGGTTCAGTGTTCATTTTGTAATGAAGAACGAGATGCCATCGAACATTTCCTATGGGGCTGCAAATATATACAAGTATTCTGGAAATCTGTCGAACGTGTATTGCAAGCAAAATGTGAACACACTCATCATATAATAATTTCATGTAAACTGGCAATTTTTTGGTGTAGATGAAAAGTTAAAAATAAATTCTGTCTTAGAGTTTATAATAATGTTTACAAAGATATATATCTTTCGATGTAAAACAGAAAAACATGTTCCTGATTTATTTTCTTTCCTATGACAACTCAGCATTAGATACAAGATTGAAGAATATATTGCTAAAATTAACTATAACTTTGTAGAGTTTAACCATAATTGGTATCCATATAGACCAATTGTCCATCAAATAAACGGACCATAGTTTACTGTTTGCTGTTGTTGTTGTTCTCCCAAACTTACAAACTACGGCTTTGTGTTGTTAAATTCTGTTGACTGGTTAATGCCTCACATTGAAGATTATTTAGATATGGAAAAGACTAAGGAAAAGATAGAAAGTTGTAATCATTTTGTTGTTGTTGTCTGTTATTTTCAGTCACCCCTCCAAATTTAATAAAATAACAGTTCAAAAAGAAGCGAAAAAAAAACATGCATTTACATCTGAAAAAAAAAAAAAAACCTTAGTCAAAAGCTGTATTTTACTTAATATGTTTTTGGTTTTTTTTTGTTTTTTTTTTTTCCTTTGATGCTTTCGTCGATTTTTTTTCTTCTCTCTTTCCTCCATTTTGTTTCATTTAACAAATGTTTATGGGCTGAACTTACAGAAAGGTTGCTGATGTGATGTATCGATGTTGCGCACTGTCCTCTTTTTGCGCACCTGTAAGCTCCAATTGTTTAAATAAATTATTATTTAAAAGAAAAAAACAAACAAACAAAAAAATCCAAGTTTAGAAAGAGTGGGGTTAGTTTCCGCTGCGGACATTGACGAACAAAGTACACAAGACACGATGCATTTCGACCTCTTGGGTCTTCTTCAAGTGAAAAATGACAGAGGGGATTATGGGAGAGGAAGGGGGGCGGGGGGGGGGGGGGGGGGGGGTTGTTGTTGCGTGAAGGGAGGGGATGAGTGAGGCGATGGTGTTGTGTGGTCAGTTAGGTGGGGTGGTGTGGTATATGTGACGGTTGTGGTTGAGGTGGATTGATAATGATGTACACACACACACATACATACACATATACATGCATAATACATACATATATATACATGTATGCACATACATACACATACATACATATATATACACATACACACACACACATATATGTATTATATATACATATACACATACATACACATATATATATATATATATATATATATATATATATATATATATATATATATATATATATATATATATATATATATACATACACACACACTTTGCTTCGTTCTCCGCCATCAGTCGCTCCATTTTGAAATTTTGAAAAAAAATCCAAGTTTATTTCATTGTTTGCTACTGAGCCCCATGTTATTCATTCATTGCACTGCACCCATATTGACTGCTTTCATTTAAACGTAATGACCGCTTTTTTGCATGTTACATTTATTTGTGTTTTTTTGCACGTTTGTGTAGAAAACTTAGCATGTTACAAACACAGCATATAAAAGCATGGAACACGCAAACCAAAATCTGTTCATGGTTATGTGGATATAAGCATGTAACAATCACAGCAACAACAAAAAATGCATGAAACACGCAAAGCAAATTGTGTTTGCTGGTAGTGTGTGTTGCGTCTGCGTCTGGTGAACAGGCTTGACAACATTTTGAGGACAGGAAACAGTGACCGTAAGTATTAAACATGTATCACTGTAAGGATTCTCTCTCTCTCTCTCTCTCCCTCTCTCTCTCTCTCTGTCCCATCTGTCTGTCTCTCTCTCTCTCCCTATTTCTCTCTCTCCTGAGCCTTGCTGACCCAGCAAAAGAATTAGCAGCGGTACAAGTAGTCAATGGTCTAGTTTCTGTGAAGCCACTTTCAACTGAACAGTGGCCATTGCACATTCCGGTCAGTGCCAGGGCAGCGTGTAGCTCACAGCAGAGAAACTGGGTAGGAAGCGTGCGAATGGGGGCAATGCAAGAGGGATGGGATCGGGGTGGGGAGAGGTGGGAGTGCTCCTGTCGGGAGGGGAGAGTGGGTACTTGAGTTAAAAACAGGCGGGCTGAGAAGTGATGGATATGAGTGCTGTGCATCATAAGTGGCATGTCACAAACCATCATCATGAGTGGCCTGTCACAAACTATCATCATAAGCAGCCTGTCACAAACTATCATCATGAGGGGCCTGTCACAAACCATCATCATGAGCGGCCTGTCACAAACCATCATCATGAAAGGCCTGTCACAAACCATCATCATGAGTGGCCTGTCACAAACCATCATCATGAAAGGCCGGTCACAAACCATCATCATGAAAGGCCTGTCACAAACCATCATCATGAGTGGCCTGTCACAAACCATCATCATGAAGGCCGGTCACAAACCGTCATCATGAGCGGTCTATCACGTCAAACCATCATCATGAGTGGCCTGTCACAAACCATCATCATGAGCGACCTGTCACAAACTGTCATCATGAGCGGCCTATCACAAACTGTCATCATGAGTGACCTGTCACAAACCATCATCATTCTCTTCCTTTTTCTCTGTTCTGTATTACCTTATTTTTCCATCTGATATTACACCCAGTGGAAAGACATACAACTAAAGATTACACACACACACACACACACACACACACACACACACACACACACACACATGACTTATGTGGTCCACTGACTTTGAAGGATCCAGCTGTTTCGCACGCTTCAAAAAAGCCACGCTGTCATTGGCGATGCGGTCCGTCAGGTAGTCCTTGTAGTAGTTGTCAGAATGATGCTGTAGCTGTCCCCCATAACTCAGTGTGTAATTGTAGAAACGAGAGTTTCGCACCAACCCAACCCACTTGTCCCATCCGACAGGGGTGTAGGTTCCGTTATACTTGTTGAGGTACTTTCCAAAATAGCCTGCAACGACAGTCTCCAGCCCTTTAGTTAGAGGTTATAGCAGAGTAAATGTATATGTGTGAATATCTGTGTGTGTGTGTGTGTGTGTGTGTGTGTGTGTGTGTGAGAGTGTGAGAGAGAGAGAGAGAGAGAGAGTGTGTGTGTGTGTGTGTGTGTGTGTGTGGAGAGAGAGAGAGTGAGAGAGAGAGAGAGAGAGAGAGAGAGAGAGAGTGTGTGTGTGTGTGTGTGTGTGTGTGTGTGTGTGTGTGTGTGTGTGTGTGTGTGTGTGTGTGTGTGTGTGTGTGTGTTCGCACGCATGCATGTGCAGAAGTGTAAGCAAGTGCACATATGTGCTGTGTAGAGATGAGTGGGTGGGTGGGTGTGTTTGGGAGGGGAGACGGGGTGCATGGATGTAAAGCTTTTGTTGATTGACTGACTGATGCACCTAAATATAGATATAATATACATGTGAGTGTGTGTGTGTGTGTGTGTGTGTGTGTGTGTGTGTGTGTGTGTGTGTGTGTTTAAATGTAAAGCTCTCTTCACTAACATATGTGCAGTCCTAAACTGTGATCATCCCCTTCAGTTATTGGACTGAAATCATCTGTAATGAGACTCCCTGTAAAATCATCCGTAATGAGACTCCCTGTAAAATCACCTGTAACGAGACTCCCTGTAAAACTGTCTGTAATGAGACTCCCTGTAAAATCAGAACGTATTCACACCCTTTGATTTTCTTTATGCCTTCACACCTTTTTCCTTTTTGCTTCTTTCATGAATGTGATTTTCTATTTCACTGTGCAATACACACTGATTTGTATATGATGCGACATCCTGCACTGAAAAAACAAAATTTTACTGCCTGTGTGACTTGAATGAAGTTTTGAAAATCTTTTTTCACAGTAGTTTTACTGTCTGAGTGAGTGAAGGAAAAAATTTACAACGAGTGCTCCATCTGAAAAAAAAAAAAAAAAAGAAGAAAACTTACAATTTAAAAATAAGATCAACAGCGAAAAGATTTAAACGTTTCTCCATAACTGAATCATAGGTTTCAATCTATGTCAATCACTGAAAAGATTCATAGTTTATATCAATCATTGAAAAGAAGATTTACAGTGTATGCCTATCCTTGAAAACAAAATCTGTAGTCTATGTTAATCACTGAAAACAAGATTTGCATTCTTGTCAATCACTGTAAACCATTCCCCGAAGTTGGAGTATGGCTGCCTTGATGGCAGGATAAAAAACACAGCACTCCCTCTGTTGGGTAGATGGAATTCATCCTTGCCTGTCTATACAGGGAGTGTCCCCAGGAGTATCAGCCTGTCTATACAGGGAGTGTCCCCAGGAGTATCAGCCTGTCTATACAGGGAGTGTCCCCAGGAGTATCAGCCTGTCTATACAGGGAGTGTCCCCAGGAGTATCAGCCTGTCTATACAGGGAGTGTCCCCAGGAGTATCAGCCTGTCTATACAGGGAGTGTCCCCAGGAGTATCAGCCTGTCTATACAGGGAGTGTCCCCAGGAGTATCAGCCTGTCTATACAGGGAGTGTCCCCAGGAGTATCAGCCTGTCTATACAGGGGGTGTCTGCAGGAGTATCAGCCTGTCTATACAGGGAGTGTCCCCAGGAGTATCAGAGTATCAGCCTGTCTATACAGGGACAGGGTTGTCTGCAGGAGTATCAGCCTGTCTATACACGGGGCGTCTGCAGGAGTATCAGCCTGACTATACAGCCTGGAGGAGTGTCCCCAGGAGCATCAGCCTGTCTATATACAGGGGCGTCTGCAGGAGTATTAGTCTGACTATACAGGCAGTGTCCTCAGGAGTATCAGCCTGTCTATACAGGCAGTGTCTGCAGGAGTATCAGCCTGTCTATACAGGCAGTGTCCGCAGGAGTATCAGCCTGTCTATACAAGGAGTGTCCGTAAGAGTATCAGCCTGTCTATACAAGGAGTGTCCGTAAGAGTATCAGCCTGTCTATACAAGGAGTGTCTGCAGGAGAATCAGCCTGTCTATACAGGCAATGTCCGCAGGAATATCAGCCTGGCTATACAGGGAGTGTCTGCAGGAGAATCAGCCTGTCTATACATGGAGTGTCCGCAGGAGAATAGGCCTGCGCATGCAGAAAGAAGGAAAGAAACTGGAAGCAATGTCAATCACTGAAAACAAGATTTACAGTGTAAGCCAATCACTGTAAACAAGATTTACAGTGTAAGTCAATCATTGAAAACAAAATTTACAGTGTGCATCAATTATTAGAAAAAAAGATGTACTGTCTACAATAATCATTTTTTAAAAATATTCATGGTCCAAGCCATTCACTTAAAAACAGATTAGCAATGCCTGTCAAAGAAGATATTCTTTGTTACTAAAAAGAAGTTTTACAGACATGTCAATCATTGAAAACAAGATTTACAATCTATGTCAGTTCTTACAAAGAAGTTTTAATGTATGTGTCAGTCACTGAAAAGAATATCAAGAGTGTGTTTACCACTGAAGAGATAATTAACAGTAATAGTCTTTGTTACTGAAAAAGTTTTACAGTCTATCACCCTCTGCAGTCTATGTCATTAACTGACAAAAAAGTTTACAGTCTGAATCAATCCTGAAAAGAAGATTTACAGTGTGTGTCAGTCTTTGAAATGCAGACTTCCTATGCTACTGTACATTAAGAACAAGTTTTGTAGTCTATACCAATCAATGAAAAGAAGATCTACAATATTACAGTTTTTACTTCAATTTTTGAAAAGAAACTGTACACCCTGTGCTACGGAAGAGAAGATTCATTGTGCCTGTCACTGAAAAGAAAATTTAAAGTCTGAGTTACAGGAAAAGAAAATTTCGAGCCTGTTCCTAACAAGAAGTTTTAAAATTTGTGTCACTGAAGTATTATGAAGTTTAACAGTTTGTGTCATAGAAAAAACACAGTGTACAGCTTGCAAGTCACAAACAAAATGTGTCTGACTATCGGTTAGATGCTCCAAATCGGTTTGTATTTGTTTGTTTGTTAATCATGTTTCTGTGTACAGTAGAACTTAACATGAGCATCCAAAACACTTGCACACATTTATAATGATGAGCAGTACATGGATACACTGGTACCATAGAAACAAAATCATCATCATCATCATCATCATCATCATCATCATCATCACAATGGGGGCATTCAGGGAGTTCTGATGTTGTGAACTTAGAAGAACAATTTTTAAAAAAAGACACATGAATAACATACAAGCGCATACATAGATAGCTATGCATGCAGAAACACATTAACACTATGCATTACATGCATACTGATACACTGACATACGTGCACGTAGACATGTATTACCAATGCAGCACACACACACACACACACACACACACACACACACAACACACACACACACACACACACACACATGCGCACACACACACACACACACACACACACACACACACACACACTCCTTCACTATCACCTGTCCTCACCTGTGGTGTACCCTGCACTCTGCAGGTAAGTGGCGAAAGTGCGTGGCTCATGCTGACGGATCCACTGAGGGGAGGAGCAGTTGTCGTTGTTGGTGTAGACGTTGTGGTTGTGGACGTAGAGGCCAGTCAGGATGGTGCTGCGGGAGGGGCAGCACATGGGTGTAGACACAAACATGTTCTCAAAGAAGGCCCCCTGCTCTGTCAGGTAGTCCTGCAGCTTGGGCATGGCCTTCAGGGAACCTGAACAGGGGACATCACCACAGCTACAGCACTTCACTCCCCTTCTGTGCATTGTTCTGACCTGAACAGGGGACATCACCACAGCTACAGCACTTCACTCCCTTTCTGTACATTGTTCTGACCTGAATGGGGTACAATGCCATAGCTACAACCTGAATGGGGAGACATCACCACAGCTGCAGCCCTTCCCTTCTTTACATTGTTCTAACCTGAATGGGCAGATATCCCCACAGCATCACAATTCTCTCCTTTACCTCATTCTAATTTGTCTAAGACCAGGCTTTTTCCGCTTTAATGCCAGCTGTGGCAAAAACTAAGATCCAAGAGACCAAGCTCAACTACAGACTGATCTCAATACCCTGGCTGCATGGGAAGAGACGAGGTAAATGCAATTTCCCATAGGAAAGTGTCAAACCCTGTATGCCAGTAGGAAAAGGGAAACAGTGTTTCAAATACAACCTTCATGGACACACACTTAACCATACCAAGGAAACAAAGTATCTTACCCCTTGAGCGTCAGCGTCTGTGTAAATGAGTGCATTCCCCTTGCCAAGGGTTTTTGGGCGTTTTTGCATAAAATACACAAAAATTCACAGCTCCTCATCCTGCTAAGAGAACCCCATAAAACTGTACATTTTAGGAATCTGCATTATTCCTCTATGTGTTGACATCAAAATCAAACACAAATCTTTATCTGGGTATGACCACCATGCTGTTATGGAAAAAAGGATCAAATTTGTGAGAAAAATATTTGTAACAATTAAATATAAACATGCAGCTGGAAGTTTTCACCAGTTGGAACTTTTATCCCCAAGTTCCACTAAATGGCAGTGTTGCTGGGCTATAAAAATTTGGTAGTGAAAAATTCGTTTGAAACCTAGCTGTCCTAGTTCAAGTTGCAGTTGCTGATTGTCTGCCACACCCCCTTGACACACCCCTCTCCCTCTCCCTCTGCCATGAACCATCCTCCTCACTTCAGTCTGTCTTCTCTTTTGCCCCGCACAGACTGAAAGCAAATCTTCGTGTGTGTCAGTTTCAAGCTGCCGAGAATCTCACACGCTGGCTGGCTCACTCGGCGTACCGATGCTTGTGTCTGCTGGGTCAACTTGATCCATTAACGATGCCTGCACCAATCGTCATCACTTTCCCATGTGAGTCGACTGACTCAAGATTTGAATCGCCCTCTTCTAGAATAATATTTGCTGTTTCAAGAGCAGAAAAGGTTTTTTGAGTCGACTGTAGGCCGCTAAGTCGGGGGTGTTGCGTCGTCTGCTACTGTTGGTGAGTGAAAACTACTCAGAGTCTGTGAGGTCTTCACTTTCAATGGGCTGGGCACACAGTATGCGTATGCATCATGAAATATGATTTGATTGGCCACTGGACATGATCCTACACTTTTGTCATACAACAAATAAGTTAGTGAAATCGCTGGTGTTTTCCCAGCTAAAAATAGCGAAAGATCACCAACCGAAATTTCGGTCGCTGGCACTGAAACGGAAGTTCGACCAAAACATCAGTCGCTGGCACTCATCAGGCAAGAGTCACCATCACCAAGAATGTCAGTGGGGCCCACACATTACTAACACCTAAAACAAGGCAAAGAGGCTGAAACAAGTGAAAGATCAGGCCTACAAGTTATACATTCACCCCTAGTACTCAAGCAACACATGCGTGTGACTCATATACAACCGAGGATCTCCAGAATCTTGAGATGATCCAATGCAGAGCAGCAAGATGTATGGCAAACAGACACAGATCAACACTGTGTGCACAGGACATACAAATCAACACTGTGTGCACAGGACATACAAATCAACACTGTGTGCACAGGACATACTGTCCAACACTGTGGGCACAGGACATACAGATCAACACTGTGTGTTGAGGACATAGTGTCCAACACTGTGCACAGGACATACAGATCAACACTGTGTGTGCAGGACATAGTGACCAACACTGTGCACAGGACATAGTGACCAACACTGTGTGCACAGGACATACTGACCAACACTGTACGCACAGGACATAGTGACCAACACTATGTGCACAGGACATAGTAACCAACACTGTGCACAGGACATAGTGTCCAGCACTGTGTGCACAGGACATAGTGTCCAACACTGTGTGCACAGGACATAGTGACAACACTGTGCGCAGGACATAGTGACCAACACAGCAGGACATAGTGACCAACAGCAGGACATAGTGACCAACACTGTGTGCACAGGACATAGTGACCAACACTGTGTGCACAGGACATAGTGACCAACACTGTGTGTGCAGGACATGCAGGTCAACACTGTGTGCGCAGGACATACTGACCAACAATGTGTGCACAGGACATAGTGACCAACACTGTGTGCACAGGACATAGTGACCAACACTGTGCACAGGACATACTGACCAACACTGTGTGCAAAGGACATAGTGTCCAACACTATGTGCACAGGACGTAGTGACCAACACTGTGTGCAAAGGACATAGTGACCAACACTGTGTGCACAAGACATAGTGACCAACACTATGTGCGCAGGACATAGTGACCAACACTGTGCAAAGGACATAGTGACCAACACTGTGTGCACAGGACATAGTGACCAACACTGTGCACAGGACATAGTGACCAACACTGTGTGCAAAAGACATAGTGTCCAACACTATGTGCACAGGACACAGTGACCAACACTGTGTGCACAGGACATAGTGACCAACACTGTGTATAAAGGACAGAGTGACCAACACTGTGTGCACTGGACATAGTGACCAACACTGTGTGCAAAGGACATAGTGACCAACACTGTGTGCACAGGACGTAGTGACCAACACTGTGTGCACAGGACATGCTGACCAACACCGTGTGCAAAGGACATAGTGCCAACACTGTGTGCACAGAACATAGTGACCAACACCGTGTTCACAGGACATATACTGGAGGTTGGGGTAGAAGGGGGGGGGGGAGGGAGTGGGGGGATGGTGGCATCACCAGGGCTTTTGCCCATCTCTGGTCTCCTTTAAGTCAGTCTAAGCTGAATGGGAACATGGCTACAGCTTCAGCTTCAGTCTTTCATTTCTCTTTTAGGTCACTCTGCTTGGACTATTGACTTTTCTCTGGTCAAAATAAGAGGAAAAGGGAGGGGAAGGGAGAGGGGGAATGTTGATGTGTTGGTGTGTTTAGTGATGTGCATGGTGCATGTGAGGAGGAGGGGGAGGGGGAAAGATGATGTGCTGGTGCATGTAGTGATGTGCATGGTGCATGTAGTGATGTGCATGGTGCATGTAGTGATGTGCTGGTGCATGTAGTGATGTGCTGGTGCATGTAGTGATGTGCATGGTGCATGTAGTGATGTGCTGGTGCATGTAGTGATGTGCATGTGATGTGAAAAGGAACATGACTGGTGCTGGTGTGCATGTGATGGGGAGGTGTACAAATACTCGAGAGAAAAAAAAAAACAAAACAGTTTAACAAAAAAAAATGGTGTACAAATACTCGAGAAAAAAAACAACAGTTTAACACCCAAAAAAATGCTCCATGGAAGCGAACATATGATGAGTACTGTAATGCCGATAATGTGTTAAAAGGAAATTTTCCTTCTAAAATTACGTTTACCCTAACATACTTACCATGGCTCACTTGTGCCTCATACACAATAAAGTCCATATTGACAAGAACCCGGAAGTGGCCTCATGCCTTGCACATGCTCAGATCATTCCTCTCTTTTCAAGGTAACTACATCCTGACTGTGAAATCCTAAGGAAACAAGAAAGGCTGGAGATATCTGTGAGCCACGGTAAGTATGTTAGAGTAAACCTAATTTTTTAACGTCTGGAGGAGCGGGAAGAGCCAGGGCGTGTTGTGGAGATGAGATACTGAGCCACCACAGCTGAGGCAATACTCTTTGAACCATCCTCGTGTGCACGCAGGAGATGTCACACAGGTAGAACCTGATGAAAGTGCCTGGGGAACGCCAATACGCGGCATCCAGGACGCCATGAATGTTGACATTGTGGGAGACTGCCAGTGACAAGGCCCATGCTCTAATTTCATGGGGGCCTTGGTGAAAAGACAGCCAAATCCATGTCAGGCCTTGTGTATGTACTTTTGATTACTTCTCTCAGCCATCGAGAGACTGATGAGCGTTTGATGTACTCCTTATAACTTTCATTGTAAGAGAGAAACTGCTTCAAGCAAGAAGATTTCATCTGTTTTCTATACACTCGCAGGGCGCAAACTGGACAGACTCAGTGCCATCTTCATCATCTGAGGTGAGGATAGAGGTCAGAGGATGAATGGAGGTAATAGGAGAAGGAGAACCTGGCGACTGGTTTTTGGCTAAGAACTGGTGGGGGGGGGGGGGGGGAACGGAAGAGACATCGAGCCATTCGGTTTGAAGACTACGTCTCTGGGAAGGCCACTAAAAGCATGGACTTCACTGCAGCACCTCCCTGAAGCCAGAGAAATAAGAAATGCTGTCTTGAAGGAGAGGAACTTTGCAGAACACTCCCTGATGGGCTCATAAGGAGGGAGAGGATTTGAAAGAGGTCCCACGCAGGGGGTTCAAGCCTCTTGTACAGCAGATCCCTTGTTGAGATCAGCAGGAGTGGGTTGTCCACAAACGAAAGGCCACCTAGCTGGCAGATGGTGGTGCAGATAGCAGCCCTGTGAACCCTCACAGAGGAGGCTGTAAGTATCTTTTCAGATGAAAGAAAAGTGTGGTAGTTTCGCTAACTCAAAGCAAGAGGGAGAGTGAGGTGACACCACATGGGAGGAGCACCAAGAAGCCAGCCATTCCAGTGGACACTGTATACCCCCTGAGTGCCTGGCCTGTGAGTTTGCTCCACAAGGCCAATTACTGTGGGGCGAGCGGTGTAGACAGCACATCCAGCACAGCAGCCACGTGTGAAGGTTTAGCACATCTGGACTGCTGTGTAGAATGCCCCACCATGATTGGAGCAGGGACCCTGCCAGGGTCAGCTTTATCGGAGGCTCTTGGGACAGGTGTAGCAGATCCAGAAACCATGTGCCGGCCAGCCAGGGGCCACGAGGATCACAGTGGCCAAGTGTTCCCTCGCTTTCCATAGAGAACTTTTCCCAGGATGGAAAAGGGAGGGAAGGCATAGTCTATTAGGCGTGACCACAGGATGGATAGTGCATCCACTGCCCGAGCCTCCGGATCCGGAACTGGGGATACATATAAGTGGAGGCAGTGGCTGAACCTGGTGGCAAACAGGTGTACTTGTGGTTTGAACCATGCAGCCCAGACTGGCTCCAAGACCGAATGGACCAGCGTCCATTCCTAGGGAAGGCTCATGTGCGATCTGCTGAGGGAGTCGTCGAGCATGTTTATCTCCCCTGGAACGTACTTGGCCGAGATCCGGATGGACTGATCCTCACACCAGAGAAGAAGTTGTTCCACCATCAGGGACAAGGAGAGTAAGCATGCACCCCCCACCCCTCCCACTTGTTGACGAACAAACCACGGCTGTGTTGTCCATGTTGAGGAGAATGTGTTTCCCTGTTAGAGAGGGGAAAAACTCCCTAAGGGCTTGAAACACTGCCTCCAGCTCTAGCAGGTTGATGTGCCAGGAACTCATCTCCAATGGCCATCGTCCGGCCGCCATCAAAGAGCCCACCATCCACCTGGAGTTGGACACATCCGTGAACAGGTACTCCAGAGGAGGGGGAAGCATGATGGGGACTCCCTGGGATAACCAGGGCTGGGAGTGACATTGGGTCACTGGGGTTTGGAAACAACGGCCGAGAGGAACCAAAAGGTCCCAAGACTGTGACATTTGGGACCAATGCTTCTGAAATTGGCGCTGGAACTGGTGTTTGTGGAGCCAAACAAGAAGTAAATGGCGTGCCAACGGCTCCATCAACCTCGGAAGGGAGGCCAGCTTCCTGGTCGGTGCCTGATCCAGATACAGGAGGTGGGCTAAGAGGACCTGACGGCATACTAGACACTAAGACACTCAGGGGTTGGAGACACCAACCACCACGTTGAGTTGGTAAATGACATGCCCAGGAACTGGAATTGCTGCAACAGGGTGAGGTCTGACTTCTATTCATTGCAACAAACCCCAAGTCTTGACAGAGGTCTAGAACCTGGAGCGCTTGTTGGGATCACAGAGTGCTGGAGGCTAGGAGAAACCAATCGTCGAGACAGGCATTGAGGCAGATTCCCCTTCTCCCACATGTGCTTGCAAAGTTCCCAGGTGACCTTCATGAACACCCACGGGACTGGGCCAGACCGTAGGGAAGGGGCCATGAACGTGAAGGCCCGGGTCCTCTAAATGGACTGGAGATACTTCCTGTCCCTTGGGTGGATCAGGCTGTGGAAGTATGCTTCCTTCAGGTCAATGGATACCGCCCAGTCACCCGGATGCATTTCCATCACGGATTGACAAAAGGGTTTCCATCCGAAAATGGTGATTTCGGAGGAACCTCTTTAGGGGCGAGAGGTCCAGAACGGTCCCCAATCCCCAGAAGCTTTGGGGACCACAAAGATTTGGCCCTAAAATCCCTGAAAGGAATGGGAAAAACTACCTCCCCTGTTGCCCCCCTTGGCTACAAGCAAACGGACCTCCTGGTCTAAGATCCAAGAGGCCTGGGGGCCCCGAGGAGGAGGAAAAAAGGAGGGAACAGCATGAGAGTGGGGGCCTTTCGTGAACTTCATGGAGGGCAAAACCCCGACCTGATCACCTGCAGGGCCCAGTGGCTTACAGGAAGCCGTTCCCAGGCACTGTGTCACCGTGACAGACGCCCAGAGGGTTGTCTGTGAGGGGCAATGGCCCCAGGGCGGGGGTTAGCCACTGGAGGTGAGCCGGCTGCAAGGAGGCAGGTTTTTGGCTCTGAGGCCAGGAGCCTGATCGGCCTTTGGCGGGGTTGTCAAGCCCTAGACCCTTTGTGTCCCAAGGATCTGCAGGCCTTGGCCGGTGAAGTGCCCTGGGAAGAGGTAGCCGGAGCCCAGTGCCTCCCTGTGGAATGAGAGGGACCAGAGTGAAAGGCAAGGTCCCTTCTAATTTCGGCCTGGCTTTTAATAGTTGCCTAAACATGGTTCCCAACAACAGAACCAGTCTCAGCAAGCAAGGTTCTAAGAGAGGCTCGGGAGAAGGAAGATCGTGCGACCATATTGCCAGGAGCACGGCATTCCGCCTTGCCAGAACTGAGTTTAGATGCAGCCTGGCAAAAGCACCTGCTGAATATTTGAGCCCTTCCACCATGGACTGGATAATGGCCATGATGGGGATGGGTCAGAGGGCTGACGGAGAGCGGAGGAGTCAAGAATCCCGGTCCTTAAGGGCTGATACCAGACCTCCAAAGGAGTCCATGACTGAAACCGCCTCCAGATCCCTCCTAGCAATCTCCTCTCAATCCGCGAGGCAGTGCTCTGAGAGAGGGACCTGCCAGTGCTGAGAATGAGACCTCCCCTTCAAAAAGGAGGTCTTCTTGGGAAAAGGCAAGGTCAGGGAGTCTGGGATAAAGTCATGGGCCATAAAGGCTTCACGTAAGAATGGGAGCTTCTCCGGCTTCATGAACCTCCCACACGGCCAGGCCCCTGGGAAATCAGGAACAGAACCAGGAAGAATGTCCTGTGCCTCTGTGCCCCTATAGTAGCTCTGCTTTGTGCCCTCCTCACAGAGTCGGCTACCATGCCTGACTCCTTTCAAATAGAGGTGGGAGGGACAGAGGAAGTGCACCCAAGGCGAGCTTGGCTGCCGAAGGACAGGGAGCCTGGGCGTCTTGGAAGGTGGACAAGGCTCCGGAGCTTGTAGGAAGCCAGGTGAGACACCGAGTCACTGAAGGAGAAGGAAGAGGGTAAGTAGTGCTCATCTTCTGACTCCATGTATGCCTGCTCAGAACTGCAGGCAGAGGAGGTGACCAACCTGGGTGTGGAGAAACACAGGGGTAAACTCGACAGTCCTAGGTGGTCTGACCATGCTGGAACCCCTGGGGAGGGGTCTGCAGCCAGGTTGGCCAGGGGACCGGTGAAGGAGAGCCTTTGCTGATGGAGAGCCGGGCATAAAGCCAGGCCACCAGGGATATCCAGGGTCGGGAGGCTGGGGAAGTCCCACAGCAGAGAGCCATTGAGCCATGTGAGGGGCCCATGGCGCCTGGGGCTGAAAGTTCTGCCCTACCGCAGAGGGGGGCTGAAGCTGTGCCTGCCCTACAACAGAGGGGGGCTGAAGCTGTGCCTGCCCTACAACAGACGGGGGCTGAAGCTGTGCCTGCCCTACTGCAGGGGGGGGGGGGGGGGGGGGGGGGGGGGGGGGGGGGGGGGGGGCTGAAGCTGTGCCTGCACTACAACAGAGGGGGGCTGAAGCCATGCCTGCCCTACAGCAGAGGGGGGCTGAAGCCGTGCCTGCCCTACAACAGAGGGGGGCTGAGCCGTGCCTGCCCTACAGCAGAGGGGGGCTGAGCCGTGCCTGCCCTACAACAGAGGGGGGGTGAAGCTGTGCCTGCCCTACAACAGAGGGGGGCTGAAGGTGTACCTGCTCTACAACAGAGGGGGGCTGAAGCTGTGCCTGCCCTACAACAGAGGGGGGCTGAAGCTGTGCCTGCTGGCCCAAGGGGGGCTGAAACTGTGCCTGCTGGCTCAAGCCAACTTAGGGGGACTCTAAGGGGCCAGCCCCCTGCGGGTTAACCGGCATGTGCCAAGGAAACAGCACACCCTGTCCCGCTTAGGAGACAGAGGTAGGAGCCTGGGTGAAGCCAGGCAAGGGAATAGGAAGGGAGACAACCAGGGCTGACTGACCATCAGACCGTAAAGAGTGTCTTGTCTCCCTTGGTTCGGCTAACGGCCACACCCGTAGGTGTGGGCCTGAAATCAGGCAAGAGGGTGAAGAAGCCAAGCCTTCACACTGTGCCTCGATGACCCTCTATCCCCCAACGAAGGGGAACCCTGCATCCATGACTCGGCCATGGTGACCGAGATGTGTGCAGCAGAACCTCGGCTGAGCTGTACACAGGATGCAGGAACGGGATCAACAGAACCACAGCTGAGTCAATCACCGTGAGAATGTAAGGGGGGTGAGGATGCAGGGACGGGATCAACAGAACCACAGCTGAGTCAATCACCGTGAGAATGTAAGGGGGGTGAGGATGCAGAAACGGGATCAAACAGACCACAGCTGAGTCAATCACCGTGAGAATGTAAGGGGGGTGAGGATGCAGGGACGGGATCAACAGAACCACAGCTGAGTCAATCACCGTGAGAATGTAAGGGGGGTGAGGATGCAGAAACGGGATCAACAGAACCACAGCTGAGAGTCAATCACCGTGAGAATGTAAGGGGGGTGAGGATGCAGAAACGGGATCAACAGAACCACAGCTGAGTCAATCACCGTGAGAATGTTAGGGGGGGTGAGGATGCAGAAACGGGATCAACAGAACCACAGCTGAGTCAATCACCGTGAGAATGTAAGGGGGGTGAGGATGCAGAAACGGGATCAACAGAACCACAGCTGAGTCAATCACCGTGAGAATGTTAGGGGGGTGAGGATGCAGAAACGGGATCAACAGAACCACAGCTGAGTCAATCACCGTGAGAATGTTAGGGGGGTGAGGATGCAGAAACGGGATCAACAGAACCACAGCTGAGTCAATCACCGTGAGAATGTAAGGGGGGTGAGGATGCAGGGACGGGATCAACAGAACTGCAGCTGAGTCGATCACCATAAGAATGTCAGGGGGTGAACACGGGGCTTGCTGTCACCTCAACAGAACCGTAACTGAGTTGAGGGGCCCCAGTGATGAAGAAAAAGAGGGCTTCGGTACACTAGACAAAGCGCCGGCCTGCAAGTTGGAGAGATCGACGGACGAAATCTTATGAACCTTGGCTTTGCCACCCAAACGCTTCACTTACGTTTTTCCATTAAGCAAAAGCATATGCAAGAACAACAAAATCAGCAGCAACAATCAATCCATTGCGAGAAAAAGTACAAAATACTTAGCTGCTCAGACTGCACACGGCTCGCAGGGAATATGGCTGCTGAGAAAAGAGGAATGATCTGAGCATGTGCAAGGCACGAGACCTTTTCTGGGTTCTTGTCCATATAGACTTTATTAATGCATGAGGCAGGGATAGCAAACTGCTGTCGTTTATTGCATTAGTGAGCCATGGTATAGTATGTGTAATTAAAATGGTCATGAAATGATGAAGATGATAACGATGACAATGATGATGATGAGACTGATGACGATGACAAAGCCACTAGCAACCAGACCCAAACCCTCCCTACATATGGTACTAACCCAGCAACACATCCTGATCATCAGTCATGATCATCACGATGTTGGGACGATCACTGCGCTGCCTGCGGGGTCGATGTGGCACCATGTTGCGCCCACGATGCATCTGACCATCCAAGTAGACCTTCCTGCGCCGCACCTCCCCATCTCCATAAGGATTCTGTGCTTCCACCCGGGCTACATCACACCACCCCAACACCAACATCATGGCCACCAGGAGGACCCCTGTTGACATCAGCGGAGACCACCGTTGGGAGTGCTGTCGACTGGCTGCCATTGTGTGGGCCAATCAGCTAGGGACTAGGAGAGGCAGCGTGAAGGCAAGCTGCTAAGGTTTGATTGGTTAGCGCTGTCTGGGAGCGAAGGTCAGCTGTTAAGCGTTTTCTCTGGCTTCCACTTGGCCTTGTGTAGAACTAATGTCTCTGTAACACAGGTGAAGTTAATACATTATTAGTTCTAATAATGCGATGTCTCTAACAGTCAATACACTACTACCACTGAATATATGTACATGGACATCTGTAAAAATCAATTCACTAAAATGTGCCAATAATGTGCAAGCATGACTGTGTTAGATGCTGTCAATATACCAATCTCTGTCAATAATGTGTGAGCATTTGATTATGTTAGATGCTGTCAATGTAAGATTACCTGTCAATAATATGTAAGCATATCATTGTGTTTGATGTTGTCAATATACTCCGGCTATTATCTGTCAATAATGTGTGAGAACATGATTGTGTTTATTATTGTTGTCAATATACTATTATCTGTCAATAATATGCAAACATATGATTGTGTTTGTTGCTGTCAATATACTATATGTCAATAATGTTTAAGCATATGATTGTGTTTACTGTTGTCAATAGATTATTACCTAAACCAGCAGCAGCCGGAAATGGATGGGAATGATGAACAATAAAAGAGCTAGCATTTTGTTTTTCCAATAAAAAAAAAAAAAAAAGAGATAGATAAGAGAGAGGGGGGGGGGGGGGGGAAATTGGTGTGTGTGTGTGTGTGTGTGTGTGTGTGTGTGTTGCATTTTGTAATGTCAGCCCCCTACTCATTGATCACCCTCACCCCCAGCCACCCCCCCCCCCACCAACACCTCTAAACCTATCATTACTGGGGGGGGGGGGGGGGGGGGGGGGGGGAGGAGTGAGTAGATTGATATAGCAAGTGGAGAGTCTTAGAGGGTGTTGGCAAAGGGCAAAGGAAGGTAGCTGTAACTTATGTCTGAGGTAAACAGTGGGAGGTATAGTAGTATGCACGCGTGTAGGTGGAGGATATTGCAGTTTGGTGCTGCTGCAGAGGTGGAAAGGTACATGCTACTTTTGGATGTTGATGCCATGAGGATGTAGGGTGCCAAATTTGGCAATAAGATGAGATTCCTGCATAACGCCTTATGCACACAATGAAACCGCCAAAAAACATTTCAAAATCTTAAACTGTAGGCAGAAACATGCAACAAAATGCTTGCCAGCAAAGACATCTGAGCATCAGATCAATGTTGAGTGCATCAAGTTTGACACCAGACCAAACCCTGCAATACGCCATTAGAAATGTGCCTTCCTCAGCATGAAAAAAACAAAAACAGGCTGCATTTTGAAAAATGTTTCCCTTTTGCAACTGCATGCATCATTAGTATTAAAGAATTATACTGCTAGGAAATTCATTCTTTTACACACACGCATGCTCACACACACACATAAAAAGGTGGCCAAGCAACCATTTTCATGAAAGAAAAAGTTTGGCAATAGGCACTCTCATCAAATCAGTATCTTTTGCAATATCCTTAAAAAAAAAAATGCATTATAAGGAACTCTTGTAAACACTTTGGCTGAAAGATTTGAGTTTGTCAGAAAAACAAAGCCACAAGTGAAACTGTCAAAACTTTGCTGGAACGAATACACTGTCAGCTGGTAAGTCCAAAGGAGGAAAATGCTTTGGAACCAATTAAGAATCACAGCTGTTTCTCCCTCTCACTCTCATCCAGGAATGCATACCACCGCTGACAACCAACACACACTCATACACACGCATGTATGCATGCTCGCACACACACACACACACACACACACACACACACACACACACACACACACACACATACACACTTTCTCTCTCTCTCTCTCTCTCTCTCTCTCTCTCTCTCTCTCTCTCTCTCTCACATACACACTCTCTCTCTCCCTCTCACTCTCACTCACTCACACACACACACACACACACACACACACACACACACACACACACACGCACACACACACACACTAAAACACACACATACACTAACACTACACATATCCACACCTATACACTTACCAAACCCAGAAACTTTTCTGTCATTTTCATGAATGGATAGCACTGGCAATCCAAACTACAGTCCAAACAATGAACTGTTAAGTGTGTGCACCTAAAACATGTGTGCTCTCAAACATTTGTTTTATTCCCAATGAACAAAACTTCTATTTCCTCCACTTTCAGTTTTTTCTGTGCCTATAGGGTATATAATACAAGTGTCTTCTAGAGCAACTCACTGCTGTTCAAACATCTCATCATGCTAGGACTCAGAACACAAAAAATCCGGCAGGGACCGCACTTCTGCTCTGTGCTAAAATATACTCTGCAGTTATTGCTTGTTACCTGGTTCCTTTTTTTTTTTTTCTTTTTCTTTTTTTTTTTTTTTTTAAACTGAGGCTCATCTGACCTCCTGGCTAAGAAATCAGGAGGTCATTTGTCAAAGCCAAAGGTCCACCTTCAATTGACTCATTCACTGACATCTGATGTGATGGAGTCCATACTACTTGCCGCAATTTCTGTTGTCCAATTACTGCTTATTTATTGACAATTTGTGTATTGTGGTTGATGCTTCCATCTGTAATTTGTGTATCTAAGCACTGGCTCATTTACTGACATTTTGTGTAATGTGGTTGATGCTTCTATCTGTAATTTGTGTCATCTAAGCACTGGCTCATTAATCAATGACAAACTGATGTGATGGCACCCCATGCTTCTTTCTGCAGTTTGTACTGTCTGATAAATTTGAATTGCCCGATCAATTTCACATCTGATCAATTGTACTGCCTGATGAATTTGTGTTGTTTGATCAATTTGTATGTTCTAATCACTGGCTCATTTAATGGCCAGAGACATGATGGGGTTAATGCAATTTGACCTGTCTGATCTCTGGACCCCAACACTTCACAGAACATGCTGACTGAACTAGGTTTGGTGAGGTTCGCAGACCTCCATCATCTTGAAATGCAAACAGAAAGACCAGGCATTTAAGAACAAAGATAAAACAAACTCAATTCTCGATCTAAAAGTTTGTTCAAACAACCAGCCTTTACCTAAGTCCTGCCCATGATCCTACAGTGACAAACTTCACCCAGGTCCTGCCTATGGCCATAGTGATCTTCCAAAGACAAGTCCTGCCTATAGCCCCATAGTGATCTCCCAAAGACAGGTCCTACCTGTGGCCCCATAGTGATCTCCCAAAGACAAGCCTGCCTATAGCCCCATAGTGATCTCCCAAAGACAGGTCCTACCTGTGGCCCATAGTGATCTCCCAAAGACAAGTCCTGCCTATAGCCCCATAGTGATCTCCCAAAGACAAGTCCTGCCTATAGCCCCATAGTGATCTCCCAAAGACAGGTCTTACCTGTGGCCCCATAGTGATCTCCCAGAGACAGGTCCTGCCTATGACCCATAGTGATCTCCCAAAGACAGGTCCTGCCTATGGCCCATAGTGATCTCCCAAAGACAGGTCCTGCCTGTGGCCGCCCATAGTGATCTCCCAAAGACAGGTCCTACCTGTGCCCCCATAGTGATCTCCCAAAGACAGGTCCTGCCTATGAGCCATAGTGATCTCCCAAAGACAGGTCCTGCCTATGGCACCATAGTGATCTCCCAAAGACAGGTCCTGCCTGTGGCCCATAGTGATCTCCCAAAGACAGGTCCTGCCTAACTGGCCCATAGTGATCTCCCAAAGACAGGTCCTGCCTGTGGCCCATAGTGATCTCCCAAAGACAGGTCCTGCCTGTGGCCCCATAGTGATCTCCCAAAGACAGGTCCTGCCTGTGGCCCCATAGTGATCTCCCAAAGACAGGTCCTGCCTATGGCCCATAGTGATCTCCCAAAGACAAATCCTGCCTGTGGCACCATAGTGATCTCCCAAAGATGCTGCCTATAGCCCCATACTGATCTCCCAAAGACAGGTCCTGCCTGTTGCCCATAGTGATCTGCCAAAGACAGGTCCTGCCTATGGCCCATAGTGATCTCCAAAGACAGGTCCTGCCTGTGGCCCATAGTGATCTCCCAAAGACAGGTCCTGCCTATGGCCCATAGTGATCTCCCAAAGACAGGTCCTGCATATGGCACCATAGTGATCTCCCAAAGACAGGTCCTGCCTGTGGCCCATAGTGATCTCCCAAAGACAGGTCCTGCCTAACTGGCCCATAGTGATCTCCCAAAGACATGTCCTGCCTGTGGCCCATAGTGATCTCCCAAAGACAGGTCCTGCCTGTGGCCCCGTAGTGATCTCCCAAAGACAGGTCCCTGCCTGTGGCCCATAGTGATCTCCCAAAGACAGGTCCTGCCTGTGGCCCATAGTGATCTCCCAAAGACAGGTCCTGCCTATGGCCCCATAGTGATCTCCCAAAGACAGGTCCTGCCTATGGCACCATAGTGATCTCCCAAAGACAGGTCCTGCCTGTGGCCCATAGTGATCTCCCAAAGACAGGTCCTGCCTAACTGGCCCATAGTGATCTCCCAAAGACAGGTCCTGCCTGTGGCCCATAGTGATCTCCCAAAGACAGGTCCTGCCTGTGGCCCATAGTGATCTCCCAAAGACAGGTCCTGCCTGTGGCCCCATAGTGATCTCCCAAAGACAGGTCCTGCCTATGGCCCATAGTGATCTCCCAAAGACAAATCCTGCCTGTGGCACCATAGTGATCTCCCAAAGATGCTGCCTATAGCCCCATACTGATCTCCCAAAGACAGGTCCTGCCTGTGTGGCCCCATAGTGATCTGCCAAAGACAGGTCCTGCCTATGGCCCATAGTGATCTCCCAAAGACAGGTCCTGCCTGTGGCCCATAGTGATCTCCCAAAGACAGGTCCTGCCTGTGGCCCACAGTGATCTCCCAAAGACAGGTCCTGCCTATGGCCCATAGTGATCTCCCAAAGACATGTCCTATCTGTGGCCCACAGTGATCTCCCAAAGACAGGTCCTGCCTATAGCCCCACACTGATCTGCCAAAGACAGGTCCTGCCTGTGGCCCATAGTGATCTGACAAAGACAGGTCCTGCCTGTGGCCCATAGTGATCTCCCAAAGACAGGTCCTGCCTATGGCCCATAGTGATCTCCCAAAGACAAATCCTGCCTGTGGCACCACAGTGATCTCCCAAAGATGCTGCCTATAGCCCCATACTGATCTCCCAAAGACAGTCCTGCCTGTGGCCCATAGTGATCTGCCAAAGACAGGTCCTGCCTATGGCCCATAGTGATATCCCAAAGACAGGTCCTGCCTGTGGCCCATAGTGATCTCCCAAAGAGAGGTCCTGCCTATGGCCCATAGTGATCTCCCAAAGACAGGTCCCTATCTGTGGCCCACAGTGATCTCCCAAAGACAGATCCTGCCTATAGCCCCACACTGATCTGCCAAAGACAGGTCCTGCCTGTGGCCCATAGTGATCTCCCAAAGACAGGTCCTGCCTGTGGCCCCATAGTGATCTCCCAAAGACAGGTCCTACCCTGTGGCCCCATAGTGATCTCCCTAAGACAGGTCCTACCTGTGGCCCCCAGTGTGATCTCCCAAAGACAGGTCCTGCCTGTGGCCCATAGTGATCTCCCAAAGACAGATCCTGCCTGTGGCCCATAGTGATCTCCCAAAGATAGGTCCTGCCTGTGGCCCATAGTGATCTCCCAAAGAAAGGTCCTGCCCATGACTCCATTGTCACCTCCCCAACCCTTGTCTCCTCCGTGACCCCAATATGACCTTCTTTCCTCAGGTGCCTCCCATGATCCTATTGTCACCTCCCTAACCAAGGTTCCCCCCCCCCCCCCCCCCCCCCCCCCCCCCCAACGTGCACACGTGCACACACCCTCCTTCCCAGCATGACCCCATAGTAACCTCCCAAACCCAGGTCCCGCCCCTCACCCTCCTTGCCCTGCCCCCCCCCCCCCCCCCCCCCCCCACCCCCCCCCTCCAACTACTCTGCAATGCTCCACCTCCACCTCCCTCCTATGCCCCCGACTCAGACACTATCTGTGATCCCATAATGATCCTGCACCAAGGGAAACAACCCAAGCTGTGTGTTGAATGGAATGGTGCGCCCTTATCCTCACCTTGTCTCTGGCGTGAGCGGGAGTGTGCGTGCAGGCGAGGGTAAGAGTTAATCCCCTCTGGGATTTGTTTTCCATGCCTGATCTATTCGCCTGCCAGCTCTGCTTTCATTGTCAGTCCATACAACCGCCTCCCATGATACCGACTGCCAGACACACTTGCTTCTTTCTTTCTCAGTTGAAGGGGTGAACATTTTTCTTCTGCTGGTAGCATATCTGCTACAAATGTTCTCTGCATCTTGTTGTTGTCATCAGCAGGAACTGGCATCAATTCTCCCTCAAATGGAAATTGAGTTACCCAGCCTGAACTACTGTTATTCAGCCATGAAATGTGTACCAGTGCATGTACTATGGGTCATCAGGTTCTGTCCACTGCTTTATTTGATTAGATGGAATTAATTCAAATTCCTTTTTTACATGATAAACAGTATCATCTGATTTCTAACACAATGGCTTTTAAAGGCGAACCTGTATAAAAGCAAATTACACACACACACACACACACACACACACACACACACACACACACACAGATGTCAAAACTGTGCAAAATTGTATGTATTCTAATGTCAAAATCTCTCTCTCTCTCTCTCTCTCTCTCTCTCTCTCTCTCTCTCTCTCTCTCTCTCTCTCCAAAGTGAAAACCAAAGCCAACCAGTTAAGAACAAAAACATTGAACATACACACACACAAGCACACACACACATGCACGCATGCATGCACACACACACACACACACACACACACACACACACACACACACACACACACACACACACTCACAAATGTACTATGGGTCATCAAGTTCTGTCCACTGCTTTATTTGATACGATGGAATTAATTCAAATTTCTTTTGTCGTGGTAAACAGCATCATCTGATTTCTAACACAACAGCTTTTAAAGGCAAACTCTTACAGTTACAGCAACCTCTCTCTGTAGGACAAAATTGGGGGACAAGGGGAGAAGAGGTGGGGGAGAGGGACAGGGGAGGTTGGATGATTCAATCTCCTAACAATCTCTACCTGCAGCAAATTTGGAAAACAAAGAAAGACCCCACGGTTTTTGTTTTTTTTGTTTGTTTTTTTTTTTTTTTTTTTTTGTTTGTTTGTTTGCTTTTTGCTAATACACTCTATAACACACTACACCCTTCCCCCCCTGTACTGTACCCCCCCCCCCCCCCCCCCCCCCCCCCCACCTCCTCCCCTCTGCCCCATGATACCAATGCCATCTCTGCCCTGTTCCTGAGGAAATGACCACTGACAGATCACGGCAATGTATCCAAGGCCAGGCACACACATCACAATACCCTCTGACAGATCATAACCCATGTATCTGACACCACACACACATATCACAATACCCTCTGACAGATCATAACCCATGTATCTGAAACCAGACACAAACATCATCATAACCTCTAACAGATCATGACCAAGTAACTGAGACAAGACACGTGTCATAACAGTCCACATTCCACACCCTCTGACAGATAATAATGTGTCTGTGTATCTGAGCCAGACACAAACATTACAACACCCTCTTACAGATCATGACTGTGTATCTGAGGCCAGACATGAACATCAAAATCACCTATGACAGATCATCGACTTTGTATCACTTTCTGAAACCAGACACAAACACATCACTAAAAAAAAAAAGGCTTGTAAACACCTTTTATCATAAACCATTAAAGAATTTGATGTTAAAACATCACTATAAAAGGCATGTAAACACCTTTTATCATAAACCATTAAACAATCTGATGTTAAAACATCACTATAAAAGGCTTGTAAACACCTTTCATCATAAACCATTAAACAATTTGATGTTAAAACATCACTATAAAAGGCTTGTAAACACATTTTTATCATAACTACTAAAGAATTTGATTTTAAAAGCCTGACAGTGACACAGCCATACCAGATCAGGCACTTGTATCACTGTAATTCCATGACAGCTCGTGTAATGCTGGACAGACTAGAGTCCATGTAGTGTGGAATAGACATGTATGACAGTCAGTGTATCTGGTGTTGGAAAGACAGCACAAACAGCCCATAAAATGACATGTTGGATAGACAGGACAGTCAGTCTATGTAGTGTTGATAGACAGGACAGTCTGCAGTTGATAGACAGGACAGTCAGGCTGTAGTGTTGATAGACAGGGCAGTCAGTCTGTGTAGTGTTGATAGACAGGACAGTCAGTCTATGTAGTGTTGATAGACAGGACAGTCTGGTATTGATAGAAAGGACAGTCGGTCTATGTAGTGTTGATAGACAGGACAGTCAGTCTATGTAGTGTTGACAGACAGGACAGTCAGTCTATGTAGTGTTGATAGACAGGACAGTCAGTCTATGTAGTGTTGATACACAGGACAGTCAGTCTATGTAGTGTTGATAGACAGGACAGTCAGTCTATGTAGTGTTGATAGACAGGACAGTCAGTCTATGTAGGGTTGATAGACAGGACAGTCAGTCTATGTAGGGTTGATAGACAGGTCAGTCAAGTCTAGATAGTCAAGTCTATGTAGGGTTGATAGACAGAGCAGTCAGTCTATGTAAGGTTGACAGACAGGACAGTCAGTCTATGTAGTGTTGATAGACAGGACAGTCAGTCTATACATGAAGTGTTGACAGACAAGACAGTCAGTCTATGTAGTGTTGATAAACAGGACAGTCTAGTGTTGATAGACAGGACAGTCAGTCTATGTAGTGATGATAGACAGGACAGTCAGTCTATGTAGTGTTGATATACAGGACAGTCTAATGTTGATAGACAGGACAGTCAGTCAATGTAGTGTTGATAGACAGGACAGTCAGTCTATGTAGTGTTGATAGACAGGACAGTCAGTCTATGTAGTGTTGATACACAGGACAGTCAGTCTATGTAGTGTTGATACACAGGACAGTATAGGTGTTGATACACAGGAGTCAGTCTATGTAGTGTTGATTGACAGGACAGTCAGTCTATGTAGTGTTGATAGACAGGATAGTCAGTCTATGTAGTGTTGAATAGACAACACAGCCAGCCCATGTAGAAATTGACAGACAGGACAAACAGCCAACATAAAATAGATGTTGAAGATGAGCAGATGATACAGACAACCCATGTCAATTTAGTGTTGGGAAGACAAGACAGACAAACTCAGTAGTGTTGGACAGACAACCCATACATGAAGCGTTAGACAGACAGGACAGACAACCCATGTCAAATTAGTGTGGGAAGACAAGACAGGCAACCCTGGTAGTGTTGGACAGACAACCCTGCTAGTCTTGGACAGACAGGACAGACAGCACAGACAGCCCATGTAGTGTTGGACAGAGAGAACAGACAACCATGTCAATTTAGTGTTGGGAAGATGAGAAAAACAACCCTGGTAGTCTTGGACAGACAACCCATGTAGTGTTGGACAGACAGGACAGACAGCCCATGTAGTTTTGAACAGACAGGACAGACAACCCATGTAGTGTTGGACAGACAGGACAGACAGTCCATGTAGTTTTGAACAGACAGGACAGGCAACCCATGTAGTGTTGGACAGGGCAGACAGCCCATGTAGTGTTGGACAGACATGACAGACAGCCTATGTAGTGTTGAACAGACAGGACAGACAACTCATGTAGTGTTGGACAGACAGCCTATGTAGTGTTGAACAGACAGAACAGACAACCCATGTAGTGTTGGACTGTAGACAACCCATGTACTGTTGAACAGACAGCCCATGTAGTGTTGAACAAACAGCCCATGTAGTGTTGGACAGACAGGACACACAGCCTATGTAGTGTTGAACAGACAGAACAGACAACCCATATAGTGTTGGACAGACAACCCATGTAGTGTTGAACAAACAGCCCATGTAGTGTTGGACAGACAGGACAGACAACCCATGTAGTGTTGAACAGACAGGACAGACAACCCATGTAATGTTGGACAGACAACCCATGTAGTGTTGAACAAACAGCCCATGTAATGTTGGACAGACAAGACAGACAAACCATGTAGTGTTGAACAGCCAGCCCATGTAGTGTTGAACAAACAGCCCATGTAGTGTTGGACAGACAGGACACACAGCCTATGTAGTGTTGAACAGACAGAACAGACAACCCATATAGTGTTGGACAGACAACCCATGTAGTGTTGAACAAACAGCCCATGTAGTGTTGGACAGACAGGACAGACACCCATGTATGTAGAACAGACAGGACAGACAACCCATGTAATGTTGGACAGACAACCCATGTAGTGTTGAACAAACAGCCCATGTAATGTTGGACAGACAAGACAGACAAACCATGTAGTGTTGAACAGCCAGCCCATGTAGTGTTGAACAAACAGCCCATGTAGTGTTTGGACAGACAGGACAGACAGCCCATGTAGTGTTGAACAGACAGGACAGACAACCCATGTAGTGTTGGACAGACAACCCATGTAGTGTTGAACAGCCAGCCCATGTAGTGTTGAACAGACCGGACAGACAACCCATGTTGTGTTGGACAGGCAACCCATGTACTAGTGTTGAACAGACAACCCATGTAGTGTTGACAGCCAGCCCATGCAGTGTTGAAAAGACAGGACAGACAGCTCATGTAGAGTTGAACAAACAGGACAGACAACCCATGTAGTGTTGAACAGACAGCCAGTGTAGTGTACTTGAACAGACAGGGCAGACAGCCCATATAGTGTTGGACAGACAGAACAGACAGAATAGACAGCCCATGTAGTGTTGGACTTACAGAACAGACAGGACAGGACAGACAACAGAACAGCCCATGTAGTGTTGAACAGACAGTCCATGTAGTGATGCAGTGCTGAACAGACAGCCCATATGTACTGATGCAGTGTTGAACAGACAGCCCATGTAGTGTTGAACAAACAGCCCATGTAGTGTTGAACAGACAGCCCATGTACTGATGTAGTATCCAACAAACAGGACAGACAATCCCTGTAGTGTTGAACAGACAGCCCATGTAGTGTTTGAACAGACAGGACAGACAAACCCATGTAGTGTTCAACGGACAGCCCATGTAGTGTTGGACAGACAACCCACGAAGTGTTGAACAGACAGCCCACGAAGAGTTGAACAGACAAGCCAGACAACCCCTGTAGTGTTCAACAGACAGCCCATGTAGTGTTGGACAGACAACCCCTGTAGTGTTCACAGACAGCCCATGAGGTGTTGAACAGACAGGACAGACAACTCCTGTAGTGTTCAGCAGACAGTCCATGTAGTGTTCAACAGACAGCCCATGTAGTGTTGGACAGACAACCCACGAAGTGTTGAACAGACAGCCCATGAAGTGTTGAACAGACAGCCCACAAAGTGTTGAACAGACAGGACAGACAACTCCTGTAGAGTTCAACAGACAGCCCATGTAGTGTTGGACAGACGGCCCATGTAGTGTTCGACAGACAGCCCATGTAGTGTTCAACAGACAGCCCATGAAGTGTTGAACAGACAGGACAGACAAACTCCTGTAGTGTTCAGCAGACAGTCCATGTAGTGTTGGACAGACAGCCCATGTAGTGTTGGACAGACAGCCCATGAAGTGTTGAACAGACAGCCCACAAAGTGTTGAACAGACAGCCCACAAAGTGTTGAACAGACAGGACAGATAACTCCTGCAGTGTTCAACAGACAGCCCATGTAGTGTTGAACAGAAAGCCCACAAAGTGTTGAACAGATAGCCCACAAAGTGTTGAACAAACAGGACAGACAATTCCTGTAGTGTTCAACAGACAGCCCATGTAGTGTTCGACAGACAGCCCATGTAGTGTTCAACAGACAGCCCACGTAGTGTTCGACAGACAGCCCATGTAGTGTTGGACAGACAGGACAGACAACCCCTGTAGTGTTCAACAGACAGCCCATGTAGTGTTCGACAGACAGCCCATGTAGTGTTCAACAGACAGCCCACGTAGTGTTCGACAGACAGCCCATGTAGTGTTGGACAGACAGGACAGACAGCTCCTTTGTGTTGAACAGACAGCCCATGTAGTGTTCAACAGACAGCCCACGTAGTGTTCGACAGACAGCCCATGTAGTGTTGGACAGACAGGACAGACAGCTCCTTTGTGTTGAACAGACAGCCCATGTAGTGTTCAACAGACAGCCCACGTAGTGTTCGACAGACAGCCCATGTAGTGTTGGACAGACAGGACAGACAGCTCCTTTGTGTTGAACAGACAGCCCATGTAGTGTTCAACAGACAGCCCACGTAGTGTTCGACAGACAGCCCATGTAGTGTTGGACAGACAGGACAGACAGCTCCTTTGTGTTGAACAGACAGCCCATGTAGTGTGTTCAACAGACAGCCCACGTAGTGTTCGACAGACACAGCCCATGTAGTGTTGGACAGACAGGACAGACAGCCCATGTAGTGTTGGACAGACAGGACAGACAGCTCCTTTGTGCTGAACAGACAGACAGGGCACACTGTGCAGTCCAAAGGACCCCACCTCTGTGACTTGTCACTGTGTGTGCAACAATGACCATCATTCAGTCAGTCACCACCACACCAACAAGTACAACAGACACTCACAAGTGCTGCAGTCCGACCTTCAGCCCTCCCGTTCAGCTATCTCACACACACACACACACACACACACACACACACAAGGTGTTTCATCTCCCACCCTACACCCCCTTCCCCTTACACACCAACAAAACTACATCTGTAGCGTATTTCCCATATTGTGCATAGTTGGAGATTCTCAGTCCTCTGGAAATAAAGCTGCTTCTCATACGCATAACATTTATTAAAAGAATTTGATAGTTCAAAACACAATCTGTTTGAAACAGAAATCGGTTCCTGACACACCCCATTGTGAAGTGATGATCAGAAGAACTGTTCTTTTTGTAGTGTGAATTTTCAGTCGCTATGACCTAAAAGATTATCAAACTTTGATGCACTTATTTTCAACTCTGTTGTGTCAAGTGTACGAAACCAACAGTCATCTTAAGTCCACAAATAAAATGTCAGTTCAGTTCACTATGGACTATAATTCACCGAACTACACAACACCCTTCAGGGCTGTGCTACATCTCTCAAGGGAATAAGAGAAGGTCATGCTATGCCTCTCTGGCACTTTATTCAGCTTGTTGGTGGGCAGGGAAGAGGGGGAGGAGAGGTGAGAGGGCAGTGAAACTGTGCACACAATAACATAACAAATTTCATGTCCTAAAATTAGCAAACAGCATAGAAGAATGGACCGCAAAGTGAAGTAATAGTAAGTACATTCATACAATGAATACCAGTACGTTCACCTTCATACAGTAAGGTAATACCAGTACATTCACATTCATACAGTGAAGTAATACCATTACATTCACATTCATACCCAGTCCCCATATCACATGAAAGAAAACTGGCCAGGTACACACTGAATCATGAGATGATATTATGAACATTTCTCAAAGGAAGACAGTTACATTCAACATTTTGTGGAAAACAGCCCAAAGGAAAGAGAACACAAACATTTAAAACAAAGAAAAAAAAGAGAGCGACAATGTTTAACAGTCAATTCTATTCCAGATCAGACAATAACACTGGGTCCTTTCCATGATGTCGCCACACTGAACAAAAGAACTCATGCCTGTAAAAACACGAAAAAAGCAAAAGCACTTGCTAACATAGATACGTTGTGCACAGAGCACCATTCTAACCCTTCATCATTTAAATGACTCAACCATTCATTTTCACAATGTAATCCTCAAGGCAGAGAAAATTAGGTTGTGCTGAGTGTGTGAGCTGTCCACTGGGTTTCTTTTTACCCTTCATTATGTTTATAATAGTTTTAATGCAAGCAATGTTTAGAAAAAAAAAATCATTGGACAGTACTCCAATACCACTACAGAGACAGTAGACTGGACAGCAAGCACCCATTCAAGTCTCTGCACTGTGTCGCCCAGTAAAAACGCTACACAGCACCCAGCTAGCAGGCCATGCTGATTAGACAACAAAAAAGTAGCCTTTGTAGAGCACATGCAGACTGAATGGATCACAAAGCACTGAGAAAAACAATGGATGACACTGAGAGTGAAAAACAGTGGATGACACTGAGATCGTGGTGGAAAAACTATGGATGGCATCGAGAGTGGAAAAACAATGGTGGCACTGAGAGTGGAAAAACATGGATGGATGGCATGGCACTGAGAGTGGAAAAACAATGGATGGCACCGAGAGTGGAAAAACAATGGATGGCACTGAGTGGAAAAACTATGGATGGCACTGAGAGTGGAGAGTGGGAAAAACTATGGATGGCACCGAGAGTGGAGTGGAAAAACTATGGATGGCAAAAAAATGGATGGCACCGAGAATGGAAAAACGATGGATGGCACCGAGTGGAAAAACGATGGATGGCACTGAGAGTGGAAAAACAATGGATGGCACCGAGAGTGGAAAAACGATGGATGGCACCGAGAGTGTGGAAAAACGATGGATGGCACTGAGAGTGGAAAAAGAATGGATGGCACCGAGAGTGGAAAAATGATGGATGGCACCGAGAGTGGAAAAACAATGGATGGCACTGAGAGTGGAAAAACAATGGATGGCACCGAGAATGGAAAAACAATGGATGGCATCGAGAGTGGAAAAACAATGGAATGCACTGAAAGTGGAAAAAACAATGGATGGCACCGAAAGTGGAAAAACAATGGATGGCACTGAAAGTGGAAAAAAATGGCATGGATGGCACTGAAAGTGGAAAAAAACAAAATCCACATCAAAGCGAGTGTCAGGAAAAAGGAACTGAATCCAATGAATGGCACAAGGATACTAGTTGAGTAGTTCCAGAATATGGGAACAATTCAAACAATGGGTTCCAAGCATGCCCATCTGATAAACTGAGGCAAGTATTGATTTGTTCAACTTTTTGACAGAAGTGCCAGGGCTTGAAGTCCATGGACTGTCTGGGACCACTAAACCTTAGTTCAAGTCCATGGACTGTCTGGGACAACTAAACCTTAGCTCTAGCAGAATGCTGCTCTCCACTTTTCGACTGGGCAATCAAATTCTGACTGTGTCAGTGAAACCAATCAACGTTAGTGCACAACTGTGAACCACACTTCCCTCAGTGCCCCTTTTCACATTCATGTCTCTACCGCTCCCTGGTTTCTCTCACAACCGAACAGAGTGGGAGTGCTGTCTCACTGAGACAAGGGCACACCTTGAAGTTGAGTCCCAAAAATCACACAATGTCAGTAGTATACATGCATTCTGCAAGGTCAGCTCAGAAACACCACATCTATCCACATTATTTCTCTCTCTCAGGGTTACGATTACACGTGTGCAGAGCATGCCATCCGTCATTCAGTGGTGCCTTTTTTGTTTTGTTTTGTTTTGTTTTAGTTAACATCTGACAGTTTTCTTAACTGTCTCTTTACTTAAAGGAAACCTGGAACTCAGTGGAAGAAACATGATGGGACAAGCAGATTTTTTTTTTCTACTTGTCCCTGGGACAACTAAAGATTATAGATCTCTTAATTTCTTATTTTCAGGCCCAGTTTTGCTGTATACCATCATCCCTCGGTCCCCTGAGAGGGAAGTAAAAGAGTGAAGAAGGGGGTGGGGCTGGGGGTAAAAAAAAAAAATGGCAGGCAAACAGTGACAGAAAAGAGGAAACCTCAGATAACACAACACCACCATGAGACAGGGGCACAATGCATACTGACAGTGAAAGTCAGACACCTGCAGGCACTCCCACAAGAGGAGTAAAGAGGAAATAAGTTACCAGCACAAAAGTTTCATCATAATGGGATACAATTCACAAGAAAAAAAAGTATCTCCTCAATCAGTATCCTCACACAGAGAAGAAAGCATCAGTATCAACCAGTCCACTTTGGAGTCTTCCAGACTCCTACTCTTAGACCCAGCCATAGCTACTTACACTCTTACTACAACTTGCAAAACACAAAACAAAACCAAAGAAAAACAGATACAAAGATCATTTTGGTAACTTAGAGTAAGTCAGATCAAATAAAATTTTACGAGCACAATTCACACTGACATTCAGTCTCAGCTCAGTGACCCAGTAGTGACATTTTGTTGGAGACCATGTGTAGGTTGATACAGTGAGACGCATAGTCTGGTGGCAAATATCTATCATGCTGTTTTTTTTTGTTGTTTTTTTTATCTCTACAAACCAAGTTCCCCATATAACATACACATGAGGATATACAGACCCAGAATATGATCTGCCTATAGACACAGGCAAACTGTATGGATTTACATACACTTGTAGTTCAAACATCACAAACTACAGACAAAGTAAATGGGCCACAATAATAGACATCGTCTAATCTCATCCAAAACTTTGTTAAAAATCTTTCCACTGTAAAGTGAGTGGCACATGACACGGAATGCACCAAGGAGCTTCTTCACTCTTTAAAAGGTAGGAATGGGTAAAATACGAATGGCCGGTGTGCAGCCGGCACAGAACTTTCTTTCTTCGACCACGACACCAGACGAAGATGAGAGGAACTCCTTTAGGTTTGGACGGATCTGAAAGAGTTTGTTATCCGTCTGTGTATTCCAATCCTCCTGCCAGAGGTCTTTTACATAATCGTTAATTTTGGGTTTCAGATCCGAGCAGGGGATAGGTGTGTTTGACAGTTTCTCTCTTGTGGCATTCTTGGCCAAACGATCCACCATTTCGTTCCCTCCGATGCCAACATGACCAGGAACCCAAGCCAGAGAAGAATGTTGTAACCCTCCGCTGTCAACTTGGTAAAAAAGGTAAAAAAAAAAGTGTAAAAGTTCGGGGTGCTGAAGGTTGCGGCCAGATATGGCCTCCAAAGCCGACAGCGAATCCGACAAAACCAAAACCAGAAAGTCCCTCTTTGGAGACTGTGAGATTATTCTTAGTGCCAGAACCAGAGCTGTAAGTTCAGCAGAGTAGGCAGAAGCGTCTGAAGGAATATGTTCTAACAGTATTTGAGAAGGAGCACCAGGGCAGTAGGCTGCACAGGCCACTCCATCTTCAGACTTGGAACCGTCAGTGAAAATTTTCTGATAGGATGGGAGTTTTGAACTCAGCTCAGCATACAGCATACAACGCCTTGTATGCCAGAGAGCTGGTGGACTCTTTGCGAAAAGCTGCAAGATCAAAACGAATGTCTGGTGTGAAAAAGGTCCACGGAGGCTCATCTGGAAAACTGGGAAAAATCAGACACAACTCCTAGGTCTAGACCTGCATTCCGTGCGTGAGGGCTGCACGAAGGCCAGGCCAAACGACGGAATACAGGTAGGGTTTTTTCGAATTTGTTTTGGAACTGAGGGTCAAAGACACAGTCATAGGCAGGGTTTTCTGGTTCAGAGAACAGTCTGATATAGTAGTTCAAAGATAGTTTCAACCTGCGGTTGGACAGTGAGGGTTCACCTGCCTCTGCGTACAGGCTGTACACAGGGGTGGTGCGGAATGCTCCAAGACATAGACGAAGCCCTTGATGGTGGATAGGGTCTAAGAGTTTGAGGTAAGACGGTCTTGCAGAGCCATACACAGCACAACCATAGTCCAGTTTGGAACGGACCAGGGCTCTGTAGAGGTGCAGCAAAAAGTTTTATTAGCGCCCCAGTCAGTGTGTGCTACGACCCGCAGAATATTCAGAGCTTTCTGGCAAGAAGTTTTGAGGTTTTTAATATGGCTGAGAAAGTTCAGTTTTTTTGATCAAAAATAACCCCCAGAAATTTAGCTTCCTTAACAGCTGGAATGGTGGTCTTTATCAGAAGAATTTCAGGATCAGCAAAAAATTGACGAAAATTGTGAAAATGGATTGACTGGGTTTTTGTACGTGAAAAGGGTAAAACCCGTTTTCCTCGGCCCACTGTTGAATCCTGTTGACACAAAGTTGGAGTCGCCGCTGTACGCTGGCGTAAGAAGCTCCAACTGCGTACAGCGCGAAGTCGTCAACGAACAAAGAAGACTCAGAGCCCTGGCTTACCGATTTCACAATGTCATTGATCTTAATGCTGAAAAGGGCAGGAGAAAGGATGCTCCCCTGAGGTACACCCAACTCCTGCCCATGGATGTCCGAGAGTGTGGTGCCAACACGCACCTGGAACTGTCGATCAGCCAGAAAGTTTTCGATAAACATAGGCAGATAGCCCACGAAAACCAACCAATGCAATGCAAATCCATAAGGATCCCTGATTTCCACGTGGTGTCATATGCTTTTTCTAGGTCGAAAAAAAGATAGCGACCACATGCTGCTTATTGACAAAGGCGTTGCGAATGGTGGTTTCTAGACGGATTAAATGGTCAACTGTCGAGTGGTACTTGCGGAACCCGCACTGTTCACTGGCCAAAAAAAGGCCGTCAGTTTCCAGCTCCACACATCGGGAGTTGACCATCTTTGACCATCTTTTCCATCAGCTTACACAGGCAGCTGGGCAGAGCTAGTGGGCGATAGTTTGATGGTTGGTAGGGTCCTTTCCAGGTTTTTGGGGATTGGAATGATCAGGGCTTTCCAGGGCTTTCCGCCAGGAGGAGGGGAAGCACCCTGTGGTCCAGATATGGTTATAGACTTTGAAGGGTCTGGAGACAGCTTTCTGGAAGGTGTTTCAAAACCTGATAATGAATGTCATCCAGACCAGGGGCAGAGTCATTGCAGGTTTGCAAAGCTGATTTTAGTTCGCTAATCGAGAAAGGCAGATTGTAAGCTTCAGAGTTGTCTGATGTGAAATTGTATGAAGATTTCTCTCTAATTTGCTTGTTTCTTAAAAAGGCTGCAGATTTTTTAAAGATGAGGAGTTCTGCTGGATGGTGGAGGCCAACAGATTGGCAACAGCTTGTTTGTCAGTTGTCAGTGATCAAAGCATCGGCAAGTTTCAGGTGATGAATGGAGGGGTTGGTGTTCTTCTTTTTGATTTTTCTGATGATGTTCCAAACTTTTTTCTTTGAAGTTTTAGATGTCAGTCCGGAGCAGAAGTTTCTCCAAGACCGACGTTTACTGATTTTGAAAGTATGTCTCGATTTAGCACGGAGTTTCTGATGGGCTCGGGCGTTAGGACCAGAGGGTCGTTGGTATACCTGACGCTGAGCCCGTTTACGTACTTTTGAGATTTGTTGGCAGTCAAAATTAAACCAGGGTGTCTTTGGCATTTGGGGTTTGTTTGTTTGAGGAAGTTGGGATGGATGGAGGCCTTGGCGCATTTTATGAGGATTGGAAACCGTTTCTGCGGGATCCGGACTTTGTAGAACTTCCTCTGTGAGTTCCCCACGGACAGTTCCTGCAAAAAGATCCCAGTTCGCCTTGTTGAAATTTAGATGTTCTGGAACAGTGCGGCTTTCAGTTATTTTGGATTTTAGAACAATTGGAAAATGGTCACACACATCCCATGCAGATCGTCAAGTGCCGACCACTCATAGTCCAGGACCAGCGAGGGGTCGCACACTGACAGATCCAAACATGAGAGAGCACCAGTAGCAGAGTGGAGGAAGGTTGGAGATCCATCATTAAGACAACACAGGTCAAGCTCTGAGAAGACGTTTTTCCAGAAGGAGACCTCTAGACGAAGTATCAACGCTACCCCAAAGAGGATTGTGCCCATTGAAATCGCCCAACAGCAAAAAAGGTCGTGGAAGCTCCTCAATCAGGCTGACCAGTTCTTGTCGACTGATGGATACAGAAGGAGGCAGATATAGACAACAAATAGTGACGTTTTATGCAGAGAGACTCTGGCAGCTAAAGCTTGGAGGGGAGAACTGAGGTAGACAGGGCTAAACAGAAGAGATTTGTGGATAAGCAACGACACACCACCCGTCACTCCAACTGCAGAAGGCTGTGCTGGTTTAGAAAGAACATTAAAAAAAAACCCGAAAGAGAAGATTTGTCAGAGAGCGTATCAGAGTCTCTTGAAGAGCTAAGACAGCAGGTTTTAAATGTTGACAGAGGAGCTGCAGCTCTTCAAAATTAGAATTCAAACCTCGAATGTTCCAGTGAGATATTGATCCATGAGGATGGAGAGATGGCAACAGACTTCTCAGTCCATTACTGTCATCATCATCATCCGACTGCAAAGGAGAATATGGGATTGTGTGTTCCAAACTTGAATGTCTTTTCTCTGGACTTTTTTTTTTTTTTCTTGGAAGCTCCGGAGGCAGATGATGGGCAATCCACCTCAATGACCTCTACACCAGAGGGCTTCCCTGGGATCGTGCCTTGATGAGGCACCCGCTTGGGGGCCGCGAGTGCCCTTGGGAGGAACAGGGGGTTTTTTTTTTTGGGGGGAAGGGGAGCTGTCGAAGCAGAGAGTCTCCCAACCTGTGTCTGCTGGGCAGAATGGGAGGCAGCAGGTTTTACGCCACCACCATGGGAGTTTATCACAGGGGTAGCGGATTTCTTGCCTCCGCTGGGGGCAGTGGTTTCGATTGCAGAGTCTTGGAAAAACTAAAGGTGTCTGTCTGACAGGAGACAGATACTGTAGAAACTTGTTTCACAACCTGAGAGTAGGACTTGTTCGGATGCTGCGGACTGCCCAGAACCACCTTTTTGCCTCGTGGAATGGAATCTTTCTTTCCGTCTTCACCCTTTGGATACTACTTTCCTGGCGCCAAACCGGACACTCTCGAGAGGAGGATGGGTGGCCGCCTCCGCAGTTTGCACAACGCGCCGGATGAACGCACGGCATCTCGTGGCTCGGTTGGCAGCAGACGCCACAAATCTCCTCCCCAGAGCATCGATCCCGCACATGGCCAAACTTCTGGCACCGGAAACAACGCATCGGGGATGGAACATACAGGCTAACCTTGACGTTCAAATAGCCCACCTTGATAGACTGTGGCAGCGAAGGGGTGCAGAAGGTCAGAAAGAGGGTATTTGTTGGCACTCTTTCAGAACCCTTGCGAATTGTGACTCTTCGCACATCCATGACTCCCTGGGATTTCAGTTCGAACCTTATCTCATCCTCCGATACTCCTTTCAAGTCTGGGCAATGACTCCCCCTTTGAAGAATTTAGGTTCTTGTGAGGCGACACTTGATTTTTTTTTTCGGTCAACAAGAGTTGTAGATTTCAGGAGCCGATCTGATTGATTTTTTGTACCACATTCCACCAGAAATGACCCATTTCTCAGACGTTTGATTGATTTTAGGTTTCCTGACAGACAACTAAAACCTTTCTGGATTGCAAAGGGGCTGAGTGCAGACAAAGGTTTTTGTCTCATCAGCGCCCTCCACCACCAACCACGAAGGCCAGATCCAGATTCTGTTCGGATTTCTGAGTCCGAGTCAGAATCATGATCACCATCAGATCTCACTTTGTCTCTCTTTCTCCTTTTGGAAGGGAGTTTAGATATTGAGGCCATGGTATATGATTTAGGAATTCGTCCCTCCCCTACCCACCCACCATCGAGTCCAACTTAGGGGCCAGGCCAAGAAACTCTTGTCTTGGACCCCTTCCAGGTTTCAGGAGGGATATACAACAAAGCAGCGCCAACTTACCCTATCCCCCCCGATTATGCCCAGCTCCCGGGAACAGAGAACTGAGCACTGCAGGGGTTACCTTGGCCAGCTGGGGGGGCTGCCCGTTTTGACCTAACCCCATGCAGGGGAAGCCGGTTGACACACACAGGCCCATGTGTGCCTCCTGTCTAGAGAGTCCGAGCCAAAGTAATGTGTTGAGGGCGCTGGCCCTCTCAATCACCAGGATCTCATCCCCCTCCGTCACAGGTCGCACCGCACGGCAAACGCGGCGGATCTTAAGAAGACCACAGAGAGAAAAGAGTGTGGGAAAGAAGACTTGAGGGGGGAGACGAAGATAGAAAAGAGCCAAATAAGAAAGGCAGAAAAACAAGAAAAGGAGAAAGGCGGGTTACTATTAGTCAGGATCCTCACCCTTAGCCTGTCTGACATGGGAAGCCCTACCAGGGGCATCATCAACTCCTTACCACGTTGCGCTTAGGCCAGACAGCATCTTCAACTTTTCAGGCCTAGAAGCATTCTAAAAAAACTAGCCTATCTTCAAGTATTGATGCCCCCGCCAGCAAAGCCTAAGGGATCACAGGACCTACCCCCATGCTGCTCACTGGTATTCACAGTGCACTGCATTACCCCCATGCTGCTCACTGGTATTCACAGTGCACTGCATTACCCCCATGCTGCTCACTGGTATTCACAGTGCACTGCATTACCCCCATGCTGCTCACTGGTATTCACAGTGCACTGCATTACCCCCATGCTGCTCACTGGTATTCACAGTGCACTACGTTACCCTGTGCTGCTCACTGGTATTCACAGCGCATTACCCCCATGCTGCTCATTGGTATTCACAGTGCACTACGTTACCCTGTGCTGCTCACTGGTATTCACAGTGCACTACGTTACCCTGTGCTGCTCACTGGTATTCACAGTGCACTACGTTACCCTGTGCTGCTCACTGGTATTCACAGTGCACTACGTTACCCTGTGCTGCCCACTGGTATTCACAGCGCATTACCCCCATGCTGCTCACTGGTATTCACAGCGCATTACCCCCATGCTGCTCACTGGTATTCACAGTGCACTAGTTACCCTGTGCTGCCCACCGGTATTCACAGCGCATTACCCCCATGCTGCTCACTGGTATTCACAGCGCATTACCCCCATGCTGCTCACTGGTATTCACAGCGCATTACCCCCATGCTGCTCACTGGTATTCACAGCGCATTACCCCCATGCTGCTCACTGGTATTCACAGTGCATTACCCCATGCTGCTCACTGGTATTCACAGTGCATTACCCCCATGCTGCTCACTGGTATTCACAGTGCATTACCCCATGCTGCTCACTGGTATTCACAGTGCATTACCCCCATGCTGCTCACTGGTATTCACAGTGCACTACCCCATGCTGCTCACTGGTATTCACAGTGCACTACCCCATGCTGCTCACTGGTATTCACAGTGCATTACCCCATGCTGCCCACCGGTATTTCACAGCGCATTACCCCCATGCTGCCCACCGGTATTCACAGCGCATTATCCCCATGCTGCCCACCGGTATTCACAGCGCGTTACCCCATGCTGCTCACCGGTATTCACAGTGCACTGCGTTACCCCATGCTGCTCACTGGTATTCACAGCGCATTACCCCCATGCTGCTCACCGGTATTCACAGTGCATTACCCCATGCTGCTCACTGGTATTCACAGTGCATTACCCCCATGCTGCTCACCGGTATTCACAGTGCATTACCCCCATGCTGTTTGTCCCATCACAGCTCCACTACCAGCAATATGGAGCTGTCAGTGTCAAGCCACCATGAGGCAACCAACCAGAGCAACACTGCACTACCACTGAGATAATTCACTTGTTCAGCGTTGCCTGTTCTGATCTGTATGCCCCCTACTGACAACTGTTTCACTTGCGTAGCCAGCGCAAGAAAACCCCCCCCCCCCCCCCCACCTCTTCCCCCTCCCCTAATCCCTTCCCCCTTCCACCCCCTTCCTTCCCCCCCCCATCCCCACCCCAAAGGTGCCAGTGAACATGTGTCCCTCTAACAGTAACAACAGCCCCCATGAATTTGCCAACGTGGCAACCTAAAAAAAAACTACCAAAGGGCATGGTGCTGAAAGCAAAAAATGAGTTCACTATGACTGTAGGAGAGCATGACAGAAAGAGTTACAAACTTTAAGAATTTGCCTTTTTTTGTTGATGTTGATCAATGACCTCGAGAGATGAGGGGTCGGGGGTGGGTTGAAGGCTCCCTGTTGAAGGGGAGAAGGCGGCCACGAGCAAAAAATAAAAATCTCAGCCCTGACAAAATGCAGAGGGAGTGGCAGTGGAAAAAAGGAGGAGGGGAGAAGCATTTCCCCCCAATTACTTTCAGGTTAAGGAAACAGGGCGGAAAGAAAAACAGTCTGATCCTGGGTGTGCAGGAGACTAGAGAGCGAGACAGAGACAGACAGACAGACAGACAGACAGACAGACACTAGACAGACAGTCAGAGAATTTGATGATTTATATATGTCGAAGCCCCTGACTGGTGGGATAGACAAAAATAACAAAATTAATCAAAACTTGTATCAGAACTGCAAAAATTATCCAACTACACGATCAAAAATATCATAATTATTAGTATAAGACGACACACTGGAAACAGACAATTTACAACTGCACACCTGCAAGAGTATTGCGGAGTGTAATCTTTTCTGAGCTTCGTTGAGAAGCCAGAGAAATTTCTCAGAAACTGAGTTAGGCTGACAAGAGGCAAGACAGAGAGAGACAGAGAGAGACTGAAGAGAGATGGACGGAGAGAGCAATCTAGACACTAGGCAAGACTGATGTGAAAATGAGAAAGGGTGAGAGAGTAACACAGAGACAGGAGAGACACAGAAAGACAGAGAGAGAGAGAGACACAGAGAGAGAGAGAGAGAGAGAGAGAGAGAGAGAGAGAGAGAGAAGGAGAAAGAGAGAGAGAGAAGAGTGAGAGACAGAGAGAGAGAGAGAGACTCGGAGGGAGATGAGGATGAAGGAAAGCAGTAGGGTGGGGGAAGTTCTGGTACATAAAGTGATAATGTCATAAAACTGAAATCTGTAAAAAAAAAAAAAAAAAAAAAAAATTGTATCCATATTTCAAACTTTTATTTATGCCTTTAAAGTGTGGCACATAGAGGCTAGCTCCCATCACAAGTATCATGCAAATAAGGATGGACAGCCTTCTGCCTGAACACTGAGTAAAGCTGCTATGGAATAGGGATCCACCTCCCAGCACATTCCTTCTGCCTGCCATGAGTCATACATGATGAAGCTGACATCTCATGACGCCTTCTGTCTATATGCAATGGGTAAAGTTACTATCAAACATGTAGCCTATCCCCCATCACATTCCTTCTGCCTGCTGTGGGTCAAAGTAATTGGAACATGGAGCCCCCCCCTGCCCCCCCCCCCCTCCCCCCCCCCATCACATTCCTTCTGCCTGCTGTGGGTTGAATTAATTGGAACATGAGCCCCCCCCCCCCCCCCCCCCCCCCCCCCCCCCCCCCAAATCACATTCCTTCTGCCTACTGTGGGTCAAATTGATAGGAACATGGCCCCCCCCCCCCCCCCCCCCCCCCCCCCCCCCCCCCCCCTTCATCACATTCTTTCTGCCAGCAGTGGGTCAAATTAATTGGAACATGAAGCCCATCCCCCATCGCATTCCTTCAGCCTGCAGTGGGTCAAATTAATTGGAACATGGAGCCCCCCCCCCAATCACATTCTTCAGCCTGCAGTGGGTCAATTAATTGGAACATATGGAGCCCACCTCCCATCACATGCCCTCTGCCTGCAGTGCGTAAAATTAATTAGAACATGGAGCCCATCCCCCCTCACCCCCTCCCCCAATCACATTCCTTCCGCCTGCAGTGGGTCAAATAAATTAATTGGAACATGGAGCCCCCCCCCCCCCCCCCCCCCCCCCCCCCCCCAATCACATTCCTTCTGCCAGCAGTGGGTCAAATTAATTGGAACATGAAGCCCACCTCCCATCACATGCCCTCTGCCTGCAGTGGGTAAAATTAATTGGAACATGGAGCCCATCCCCCCCCCCCCCCCCAATCACATTCCTTCTGCCTGCAGTGGGTCAAATTAATTAACATGAAGCCCACCTCCCATCACATGCCCTCTGCCTGCAGTGGGTAAAATTAATTGGAACATGGAGCCCATCTCCCCCCCCCCCCCCCCCCCCCCCCCCCCCCAATCACATTCCTTCCGCCTGCAGTGGGTCAAATAAATTAATTGGAACATGGAGCCCCCCCCCCCCCCCCCCCAATCACATTCCTTCTGCCAGCAGTGGGTAAAATTAATTGGAACATGGAGCCCATCCCCAATCACATTCCTTCTGCCTGCAGTGAGTCAAATTAACTAGAACATGGAGCCTCCCACCCCCACCCCCCACCCTCAGCTACTAGTACTATGAACAGAACTCATCCCCCATCACATGCCCTCTGCCTGCAGTGGGTCAAGCTACCAGTACTATGGAACATATCTATAGAACTTTCTACAGTGGTATCATACAGGTCTGCTATCTTATTTGCTTTCAAAACCAGATTCAGCAACATTTTTGTACTCCCAGTTCTTATAGAACAGGGAGTACTTTAGAATGGGAATGAAGAAATGCTGTCTGTGTGTCTGTCTGTGTGTCTGTGTGTCCATGGTCAAAATGTGTTCCACTCGCTCCAGACAAAACTACTGGGCCGATCTTTCTGAAAATTTGTAGACCTGTATGTTCATTATGGGTCAAGGATGATGCCCGATGTTTTAGTTTTCCATTACAGCCGTTACTAACGGCTGTAATGGCCTGTAACGCTTTTTCTTCTTTATGGAATATCTCAGAAAGTACCTGGCCGATCTTTGTGAAAATCAGCAGGTATGTTGATTATGGGTCACAGATGATGCCTGATGTTTTAGTTTACCCCGTTATAGCCGTTACTAATGGCTGTAACGGCCTGTAATGCTTTTTCTTCTTTATTGAATATCTCAAAAAGTACTTGGCCGATCTTTCTGAAAATTTGTAGACGTATGTTCATTACGGGTCAAGGACGATGCCCGATGTTTTAGTTTACAGTTACAGCCATTAGTATCGGCTGTAACAGCCTGTAACGCTTTTTCTTCTTTGTGGAATATCTCAGAAAGTACCTGGCCTATCTTTGTGAAAATTAGCAGGTATGTTCATTATGGGTCTCGGATGATGCCCGATGTTTTAGTTTACCCTGTTACAGCTGTTACTAATGGCTGTAACAGCCTGTAACGCTTTTTCTTCTTTATACTATAGAATATCTCAAAAAGTACTTGGCCGATCTTTCTGAAAATTTGTAGGTATGTTCATTACGGGTCATGAATAATGCCTGATGTTTTAGTTTACCGTTATAGCTTTTACTGACAGCTGTAACGGCCTGTAATGCTTTTCTTCTTTATAGAATATCTCAGAAAGCACTTGGCCGATCTTTCTGAAAATTTGTAGACCTACCTGTATGTTCATTATGGGTCACGAATAATGCCCGATGTTTTAGTTTACCATTATAGCCAAATGTTACTAACGGCTGTAACGGCCTGTAACGGTTGTTTTTTCTCATGGAATATCTCAGAAAGTACATGGCTGATCTTTGTGAAAGTTAGCAGGTATGTTCATTATGGGTCACGGATGATGCCGGATGTTGCCTGTAAATTGTATTTTTTTTTTTTTTCCTTTTATGGGAATATCTCAGAAAGTACTTGGCTGATCTTTGTGAACATTAGCAGGTGTGTTCATTATGGGTTACAGATGATGCACAATGTTTTAGTTTACCGTTTATACCATTTCTAACGGCTAACGGCCTGTAACGCTTTTTTCTTCTTTATAGAATATCTCAGAAAGTACTTGGCCGATCTTTCCGAAAATTTGCAGGTATGTTCATTGTGGGTTACGGATGATGCCCGATGTTTTAGTTTACCGTCATAGCCATTACTAACGGCTGTAGCCGCCTGTAACGCTTTTTCTTCTTTATGGAATATCTCAGAATGTATGCGGACGATTTTCCTGAAAATTTGTAGGTGTGTTCATTATGGGTCACGGATGATGCCCTATGTTTTAGTTTACCGTTATATCCGTTACTAATGGCCCATAATGGTTTCTTCTTTATGGAATATCTCAGAAAGTTCTTGGCCGATCTTTCTGAAAATTTGAAAGTATGTTCACTATAGGTCACAGACGAAGGCCGATGTTTACCAGAAAAGCCATTACTAATGGTTACACCAGCCCAAGACGGTTTTTTTCCTCTTTACGGAATATCTCACGTCTATTTAGGATAAACTGGAAGTACATTTATATGCTTTGTATCTTGTTTTTATTGTGATGAAGGAGATTCTCATCAGCAAAAGTCTATCACTCTGGCGTCATTTTCCCAACAGAAATGACAATGTCTTATTTCAGTTATTGATTCATGTATATCTATGAGGTTCTTGAATGTATACTTTATACTAGATGCGCGTTTGATGTTAGCAGTTAATTTGTTCCAACAATTGGTTACTCTGTTAGTAAATGTAAATTTTCTCAAATTACTTCTGGAATATTGTTTGAATATCATATCTTCACTGTTTCTTGTAGTATTGATCTGTGGAGTACAAAAAAAGCATGCTTTGTCAATATCATCAAAACCATTAAATATTTCATACGTCTGAATCAAGTCCCCTCTTACTCTTCTTCTTTTAAGTGTTGGAAGCCGTAGATCTAATATTTTACGTTTAATCTTTCTAGGTAAGAGTAATCCTATACTATTGATTATCTTTGTTGCTCTTCTTTGAACCTTCTCTAGGACTTCTGATCGTCTCTGTAGCCTTGGATACCATACAGTATTATCATATTCTAGACTGGGTCTAATAATGTCTTATAGTTTACAATTGTAAGAAAGTCTCCTTTTCTGTAAATGTAAAGGCTCTTTTTATTATTCCAATCATTCTGCTGGCCTTGTTAATGCGATATGTTTGTCAAACAACAAGTTTTTGTCGAAAGTCACACCTAGGTCTTTTTTTCCCTGACATTTAGATACTTTTATTTCCTTGTCCCCAATTTTCATTATATATAATCATTTTGTGGGTTTGATTTTCTAATATGAAGTACTTTACACTTTTCTGCATTAGAATATGTTCCAAGTATCAGACCACTGTACTAATATCTCAATATCCTTTTGTAATTCCTGATGCAATTTTGGAGAATTGTAAAGTTTTGTGTCATCTGCAAAATTTTACATGTACTCTTTAGTTCAACACCATCAAGGAGTTCATCAATAAGCTCCCACCTGTGGCAATTCAATCAGCCTCGGTGGTGGACTTTCAGTCCTACCTCTGATCCACCACCCCCCACTTCCCACCCCCTATCCCCCCACCCATCCCCTCCCACCCCATGCCTAGAGTACAAACTCTCCCCACCACACTTCTAAGTAGGGCCTGCCAAACTATGGTTAGAGGTCTGAAATAGTGAGTGTGCTGGCCCCCACTTCCCCTGCCTACTGTCCATGCAGTTAGGTAGTAAGCACCAACTGCATAAATTGACCCACAACTCCCACAGCAAACTAGAACCCCTTTGTAGACGCCAGAATCTTCAGCTTGATGAAGGCGGGCAGATAATGAAGAAGAAGAAGAAGAAGAGAAGAAGAAGAAGAAGAAGGAAGAAGAAGAAGAAGAAGAAGAAAAACAGGGAGATCATTTACAAACACTGTGAATAATATTGGTTCCAAAATACTGCCTTGTGTGTATTCCACTAATAACATCAGCACTATGAGAGAAGGAACTACCAGTCCTTACCTTTTGAGTTCTTTATAATAGAAAGTCTCTAACCCAACCAAGTACATAGCCAACTATTCCATGAAACTCCAAATTCTTAATAATAGACTTTCATGTGGTACTGAGTCGAATGTTTTTTCTAAAATCCAAATACAATACATCTATTTCTCTCCTTCAACTATCTCCTTTGTAAAGTCTTCCATCACTTCTAGAAGTTGAGTCACACAAGATCTGGTTTTACGAATTCCATGTTGGCACTCAGCATATCATTCATTTTCTGTCATATGTTCAACAATAGCCTCCCTAATACATTATTCTAAAATTTTGTAAATGCATGTTAAACTCACTGGTCTATAGTTCCCTGGGTCTGTTCTCATACCTTTTAAAAATATTACATAATTGTAGCTGTTTTCCAGCCTGAAGGCAGTATCATCTCTTGAACAGATTTAGTTTTAAAGAGTATATAAAGTGGGAAGGCAATCTTCTCATTCAGTTTTTTTTCAGTAGTCTTGATGGAATGGCATCAGGACTGCATGCCTTATTTGGGGTCTGAGATTGAAGTTTCTTTTTTTATTGATTCCACAGAAATGTCTACATTTTCCAAAATTATACCAAAAGGTTGAAGCTGGACTTAGAGCAGGCACATTATTGATATCTTCCCTTGTGAATACACTAGAAAATAAATGTATTCAAAATATCTGCCTTTCCACTATCTGTCTAGAGATGCTACCTTCTTTAGTTACTAAAGGACTCACTCCTGTATTCCTCTTTGTTTTTGATATCTCCAGAAAACTTTCTGATTATTTTGAAATTCCTTTGATAGCTTCTTTTCAAATTCCTTCTTTGCTTCTCTTAATTTTTTTGTTACAGGCATTGTGTGCTTCAATATAATTTTGATAATCTTTTTATGCTTAGTGCCAGGTACATATCATGTTTCTTTTTTTTTTTATAAATTCCATGGTCTTTGCATTCATCCACCTCTCAGATGTATAAAAAAAAATAATAATGATAAAAGAAAAAAACCTCTTCTCGGTTCAAGATATGGAATGTAAGCTGGTACACATCATAAATGACATTATCTTAACAACTGAACATATAATGGAGACCAGCAACCAAACTGTTTCAAAGAAGCGTGTTCTTAGGTATTACAGACTCAGAGTGCTGAGTTTGTACCAATGGAAAGGAAACTTATATGAGAAAATCTCACTGAGACCTGTGAAATTATTAATTATGCAGAAGACATCAGTTTTTTGAGTCATTTTTTTCATCAGCAGGTATAGTCTGGAATCAATGAGCACCACACACTTTACAGTTAATTACGTACCAAGTACATAAAGTACTGGGCACACACATGTTAGCAAAACACTTTTCCTGCTCTGCTATCACATCATACTGCGGACATGCCAACAGCAAACCCTAACAAAGAGTTTAGAAGAACGGGTCGCAAGCCGCGAGGCTCAAGCGGTGCCCGTAGATTGTAGACCTATAGGCCTAGATAATCAGTATGTGCTACCACCACAAACACCGCAACAGGTCACTTGACACTCAAATTTTGTCCTCAGCCTTATCAAATTTCCAATCAATAAAACAATATCACAATCTCAATATCTCAACACTGACTGAATGAAACACAAGCGAACTTTTTACCTTTCAATTCCTGAATTACTTCAGTTGCAGCGCTCATTCCATCATCGCCATCACCCAGCACATGTACGTCTTGAGACGGAGTTCCCTACCTTTCTTACTTTCCGAGCAGACGACAGCTTGGCACAAATTAAAATCTCTGAAGTGTGAAAAACTGACTGGACAACTTCTCCTGTTTTTTTAAGCCTAACCCGTGTTTTGAAGAGGTCAAGAACCCAACGAGGTGAGGCGATTATCCAAAGACACCACTCCTGTCCAGCAGGCTGACCGACCTGTAATTTTCGCCTGTCTAGACAGACAATCAATGAAAATGTCTGACAGTGCGACTCCCTTCGCTCCCACTCGAGCGGAAATAGAGTGCGCGTGAACCCCATTGACGTATCTCGACAGTAACGAGTCTTCTCATTGGACAAAGACTTTTAGAGCAAAAATGTTTGTCTTGAAACAAAAACGTCAGAGAGACAGTTTGATCAATTCAATACTGAATAAAAAGCGTTCTGTTTGAACGTAGAACAACTTGTTGACCGCTGTCTGTTGCTATTTTATTAACGACTGGAACGCCAGAACTCAAAACATTTTGGTTCACGGCCATCGGGCACACGTGCAGACGTAAACAAAAGGTGAACAAGCCCCACCCCCCACTATGACTACCCTTCCTTTGCTCCTCAGCTCGATCCAACAGCGGTACACCGTACACCACCGAAGACATCTTTCTCCATCCAAACAGCTACAACAATCACCGTCGATTATCCGGTCATTTTGGGAATTTGGAAACAATGTAAGCAAAGAAAGATCACGTACAGCGACCTTTAAAAAAATGTTTTTTAATAAAAAAAAAAAAAAGGAAGAAAAGAGAAAAAAGAAAGAAAGAAGCAGCCTTCGAAATTCTGGACCGTGACAAATGCCCGTGTCGATGGTGTATGTGGCAGTGCCTATACTGGTTTTGTTTTTATTCAGTTGCATCAGTGTTCAGTTGAATCGATCGTTTCTCTCTCTTTTTTTTTTTTTTTTTGTTTGTTTGTTTGTTTTGTTTTCCATAAGGGAAGGGAGGGGCTCGGTGTCGTTATAGCGCCGAAAGTGGACCAAGGAAAGGGGGGGGGGGGGGGGGGGGGAGGATTTAGGGGGAAGGGGACAGAGGAGGGTGGGAAGGGAGAACTTCCGTCCAAGATTGTTCTTTATGAATGTGTCTTTTATGTATATGTCCTAGATAAAATACCGCAATTTGAATTGTTGGAGTTGTTTAGCCTACCTTAGTGTGCTTCAGTTTGATGTAACCAACAGCTAGTAGCCTACTTCTCAGTGTCTGTTAGCCCATTGTGCGATAATCAAGACCAGGCCATGGACTCTCTCTCTCTCTCTCTCTCTCTCTCTCTCTCTCTCTCTCTCTCTCTCTCTCTGTCTCTGTGTCTCTGTGTGTGTGTGTGTGTGTGTGTGTGTGTGTGTGTGTGTGTGTGTGTGTGTGTGTGTGTGTGTGTGTGTATGTGTGTGTGTGTGTGTGTGTGTGTGTGTGTGTGTGTGTGTGGATGGGCATATAAAGGTATTTTTAATTTACTTACACATTTTGATTTTGTCATTTTAAGATATATTTAAATGCACATTATCAGTATAGACAAGTGGGTTAGAAGTAATTGATATTGAAGCCATTGAAAACTGCTTACACAAATTGACAGAGGAATAGAGCGGAAAATCAAAATAAATGGTAAGAGGGGGAAAAAAGAAGAAAGGCAACTCTGTGTGTGTGTGTGTGTGTGTGTGTGTGTGTGTGTGTGTGTGTGTGTGTGTGTGTGTGTGTGTGTGTGATGAAATCCTCAGTCTTGTGTCTTCATCTTACAAGTGACAACGTAAAAAAAGCGGGAACCACCATCATGGAGAAGATCATCAACATTCACCGAGGTATCTTCGCTTCTTACGGACTGCCAGAAGAAATCTTTAGCGGTAATGAACCACAGCTCACTGCGGAAGCATCTGCTTAATTTCTGAATAAGAAATGAGACAAGCACACACGAGCCATATTACCTCGCCACCAGAGGAGAGACTCGTTCAGATGCTGAAGAAAAGCCTGAAACAGAATTCAAGTTCAGCGAAAACTCCAGAACAGCAGCTTTGCAGCCTCCTCTGACTGTGACTGGTATCACTATCGAGTCATTTGTCAAGCGGCAGCTCAATATGAGTTCAGCTGTCACCGGTGAAAGCGGACCAAGATCGAGCAGCAGTCCTTCACAGACACGTAAGGCAGAGGAGGCAACAGGACCATGGCACAAAGATCCAGCATTCGTTCGTTCATGCATGAGACCTGTAGCTGTAAGACAGTGTTGGGGTCCATGGGAGCGAGGTGGTGTTACATTTCAACATCCTGGGCCGACAATGTACATCGTCCAATGAGCCACTAGCTCCTTGCACATACACGAAGACCATCTCATTTTGGCATTTCATAGAAGAGGACAACACACAGCTGACAGAGGCCCCCACCCTACTCTACCTCTGGATAGCCCCACATGTCCGTATGCAGAGTCCGCGTAATCTCTCGGTCCACCCCTTAGAACTGTCACCTTGCCCCCCCCCCCCCCCCCCCCCCCCCCCCCCCCCCCCCACCTTCAATGCCAGTACTACTAGTATCACCGGTACATGGGCCAAAGGCAACGTGTTCAGAGGCTCCAGTCCTTTGTCAGTGACGGCAGACATGCTGGTGACGTCACCTAGGATGCCTACAGCTGAGCTTTCACAGCCAGCGTCATTCCTACCCCCAACTGTCTATCCGGTTGTGAAAAAAGACCAGTTCGGTTGGACCTGTGAACACCATCCTGTTTAGAATGCACTCACTTTCGTTTGGCATCATTCCTACCCCGACCGTCGGCCCGTTAGCGGAAAAAGCCAGTCCGGTTTGACCTGTGATAACTGTCCCGTTTAGAGGGCATAACTTTTGGTTTCAAATTCAATTCGTTCTTTCCGTTACCTGAGCACTGGACTGAAATGAACATCAGGGATTTACCTACCTATGTTACAATTAATCTAGATGACCGGAGGCGTAACAAACGGCATGTAGAAGATGCCAGACTGACATACTTGGAGAGAGCCTGCCATCTGGGCGAAATTGAGAAAGAAGTGAGGCAGAGAACAGTAAACAACAAACAAGTAGGGCAACTTTTGCTCCCATAAGAAAATCAAACACAGAGTAACTTTTATTCAAGACTGGCACAGCCTTTTAAACTTGAACACAGTCAGACAAATACAAAGACGGACAATCTAATAGTTGGGTTAAAAAAAAACAAACGCAGGCCAACAACTCAACTGTCTTCGTAGTAATGACTTGGCAACGATTTGGACTTAAGGGAGGAGGGAGGACGAGGGTTGAAGATGGAGAAACTGGGAACATAAAATTAAGAAAATGAATTATAGATATGAAAACTCTTCACTAGCTGCATGGGGGGAACCATCGTAATCCCTTTCGAAGGCAGATCTATTTGTATTGCCTGCTCCGAGGCCTTTCGTCTGCTGGATCGGAACTCATCAGGGAGACACGCCTGGTTGTGTCTGTACTCCTGGCGTCAAATAGAGACACATCACAGTCCATAATACCGTGGTGTTCTCACCATCAAGGATTCAAAAAATAATCCAACAGCACCCCCAAAGCAGCCAACGAAGGGTAGTAAATGAAACCAAACGAAAAGTGTGGGGGGAAAAAAGTTGGAAACAGTATAAAATGTAGGGGACAATCTTTGAGCCTACGCTTGAGGATCACTCAAGGATGCAAGGGAGATCAAAGACAAACACAAAGACGGACAAAAACAAATACAAATAACCTCAATTTAATCGAAATGAAATTGAAAAAGAAGTGAGGCAAGGAACAGTAAACAATAAACAGTAAACAAGTAGGGTAACTTTTGCTTCCATAAGAAAACCTAACACAGAGTAACTTTTATTCAAGACTGGCACAGCCTTTTAACCTTGAATATAGTCAGACAAATACAAAGACGAACAACATTTGGGCGTTAGACTGAAATACTTGAAGAGAACCTGCCATCTGGGCATTCCGGTGCACGTTTTTGTCCAATAGAGAATCTCCTTCCTCCATTCTACCTCAGAATCTGTAAAGTGGTAAATGTAACTATTAGCCTACATTGTGTTCTTGTTAGTTAGAGTGTGGAAACGCGGTGTGTGTGTGTGTGTGTGTGTGTGTGTGTGTGTGTGTGTGTGTGTGTGTGTGTGTGTGTGTGTGTGTGTGTGTGTGTGTGTGTGTAAAAAAAAAAAGAAAAAGCTTGTTTATCCAGTAAAATTATGATAAAATACGACTAGAGATTCAGTCAAATGCAAATTAATCACATTGAGACATTTTTCATTCATTTTGAGAATCTGTCACACAAGCGACAGACGAACCTGATGAACAGTTCTTCGGACCAATGCCCCAGTTAAGGGAGATGATATATCCTTTGTCGTATTACAGAACTGCGACCATCATCAGAAGTCTTGCTAAAATGTACAAATCAATTCATCCAGTCAATATCAATATCAGCCGAGTCACTTTGTGTAACATTTTTCACGGGTGTTATCTGTAAACAGGCATCTGTCGTAAAATGGCTAGACCCCTTCAGTATTGACAGTCTTTAAAGCACACATGTATCTTTGGACGTTTATTGCTTTATACAGTTTCCTTTGTTCTTATATTCTCAGTTGCTGCTGCTTTATGTCCAGACGATAGAATATGTCCTTGAGAGGGACAAGTAGACTACATGCCTGGCATCAGTAGGGCTAAAGCAAGAATATTTCCAGGCGCTAATGTCGGTAATGACCACGACTTGTCATGATGAACTTTAAAGTACGTTCGCAGAATAAGAGGACAGTGGAAATCAAACTGAAAGATGTTGACATCTACAGTTGGAAAATTCGCCCCACCATTCCTAAAAGAAGACCTCGAAGTCCTCGTATATAAACGATTTCAACCAAATGGTGACTGATGTAGCAACAGAGAACCTAGAAATAAGGAAGTGAACATTGAAATAATGAACCACAAGAACGTCTTCGGCATGTGTGACCCTCGAATCATCTTAAAACCACTGAGGAGAGAACTATATATAGTGCTATAGGCTAAACAAGAGAATCGGTAAAGACATGAAGAACGGAAAGGGAAGCAGCTTCAACAAACAGTGTGAGAACATAAAAAAAAAAACCAAACAAAAAAAAAAAAAACGAGACAGCTAAAAGGTACAAAAAAGTTTTGGGCTTTTCTAAGATCGTGAAGAACCTGACCTAACTAAAGCAACATAAAATCAGCGTCACTCAGAACAAAGACGGCAACTGTCTCACACAGAGAAAGGACTGAATATTGCCCTGAACCCAAACGACGAGCAGAGCAGCGGAGATCCAAATGCGCTAACAGCACGTAATTCATCAAATGAGGATGGCTTTCCCATAATCCGCTGTCATGGCTGCAGTGACATCGCTGAAACGCGGGAAGGCTGCCGGCATCGATATCATCCATACAGAACTCTTGAAACATGGCGGAAATGCATTAATTGATATCCTGATGGCCATCTGCAGTGAAACGTGTCGGAAATGCATTAATTGATATCCTGATGGCCATCTACAGTGAAACATGGCGGAAATACATTAATGAATATCCCGATGGCCATCTGCAGTGAAATCTAGCACACTGGGGAGTGCAACACGCTTTGGACTCGATTACAAATCATTAACCTTCTCAAAAAAGGAAATTCCCAACAGTGCCAGAGCTATGGCACTACAGGGCTTGATCAACCATACCAGCAAAGTGATGCCAGAACTATGGCACTACAGGGCTTGATCAGCCATACCAGCAAAGTGATACCAGAACTATGGCACTACAGGGCTTGATCAGCCATACCAGCAAAGTGGCCAGAACTATGGCACTAAAGGGTTTGATCAGCCATGCTAGCACAGTGATGCTCAAACTGATTCAGAATAGACTGCAACCACAAGCAGTTATCACTGGTGAAGAGCAGGCTGGATTTCACAAACGCAAAAGTATCGTCAAACAGATTTTTAAACCTAGGCTCTTTTGAGGAAAAAAAGTCTCCGATAACAGGAGGAGTTTGACTACGTCTCAGAGAATAATAATAATAATAATAATAATAATAATAATAATAATAATAATGATGATGATGATGATGATGATGATGATGATGATGATGATGATGATATTAAATATTGATAATGATAAAGCATTTCTAAAGCGCCTTGCTAAAGGTTCTAGGCGCTGACAATCCACATTCTCTTATTCACAGTGAGCTGCTTGCCTGCGTAGTGCCGACTGAAGAGCTGCCTGTCGCGCTTCACTCATTCGTTGCCCGTGTCATCCAGTCAATATCGTTCACTCTATTTCCTTCATTCTTTCAATTTCTCACGCAAGGTGCATGCTATGTGTAGCGTGTCATCCATACCAACGGCCAAACTGGCTTTTTCTCTTCCGAAAGTTGGTGAAGGGACTTTACGTGTGTGCGAGATGTTATGTGTGCATTCACGCACGGAACCTTGGTTTATAGTCTCATTCGAGGGACTGTTTGGGAAATGGAGTCACAACCAATGTTAACTCTGGGGGAAAAAATCACCCTACATAGGACATAGTCACTGTGGATGTAGTCACAGTGTAGGCACAGTCACCGTGATCACTGGGCATAGTCACGGTGTGGACGTAGTCACAGTGTAGATATAGCCACTGTATGGACATAGTTACAGTGTGGATATAATTTTTGTGTGGACATAGCCACAGCATGCACATAGTCACAGTGTAGACGTAGTGATAGTGTGGGACATAGTCACCATGACGAGAGTTGGGGGTGGGTCAGTGTCTCCTCTAGGGGAAGGACTTGGAATGCATTCTCCGACAGAGTTATGATGAAATTTCACCTCCGCCCTCTCTCTTACTAGTTACGGAAGGAGCAACTTTCCGGTACTAGTCATCGAAAGACATTTGTAATTTTCTTGGTACTCAGTGGCTCAGGGATAAGTTTCCCTTTGCTTGTACTCTTAAAGTACTTGAAGCTCCGAGAGACAGAATTAGATAAATGTTCAAACATTCAATACTGATTGAACAACAAAGAACTAACACAAGTTACACGCACTTTCACACATCGACTTTACTTGTTTATACAAGGGTGAAATATTCGAATCTATTTCACAAGAAAATCAGTTCATGCTGAGTTTTGGTTCTCTCTGTTTTCTTTTTTCAGAGGCGGAAAGTTCTGGATGATTTGAGTTGGAGTCCACTTGGAATATCAGACCTTATCCGATGTCGGAGAGGATAGTTGATCTCTCTGGTGTTGCTGGTGACTGATCCACTTCTATGGACCTGCTGCTCAACTGCTGGGCTGTGGGTGTTTCTTCACCGCCAGGCATGCCCAGGGTAGATATAGGGACCCAGATTCTAGAACAAACAGAGCCTGGTCTGTAGTTAAGTAGCTGAGTGTCTGCTTACCGAGTCCACACACTTGCCCTCTGGCTTTCAGTAAATGTGTATATCTGTCATAACTATCAATTTCCACTTTTGTTCAGATTTGAGTGGAGTTTACACAAGTGTAGGAGACAGTAAACAAAGTTTTATTCCCCTGTCCATTGATTTCTTGAACCGAGAAGATGTTTAATTGAAATCCAAATTCCTCTATATGAATGTATGTCATATGTGAGAAAATGGGTAATGTGGCTAAATTATTGTTTATTTGCTGTGAATGTGTGTGACCACAAATTAATTTCTCAAATTGAGATAATAAAGTTTACTTGACTTGACTTGACTTGACTTGTAATACAATCCTAAACAATGTCAGTCAAATAACTCTTCAATGTTTCTTATGAATTAAATTGCAGTAACTTGGAATACACTAAGCCTAAGTACACGTGTGGTGCGGACTTAGAGTCTCACACTACAAAGCATTCCAACCATCAACAGTATTCATAAATCAACTTGACAGTTTTCACCTATTATACGCATACTGCGTTTCCAGTCAGAATTTATATCATTCACTGAATTCCATGATTCAGTTATCATCTTAACAGATAGAATTGTGTAAGACTGTACACAAAGAATGGGGTCAGATTGTTTAACAAAGAGTCTTAACCAAGCATGTTAATAGCTTTTACGAAATGGTGGCAGACAAACAGGAAACTCATTTATCATCTTGATAGATGTCACCAAGAATTGGCATAAAGTTATACAGTTACCACATGGCATAAATACAATCAATATGTAGTCTCGACTTTTAGAAACCTAGTTTCAACTTACATTTCTGGGAGATAGAAAAGTTCAGAGCAGATGAGGTAAGTATCGCCAGAGTGATATACTTAGGAGCTACACACACGCGCGTGCGCGCGACACAGCTATTCACTCGAGCGATTTCAATAGCCAGTCTTAGGGTACAGGGAAGCTTTGTCCTAGAGCCATCCCCTTGTTCAAACAGGATCTTTTGATCTAAAAGGTGATGCCAAGCCTCAGTAGACTTGAACGTTGTAAAACCACCCAACGCCCCCACGGTGGACTCCTTGATGGGCAAACATTCTTAGTCCTCCCGTTCCCCTCCCTCATCCCCACTCTTCACATTACCACGTCCCTCCCCCCCCCCCCTTTGCCCCCTCCACCTCCCGAGCAGTTGGTCACCAATAAATCAGACCTTGATAATGTCAAGTGCCTGGCGTGCTCTCACTGCCGAAGCAACTACAACTGACAATGCCGTCCACACCACGGTTATTCATTTTACTGGGGCAAAAGCAATATAAACTGAAGATATCAACTTCCGCTCTTTCTCTTCTCCCTGACATCCTCTGGTAGAGTCACGGTGTTGCTGGGCCACTCGGCCTTCGGGCCTGGCCACAGTGATCATGATGTTATGGTATGTGACTTCTGTGTTTTTGTGTGTCTATTTTCATTAGTCTAGACAGAGAAGGTTTTAGTTAAAAGTTAGAATTCCTGGGAATGTCTTTTATAATTTGTAGTCAAAATAAATTCGTGTGTAAATTCTAAGAGCCTGTTTATTGAAAGAATGTTCTATTATGTTCTGCCTCGTTCTGTCCCCTGTCTGGTATGTTTCTGAATGGGTATGAAGAAGTTTCTCTAATATTTCACACTGGCATATCAACCTCACTGGCTCACTTTCAGCCTCGAATCTCTGAGTGAATGACTCTCTCTCTCTCTCTCTCTCTCTCTCTCTCTCTCTCTCTCTCTCTCTCTCTCTCTCTCTCTCTCGGTAACGGTCCTTAGATATCTTAATCATTAGTCAATTGCAGTGTTGATTTATTAACATCCCACAGTTATTCGTGTAAAATCCCCATCATCCCCAAACGCTGCTGAGTAACATCCCCGAGCACATCTGAGCATAATCCCTTTTGTATAATAGTTCTAAGACCCCACACACAACACAAATTCCGTTCGTGTAACAGCTGGTGGAGGAGCCAGTCGAACCCCCTCACCTCACTCTGCAGCCAAGCGGGTTGATTTACCTGCACTGCCTTGGTGTAGGAGCTCGTCAGACCGTGGAAGCTATGTATTATGGGTACACTGGCATGGATGAAACATTGTGCATAAACGTTTTTTTTTTTTTTTTTTTTTTGTTTTTGTTTTTGTTTTTTTTGTTTTTGTTTGTTAATTTACACCGTAGAGAGGTATTGTTGCAAAGTTCACAATTAGTTGTCAAACTTCTAAGTTGGTCATCGCCTGCGAATTTCTTTACCACGCAGTACTGCTTGCCTGGGCCACGCGTACCAATGGGTTGTGCCGTTTGTTAACCCCGCCCCTAAAGGGAGAGACGGACATAATGATCGTTATATGAGTTGAGTTCGATTACCTAATTTTACATGACGTCACATATTAATTTTTCTATTCTCATTTTTATTCAACACTCCGCAGTTTATGGTGCGTCGCTGTCATAAAATCGATGTGCTGGTTCTGTTCTCTTTTGCGAAGTACGTTCTACTGTATGTCCTTATTGCCAGTGCACTTACTATGTTCGCCACTTTCTCACTCTGAGTACAGTATATCATTTTTTTTTCTCTACTTGCTGTGTGCCTCTAATGAGTGTTCAATTCTGCATAAATACTTTGTGTTCAATTCTGTGAAAACAAGCTGAATCTCGCATGATTCGTGTAGTTGAGGGACATCTGGTGGGGGAAAAAAAACCCAGAAAAAAAAAAAAAAAAACAAAAAATCTCTTAGTAAACTTTATAACATTTGACTTTGCGTTAAGTTAGTTTCTCTTAAAAAAAAAAAAAAAGGGTGGTGGGTGGTGGGGGGAGGGGGGGGGGGGGGGGGACCTCCTGCAAGTAACCAAGACATAGCTTCAAACATACTTACAGAGAACAACGATAACCCACACACCTTTTAGAAAACAATGGCTGGTAAAACACATGTTGCTTGACAAGTTGGTCAGACATTAAGTGTTTCAAATCGTTCTATACATACTGTAAGTAAAAGCAATCACCAACGTGACTCGTCGGCTTACAAAATACATCGATGTGTTCGTTTGCCATGCATTTTCAATAACGCTTTATCGCTTATTTACTCCAAATACGTTTTTGTAAATAGCGTTAAGTAAATGCCAAGAAAGGAATTCCTTTTGCTCAGTCGCGCGCGCGTCACATTATATCGTTTAAATGACGTCATTATTCTTGTTAGGACTAACGAGAAAAAGTCAGATCCCCCGCCCCAATAAGCGGCCAGCCTTCGGTTGCCGGAGGCCGATCGCTCGGAATTAAGTTGAACATACTGTCCGCAGTTGGGGGGAAAATTGTCGGGTATGCTTAGTGCCACTGTTCCTCGTTTCTCATTTTCATTTATACTTCATGGTGTCTGACATTTTCAGCCTATAATAAGAAACGTCATTTGAATGAAAGCACCCATTTCGTACCCGTGAAGCGTTCCGATATCTGTATCGTCATTTACTGTTATCCGTCAGTCAAGTGTTCCTTGCCACCTCCTGCCACTCTAACTCCTCAGTTGACTGGCACCTACGTGGTCCCCACTCTCATCCTCCCCACTCTCATCCTCCCCACTCTGATTCTCCCCCACCCGTTCCCATGATCTGTGGTTAGCAAGGGTTTCGATGACTGAGACTGAAATTGATCACACGATGTGTGTGGTTGGTTAGGGGGTCTGACCATGCGTGTGTAAAAACTGATAACGTCCCGTTAGCTGTTGTTTGTGCTTGTGTTTTATTGTTTATGTGACACGGCGAGTAGAGCTCAGCGCATGCTGAACATGGCATTCTGTGTGGATCATGGGGTGGTTGGTGGTGAGCTGGTTGAGGAGATTCAAATTCTGCCACAGAATCGGCATTTTGTGTAGCTCCCACTATATAGTGACCTCCAGGACCCTTGGACACTCGCTGGATGGTCTGCTCAAACTTCATGTCGCCTCCGACAGCACAGAACCAGCCTGAACGATCCTGAACAACCCACTGGCCCATAGAGAAACGCCGATAGAGCTCAGGATGTGTGAACTCCAGCAGGTAATTGATGAAGTCCAATTCTGCAAAGATCGGCATAGAGTCCTCCACAGTAGCTACATATAGACCCCAGTTTCCTTCTCTGTCGGAGACAACAGCGTTTTTGATGACGGCGACCATCCGCAGCCAAACATCAAAGAATTGACAGAGCTCAGACTTGGCCTCGCACTCCTCCTCAAACTCCACAAAGTCCTGATGCAATTTCTGAACTAGTCCATTCAGGGTCTCGAACTCCTCTGGACAACGCGTGTTTGCAGCAAGTGAAGTTTGCAGAGCCTGCACCTGCTCTAGCTCTGGATATGCAGTTTTGTCTTTGTGTTGCCAGAACATCTGCCTCTAGAGTGACCAGATCAGGTCCTCCACAATCAGCATTCCAGTGAGAGCTCGGACATAATGGCTGCCATTCAAGGCCGACTCGATCACGCCATTACAAACACGCCACATTCAACCAGTGCGTCGTCTAGGCCAGAACCTCAAAGCAGTTTGTCCTTGCACCTGAGCAGAATGCGAGTCCAGTGGAAGGGTCCCAAGCAGAGGAGCAGATCCTTGAACTGTGCTGTCTCATGCAGGTAAACATCTGCGGCCACAGCAAACACGCCTTCATCACACCAAACTGCTACTGATGCTTGGTTCAGCTGTCTGCGACAACTTTGAAAATTTGTGAGACAGTGCCTGACTGTAGCACGCTCAGTAGTGCGTTTTGGTACGACGGGAAGGAAGCCAACACGCATCATTGGCACTAATGCAGAAGAGACAAGTGTGTGTGCACGGCGGCCCAGATTTGAGGAGGGTCTCTTTCCGAGTTATCCAGGCAGATCAAACTGATCAAGAATTCCCTCTTGTTTGCTACATTTCGGGCAGTCTGCATGTCGAGTGGCGTCATTTCCTTGTTTTCAGGATGCAATAGCATGTGTAGCGGCAGGGTAGGTCGAAGTGCTGGTTTTGGCATGGGGAGGAGGCACCTCTTGACATGGCAGCTTTGTTCGCAGAACTGGCTCAGCACGGCTCAGTCCTGTACTTGATACTGAAGGCTTCTGGAGGGGCTTGCTCATTGTGGCATCTTGGAACAGCACTAAAGCTGCATAGTGTGGACTCTCAGTTTGGGGGAGCGATGACTTGTCTGCATAGTCCGAGTTGTCCATGCCTCCCTTAGCGTAATACCCCCTGGTGAATGTACTGGGTATGGGTGTCTCTCCATCTTCTGAGCATTTCACAGCATAACTAGCCAGGAGACTGCAGGCAGATCTGATGGTCTGGTAGCTAGCACTGGCGCCAATCCTGCTGAAGGCTGTGAGAAGGCGCTTGCTGCGATCTCCAGCGTAGAGGGCATGGCCAAGCACCATATGCAGTGGAGTATGCTTCATCCCACTGTGAAGATTGTACAAGAAAATTTGGAACAGACAGTGCAGCTGTGTACTTCTGTGATCTCTCACCCAGTTCTCCGGTTGTCCCTGTGTGGGCTGTTGTTGCTGTGGAACCCGTTCTACTAACTCATCTTCCTCGCTCTCAAGGGGCTGGATGAGCTCGTCTAGCTCTGTCGCACTGCTCCGGAACAGCTTGTGCTTTGGGACCTTGAACAGAGCCGCAAAGAATACGAGGAGAGGCTGTGGCATCAATGTTTTCTCCCATGACGCCTTCAGGTCAGTGCTGTCACAGAAGCTGTTCTGAAGACCAAAATCAACGTCCACGAGCGCTTCTCTCAACTTGGTGCCAGACTCTCTCATTATGTCCTGGTTCTTGAGCTTGACAGCTAGTTCAGCAGCATTGATGTCAGATGAAAAGAAAATGTCAGACTCATTCACCCTACTGTTTGGAGAGAACGTGACAGACTCTCCGTAATGGGAGTTGATCAGCTGTCTCACATCACGGTTTCTTAGAATTTTATGGCCAATCTCAATTTTTAGGAATGTTTGGCAATGTAAAGGCCAGTTTTGTTTTCAGCAGCCAAAACTATTTAAACCTGACTCCCACATATTACAATAAATTAAATTTAGATGTACTACATCTGTGATTACTGCTAAAAATCATTACAGGTTACGAATAAGGTCATCGGTGTAAGAAAATTACCTTGACCATGGCGTTTGAAGGCCAATATGACCCCAAATGGACAAAGTAATACCAGAAATGAACTCAGCTCATCAAAATAAGTTGAATTAGAGGTATTACAAGTGTACATATTGTCAAAAACACAATAGTTAGGATTTTTACTGCGGCCGTGGCAGCCATATTTGAATCGGCCATTACGCAAAATGTACCAGGGTGGTGCTCGATCACCTCCGTGATTTGTCATGTCTAGGTGCCCCTTGACTCAAATCAAGTGAAAAATTCTCCTAACACCATAATGTACACGGGACTTACAGCCAGGCACTGGATTAGTTTCTTTCTGCCACTTTGTCACCTTGTTATAAGTCTTGCATCAGTCTATCGATCAGGCACAGTTTCTCTTCTGCTGACTGAATAGCGCTAATGCTGCTTCCCAAGTCACTATCCACACCTTCCCCATGCTCCATTCAGGTCCGGTTTTATTACGGAGCCATCATTGCCACATCATTGGTCACACCGCCGCCGTTTGCTCTAAGCACGGCAGTAGCAGATAGTCCGCTCATGACTTTCAAAGCCAGGATTGGTTGGCATGAGAGGGAAACAGTTTATGACTCTAAACCCGTCCCGCACATAAGGTCATTCTCTAACTGTTGTCGGATTAGAGTCTATATTAAGAACAATCCCTACCTTGACTGACCCATTCCCTGCACTTTTTCCACGTGTCATTGACATGTCAGTTCGTCTTGCTGCGTCTTGTTTGTCTGATTCTTCTCGTCTACAATATCCACGTTCAAGTGATAAACGTAATGCTTCAGTTCTCAACGTACCACAGTTATATTATCAGTCCAGTTACCGTTCATGTGTAAAACAGATAAGCTGATTACTCTACATCAGCTGCTCATTATGTTACTGCTATACAATTCAAACGCCCACGTGCGTTCGTAATGAATATTCCTGAAGGTCGGTGTTGTCTCTGTTCGTTTATTGTCATTATTCATGGTCCGCCTTCCCTTTTCCTAGATCCACGATCGGTTTATTATGGCACACTACTGGGCGCTGACAACCCACTGTACATCTCCGCCCACTGCTATTAAGCTTACTCCTAGCGGCACATTACGCCTCGTTGACTTTACAAAGCTACTGCCATGGCTGCTACTACTACTTCTGCTACTATACGGGGCAAATACCGCAAGACTAAGTGCAACGGTCCTGAATCTTGTCTGCCTGTGTACATATTGTTCCATTATACAGCTTGTATTTGAGAGTCAAGTGCTGGCAACTGTCTGGCTGGTAATTCGTGCTTCCGTGCAGGCCATTTTCAACTCTTCTTACACAGCAGTATACATGAGAGTTATGTGCTAGCGACTCTCCTGCTGGTAGTATATCTCCTTCGTGCCAGTCGATTGTAAACTTTACGAGACTACTTATTAAATTTCATTACTCAGCATTGTATATGAGAGTTATGCGCTGGCGACTCTAATGCTGGTAATACATCGGGTCCATTGTCAACGTTCAGATGATTTCTTTTGTGCCGATCACAGCCATCTCCCCTCCTCCCCCCCCCCCCCCCCCCCCCCCCCCCCCCCCCCCCCATCGCCCTCCATTCGTCAAGAAGGACCGTTTATCGTAATATTTGTGAAGTACTTTTGTTCTATTCAGTGTTTTCTTTATGTTTGGATATTAACACGTCTTTGTGGTGTTTCAGGAACTGTTGCTGAATCAAAGGACAATGTTTCCATAAGCCATACCATTTAAACATCATTTTCACCATTGCGGTTTATTTTTGTTTCGGAGCGACTGCGCGTTCGTCTTTCCGGTGTAACAGCCCTCTTACCCACCCCCCACACCTCCTGGAACTTACCCCGGGGTAAGTCTGCGCTAGCCTGCTTTTACCCCCGGGGTCATTCCAGGATTAGCTGGAACTTACCCCCCGTAGTTGGAACTGACCCCCCCCCCCCCCCCCCCCCAGTCATCTACATTGTACAAGGTACACACGCACTCCGGAGACACCAATTAGTTGTATTAATAGTTAAAATCCCTGCTATACATTAAAGTGACCAATGGTCATTGACACTGACCACTGGTTGTCTGCATTGCACAAGGTATGCAAACAGTCATGAGACACTGATTAACTGTAAAATAGTCGAAATATCTGATTTACGTCATAGTGACCAGTGGTCAGTGCCATTGACCATCAGTCGTCTGCATTGCACAAGGTACACAGGTACTCGGGAGACTATAATTAGCTGTGAAATAGTTAAATCTCCGATTTACGTCATAAATGACCAGTAGTCAGTGGCACTGACCACAAGTAATCTAGCAAGTAACAAGTAGCCGTCTTTCTTTCCCACGCATGCACAGGCGTACTCACACACCCGAATATTGACCCATGCATGTAAGCCAGCGCGAGAAATGTTAATACGTAGGCCTATCTGTTAGTGAACCAGGTGTGTGTGTGTGTGTGTGTGTGTGTGTGTGTGTGTGTGTGTGTGTGTGTGTGTGTGTGTGTGGTGGGGGGGGGGGGGGGGGGGGGGGGGGAGTAGGAGGTCCATCTCTTGAGAAGAGTCTAGAACTACACTTTGTCTAAACCCAACTGACCGTATATAGGAAATGGGAGGGGGAGGGGGAATAAATATGCAGGCTAACACAAGTTTTTTTTTTTTAAGGCGGGGGTGTGCGTGTTGGGAAAAGGCAGAGGAAAACCCTGTTTGAAGGGTGGGGTGGGGTGGAGGAAGATTCCAAACAGTCATAGACTGACCCTTTGGGGGGTTGGGGTGGGGGGTAAGTTCCAACTGGGGGGTGGCGGGTGGGGGCTAAGTTCTAGCTAGTCCTAGAATGACCTCCGGGGGTAAAAGCAGACTAGCCCAGACTTACCCTGGGGTAAGTTCCAGAGGGGGGTAAGAACGGGCTGTTACACCGGTCACGTGCTTTGTCGATCTCGGTATGACGCGACTCCTTACATTCGCACAGACCATGCAACTCACAGCTTTATCCACACATTTTTCTTGGATTATATGTAAATTAATGCAATGCATACTCATACAAAGGTTTTTACAAATATTGTCGGAGCTGCTTTCAGTCTCTTTGCCCAACATCATTGTTTATCAGCGTCACGTTACACATCATGTTTCATTCTGTCTGCACAGCACAAGCGATCGTCTTTGTGCATATACGCATTCATCCTGTTGTGTCGTGTTAAGGATCCTTATGTTTTCTTGACGTAACGACGTGTCTTCATGTTGATGTGTCATCCATTTTTCATTCATCTGCTCATGCATGAGTTTGTTTCTGTCACCACAAACCGTATTCATCTCATTGTCCATGAACAGTAAACAACAGGCTTCAGTCCATCTTCATGTTCTTGTTGAAGCACACCACCCAAGCCATATGAACTTGCATCAGCGCTGACCACTGTTCGTTTGCTGGGGTCATAAAAGGCAAGTGTTGGTGTCTTCGTCAAAAGTTGCTTGACTGCTTTGAACGCCTCAATCTGTGGAGTAGCCCATATCCACTGTCGATCCTTTTTCAGTAGCTCAGTAACTGGTCGCAGGATGGTTGAGAGACTGGGGATGTACCGTCCAAGATAGTTGATCATTCCCAGTGCGCGTCGAAGTTCAGTGATGTTGCTAGGGTCTTGCATGTTCAAGATCGCTGCAACTTTCGCAGGGTCGGGCTTGATCCCATCCTTTGTGATGATGTGTCCAAGGAACTCAATTTCTTTCTTCCTGAACTCACATTTTTCTTCATTGAGTTTCAGATTGGCTTCAGTCAATTTCTTCATGACACGGTTCAAATCTCCATCATGATCCTTTTTCTTTCTTGCTGTGACAAGAATGTCGTCGAAGAAGCAAATGACACTTGGATCATCTTTGAGAATGTTCTCTATTGTTCTTTGAAATATTTCTGGGGCTGAAGAGATTCCAAAGGGAAGTCTTTTGTAGAAGAATCTGCCTGCAGGTGTGATGAAGGTAGTGAGTTTGGCTGTAGACAAATCTAGTGGAATTTGCCAAAATCCTGACCTTGCATCCAGTCGACTGAAGATGACTGACCCTTTCAGCTTGTGAAGTATGCCATCAATGGTAGGAATCATGTAGCGTTCTCGCTTAATCGCGATGTTCAGATGTTTGAAATCAGTACAAATCCTCACAGCATTTGTTTTCTTTTTCAAGACTGGAACCATTGGACTACACCTATCTGTAGCTTCAGTGATTTCTTCAATGATGTCCATTTCTTTCATCCTTTCCAGCTCCTGCTTGACCTTTTCTACCAAGGGAATTGGAATTCTTCTCGCCGTGTGTAGACTGTAGGGTTCAGCATTCTCTTTCAGAACAATTTTAACAGGAGCACAGTTCACTGGTGATTCATTCAGGTCACCAGAAGGATCGCTGACTGTGTCAACTTTCTTCACAAGTCCCATTCTCGAAACAGCTTCTCGGCTCGGCAGGTTGTCTGTTTTTGAGTTGACGTAGATTTTCAGTCGATATTGCTTGTCATGAACGCGTGTGCTTCAGTTTCGAACAGTCCTTCACAATCAGTAGGACCACCAGGACTACGAAGAATAGCTTTTGTTGGAAGTAACTCTGGTTGAGGCTTGAATTTTCTGAATTCTTGGGCTGACATCACCGACACATCTGCTCCTGTATCTAATTTGAAAAGTACATCTCTGTTTTCCAAATGTAGAGTAGTAAGCCATGGTGAATCATCTTTGCCAATGGAGCCTAAAAAAGAGTTCTTCTGTTCCTTCCTCCACAGCACTAACTGTCGGTTTGCTGCGACAACAAACTGCGAAATGATTCATCTTTGAACAGTGTCTACAACGTTTTCCTTTTGCTGGACAGGTATCGTAACTGCCATGTGAGCGTCCACATTTTGTACAGTTTGAAAATCTTCCTCCTTGAGCAGAACTGGATCCTCTGCTTCTGTTGCCTCTTGTAGGTCCTCTCTGGTAACCACGACTTCTACTGCCTGGAAAACCTCTATTGCTGCTTTGGCCTCTGCTGTTAGCTACACCCCTGTGTGCTACTGCATCCACACTCTGAGACTGTCTTTGTTTCATTTAGTTGGAGTTTAACGAGCTCAAACTGACGTGCTTGCTGTACAGCATCTTGAAGTTTCAGTTCAGGTTGCAACTGTAGTTTTTCAGATAATTCAGCATCAAGAACTCCTAAGACTAATCTGTCTCTAATTGCATCTTCTTTGTCAGGAAAGTTTGCGTGCTCTGCAAGTTCGTACAAACTACGTAGGTATGCTTCAATGCTTTCTCCAGCAGCCTGAGAACGTGCGTAGAACTGAGCTCTCTCATGAATGATGTTTCGTTTGGGAACGAAGTGAGCATCAAATTTAGCCAAAACAACGTCATATTTCTTTGCATCTTCAGCTGACAAGTTGAACGAAGATAGAATTCTTTCACTTTCGCTACCCATTGTGTAAATGAGAGAACTAACTTGCACTGCTTGATCGTTTTTTATCAAGTTTTGATGCCTGCCTGAATCTTTCGAACCGTTGTTTCCACTCGGGCCATGCTTGCGGACGTGAAAAGTCAAAACAGTCTGGTGCCTTAAACGGGCCCATCATCAATGTAAATCCCGATAAAAAAAAATGACAAGAAACGATCCTACCAGATTCCACTGTTGATCTGTAACTTGTTCCGTGTTTTCAGCATGTGTTCGGATCCCACTTCTGACACCAACTAACGATCTTCATTCGTCAAATAACTCTACAAGCTTCGTTAAGTTGCAGACGACATGTTTACTGCCTCGTTGGAAACAACGTTAAAAACAATGCATGCTGGGTGGTAGCAACCGGATGTTCAAAACGAAGGTAAAAGCTGTGGTCATCATCTTCATGTTCATCATTGTTTCATCTTCATTCATCACTACAGATGTTATCTAACATATTCACTGTTGTCTTTTGCTAAGCAAGTTACTGCTTTGTTCTGTCCGGCTATCAGCCGTGTTTCAATTCATCAACGATGCTGCTGTATGAATAGACCGTTGTCTCAGTAACAGGTATGAAATATTTTTTCAAAGAGGAGTTTTGATCTAAGATTGTTTCGAAGGCCAATATCAGTTTGTTTTTGGTAAACGGAATATCAAAGTGTAATAAGAGACATTGCCTTAGATAATCACTTATGCTCTATCATGAAGATTTGTATTTGTGTTGTAATAAAGTAGATATCCGTATCCCGAGATCATAATCTACCATTGCTTTAACTTGTTGGCAATATATGGTTGAGATATGCACGCGTTTGCAAGTCAAATCGTTCCCTGCTAGTGCGATTAGAAAACGCCACTTGAAATACTTCACATTATATCTTCTGTTTTCATACACTATGTATGTGCGGTTCTTGAAGATGCTTACTGATTTATCCGTTTGCGTTTAGTTTGTGTCAACGTGTCATTATGAATTATTTCTAGCCTAGAATGCAATTTGCTTTGATAATACGCATATTGCACCTTTCCCTCAATAGCACTAAGTAGTATTTCTGTGGTGACTTTTTTTTTATAGTCTAAAACTATTGTCGGGCTCCAGTGAGATGTCTTCCGGTTACAGAAACCAAAGCAGTGGCTCACACACATTCCTTGCAATCTCGTACACGTCTCACAATTCATGGAAGTGTTCATGAACTTTTCTTTGCATTTCTTCTTCATTGGTGTGATCTTGTGTGATGTGTGTGTGTGTGTGTGTGTGTGTGTGTGTGTGTGTGTGTGTGTGTGTGCGTGCGTGCGTGTGTGTGTGTGTGTGTGTGTGTGTGTGTGTGTGTGTCATCGTCTCTTTTCCAGGTCTGGCTCATTCCTTTCTTTTCTTTGTTACTGTTCATTGGTATTAATCACTGACGATGTATTCTTCATCCTCTTTCTTCACATAATGTTGGGTTGTACGTGTGTCACATTATTTTGCCTTCGCCATGAATGATTTGCAATTGTTGTGAATGATTTGTTTTAAAATTCCTTTATCATTAATGCACATTGTGTCCCTCCCTGTACTTCGTTCTTTTTTATTTCAGGGCTTACTTATCACTAGTTCTTCGTCTTGTGGTATGTGTGGAATGTGGTATGACGTGTTCAGTTTTTATTGAGGGTTTTACTGTTTGCCTTTCTCTTATATTTGCGGTGTCGAGTTAGTGGAATTCATATATCTTTGCCTTGCATGTTTGCAACTTTGACATTATTTTACGATTTTGTAGCTCATCTTACTCTTACGCTGGCTACATGTTACTGAACACGGATGGCATGCGAATGCACTTTATAGCTCTCTATCTCTCCATTTTGTTCATCCCCTACCCACTATTCCTACGAGATAATGCATTTCACATACGTCAGCTGAACAGCATACCTACTATGTCACAATACCCTTGGTCCACGTCATCTTGCCCAGCTGTGGGTGCATGATCACCGTTTCCGACCAAGGTGTTGGAAAAACACCTGTATACCTCCCGTGTTGAGTGCTGGCAAGCATTACGCCAGACTCTGCAAAGTGATCACACTCTCCCCGCTGTGTGCCGTCTCCCCACAACGTGATTCCAGCCGTCATGCCTGATGTGGCAGCATTCCCCATCTGACGCTCACCGATGGACAGGCCGTCGCTTCACCGTGAGGACGACGTGTGGTGACGTCATAACGCCATCTGACGCTCACCGATGGACAGGCCGTCGCTTCACCGTGAGGACGACGTGTGGTGACGTCATAACGCCATCTGACTCTCACCGATGGACAGGCCGTCACTTCACTGTGAGGACGACGTGTGGTGACGTCATAACGCCATCTGACGCTCACCGATGGACAGGCAGTCACTTCACTGTGAGGACGACGTGTGGTGACGTCATAACGCCATCTGACGCTCACCGATGGACAGGCCGTCACTTCACTGTGAGGACGACGTGTGATGACATCATAAGGCCGCATGTTCTTCCATCCACGACTTACTACCGCACCACAATGTTCGATGGACATATCTGCTTACAGAGTGACTGTAAACTTGGGATGCTCAAATTCAAGCATTCCTCTCAGCGCTGCACGTAAGTTACGCTAAAAGGCGTGGGAACTGTTCTAAAAACTGTACCTAGACTGCAACGAAATGTCTATTACACTGTGACTCAATGCTGTGCTGTGACACTTTTGAGTAAGATCCCCATCATCCCCAAATGCTGCTGAGTAACATCCCCGAACACATCTGAACATAATCCCTTTTGTATAATAGTTCTAAGACCCACACAACACAAATTCCGTTCATGTGACATAAGCATGCACTCTCTGTGGTTTATCCCTGTTGTCTTCATGGCTACACTGTGCTGTTCTACAGCTGGTCTGGGAAAACAGCGAATGAGAGGGACTGAGTTCCCCTGTCTAAACTATCTATTCCGGTTCCTGTTCCGGTTGGCTTTGAGTCACTGGAGACAAAGAAAAGGGGGGGGGGGGGGGGGGGGGGGGGGGGGGGGGGGGGAGTTTTGGTCCTCCCCCAACACTCACAAGGAGGAGAACCTTTTCGAACATTCAGAAATACACGTCCTCAGCCGTAACAGATAGGAGTGTTTTACAGCGCCTATATCAGCACATGCCAATTGACAAAGTGCTGTTTCACTTAATTTTCGTCATTCATGAGCCACACGTGCGGGTGGTGAATACGGTGGGAGGGGGTGTAGAGGAGAGGACTGTTGGCTTCTCTCTGTTCTAGCACAGAGAGAGCGCGTATTCCGATAAGCGAAGGGAGAGGAGAGAGGGTGAAGTGAGCAACGTACTCCGAAAATGACGTCATTTTTTTTCCACTGTGTCATTGTCATCACATCAGGGAGGGAAGTGGTGGGAATTTTTGAGAGGGAAGAGACGGAGAGTTGGCATAGATCTGAAATGTATACTGCCCTTTGTGAGACACAAGGAGTGAGAAAAAAAGAGGGGGAAGAAGGAGGGAGTAGATAAGAGTTTGTGTTTGTACAAGTTGTACAAGAGGGTGGGTGTTTGAGGGGATGGTGAGCTGGTTGACAATTTTGACTTGTCACTGTCACTGTGTGGACGTATTCATTGTGTGGACGTAGTCACTGTGTGGACATAGTCACCATTTGGATATAGTCACTGTGTGGATGTAGTCACTGTGTGGACATAGTCACCATGTGGATATAGTCACTGTGTTGACATAGTCACTGTGTGGACATAGTCGCCATGTGGATATAGTCACTGTGTGGACATAGACACAGGGTGCACATAGTGTTTGTAATCAGTGGACGTAGTCATGGTGTGGACATAGTCACTGTGTGGACATAGTCACTGTGTGGACATAGTCATTGTGCGGATGTAGTCATCCAAATCACTGTGTGGACATAGTCACTGTGTGGACATAGTCACTGTGTGGACATAGTCGCTGTGCGGACGTAGTCACTGTGTGGACATAGTCACTGTGTGGACATAGTCACTGTGTGGACGTAGTCACCCTAAACACTGTGTGGACATAGTCACTGAGTGGACGCAGTCACCCTAATCACTGTGTGGACATAGTCACTGTGTGGACGTAGTCACGTGTGGACATAGTCACTGTGTGGACGTAGTCACCCTAATCACTGTGTGGACATAGTCACTGTGTGGATGTAGTCACTGTGTGGACATAGTCACTGTGTGGACGTAGTCACTGTATGGATGTAGTCACCCTAATCACTGTGTGGACGTAGTCACTGTGTGGACGTAGTCACCCTAATTACTGTGTGGACGTAGTCACTGTGTGGACGTTGTCACTGTGTGGACGTAGTCACCCTAATGACTGTGTGGACATAGTCACTGTGTGGACGTAGTCACCCAAATAACTGCGTGGACATAGTCACTGTGTGGACATAGTCACTGTGTGGACGCAGTCACCCAAATCACTGTGTGGACATAGTCACTGTGTGGATATAGTCACTGTGTGGATGTAGTCACCCTAATCACTGTGTGGACGTAGTCACTGTGTGGACGTAGTCGCCCCTAAACACTGTGTGGACATAGTCACTGTGTGGACGCAGTCACCCAAATAACTGTGTGGACATAGTCGCTATGTGGACATAGTCACTGTGTGGACGTAGTCACCATAAACACTGTGTGGACATAGTCACTGTGTGGACATAGTCACTGTGTGGACGTAGTCACCCAAATCACTGTGTGGACATAGTCACTGTGTGGACATTGTCACTGTGTGGACATAGTCACAGTGTGGACGTAGTCACCCTAATAACTGTGTGGACATAGTCACAGTGTGGACATAGTCACCCAAATCACTGTGTGGACATAGTCACTGTGTGGACATAGTCACACTGTGTGGACGTAGTCACCCTAATCACTGTGTGGACATAGTCACTGTGTGGACGTAGTCACGGTGTGGACGTAGTCACTGTGTTGACGTAGTCACCCAAAACACTGTGTGGACATAGTCACCCAAATCACTGTGTGGGCATAGTCACCGTGTGGATGTAGTCACCCTAATCACTGTGTGGACATAGTCACTGTGTGGACGTAGTCACGTGTAGATGTATTTACCCTAATCACTGTGTGGACATAGTCACTATATGGACGTAGTCACCCTAATCACTGTGTGGACATAGTCACTGTGTGGACATAGTCACTGTATGGACGTAGTCACCCTAATCACTGTGAGGACATAGTCACTGTGTGGACGTAGTCACCCTAATCACTGTGTGGACATAGTCACTGTGTGGACGTAGTCACTGTGAGGACATAGTCACTGTGTGGACGTAATCACCCAAATAACTGTGTGGACATAGTCACCGAAGTCACTGTGTGGACGTAGTCACCGTGTGGACATAGTCACTGTGTGGACATAGTCATCGAAATCACTGTGTGGACATAGTCACTGTGTGGACGTAGTCACCCTAATCACTGTCTAGAGTAGTTGCTGTGTGGACGTAGTCACCGTGTGGACGTAGTCACTGTGTGGACGTAGTCCCTAATCACTGTGTAGAGTAGTCACTGTGTGGACGTAGTCACCCTAATCATGTGTGGACGTCGTCACTGTGTGGACGTAGTCACCCTAATCACTGTGTGAACATAGTCACTGTGTGGACATAGTCACCCTTATTACTGTGTGGACGTAGTCACCCTAATTACTGTGTGGACGTCGTCACTGTGTGGACGTCGTCACCCTTATCACTGTGTGGACATAGTCACTGTGTGGACGTAGTCACCATCATCACTGTGTGGACGTCGTCACTGTGTGGACGTAGTAACCTTATCACTGTGTGGACATAGTCACTGTGTGGACATAATCACCCTTATCACTGTGTGGACGTAGTCACCCTAATCACTGTGTGGACGTCGTCACTGTGTGGACGTAATCACCATAATCACTGTGTGGACGTTGTCACTGTGTGGACATAGTCACCCGTATCACTGTGTGGACGTAGTCACCCTAGTCACTGTGTGGACGTAGTCACTGTGTGGACGTAGTCATCCAAATCAATGTGTGGACGTAGTCACTGTGTGGATGTAGTCACCCTAATCACTGTGTGGACTTAGTCACTGTGATGACGTAGTCACTGTGTGGGCGTGATCACGTGTGGACGTAGTCAGCCTGATCACTGTGTGGACATAGTCACTGTGTGGACGTAGTCACTGTGTGGACGTAGTCACATGTGGACGTATTCACCCAAATCATTGTGGGGACATAGCCACTGTTTGGACGTAGTCACTGTTTGGACGTAGTCACCCAAATCACGGTGAGGACGCAGTCACTGTGTGGACGTGGTCACCCTAATCACTGTATGAACGTAGTAACTGTGTGGACATAGTCACTGTGTGAACGTGGTCACCCTAATCACTGTGTGGACGTAGTCACTGTGTGTGGACGTTGTCACGTGTGGACGTGGTGATCCTACTCACTGTGTGGACGTAGTCACTGTGTGGGTTTTTGCACGTGTGGACATGGTCACCCTAATCACTGTGTGGACATTGTCACTGTGTGGACATAGTCACTGTGTGGACATAGTCACTGTGTAGACGTGGTCACCCTAATCACTGTGTGGACATAGTCACTGTGTGGACGTAGTCACTGTGTGGACGTGGTCACCCTAATCACTGTGTGGACATAGTCACTCTAATCACTGTGTGGACGTAGTCACCCTAATCACTATGTGGACATTGTCACTGTGTGGACATAGTTATTGTGTGGATGTAGTCACCCTAATCACTGTGTGGACGTAGTCACTGTGTGGGCGTTGTCACGTGTGGACGTGGTCATCTTACTCATTGTGTGGACGTAGTCACTATGTGGACGTGATCACCCTAATCACTGTGTAGATGTAGTCACTATGTGGGCGTTGTCACGTGTAGACATGGTCATCCTACCCACTGTGTGGACGTAGTCACTGTGTGGGCGTTGTCACGTGTGGACGTGGTCATCCTACTCACTGTGTGGACGTAGTCACTGTGTGGGTGTTGTCACGTGTGGACGTGGTCACCCTAATCACTGTCTGGACATTGTCGCTGTGTGGACATAGTCACTGTGTGGACATAGTCACTGTGTAGACGTGGTCACCCTAATCACTGTGTGGACATAGTTACTGTGTGGACGTAGTCACTGTGTAGATGTGGTCACCCTAATCACTGTGTGTACGTAGTCACTGTGTGGACGTAGTCACTGTGTAGACGTGGTCACCCTAATCACTGTGTGGACATAGTCACTGTGTGGCCGTAGTCACTGTGTGGACGTAGTCACCCTAATCACTGTGTGGACTTAGTCTCTTTAATCACTGTGTGGACGTAGTCACCCTAATCACTATGTGGACATTGTCACTGTGTGGACATAGTTATTGTGTGGATGTAGTCACCCTAATCACTGTGTGGGCGTAGTCACTGTGTGGACGTTGTCACGTGTGGACGTGGTCATCCTACTCATTGTGTGTACGTAGTCACTGTGTGGACGTGGTCACCCTAATCACTGTGTGGATGTAGTCACTATGTGGGCATTGTCACGTGTAGACATGGTCATCCCACTCACTATGTGGACGTAGTCACTGTGTGGGCGTTGTCATGTGTGGACGTGGTCATCCCACTCATTGTGTGGACGTAGTCACTGTGTGGGCGTTGTCACGTGTAGACATGGTCATCCTACTCACTATGTGGACGTAGTCACTGTGTGGGCGTTGTCATGTGTGGACGTGGTCATCCTACTCATTGTGTGGACGTAGTCACTGTGTGGGCGTTGTCACGTGTGGACGTGGTCATCCTACTCATTGTGTGGACGTAGTCACAGTGTGGACATAGTCGCCTTGTGGACGTAGTCACTCTGTGGATATAGCACTATGTGGAGATATCACTGTGTGGCTATAGCTCCTTGTTGATGCAGCACTGTGTGCAGATGGTGACTCTATGATGTAGTCACAGTGTGCAGACAGTAACACTGTTAACGTGGTAACTGCGGACAGATAGTGACATTATGGATGTATTCAGATAGTGACATTATGGATGTATTCAGATAGTGACATTATGGATGTATCCAGATAGTGACATTATGGATGTATTCAGATAGTGACATTATGGATGTATTCAGATAGTGACATTGTGGGTGTAGTCACTGTGTACAATAGTGACACTATGGACATAGTCATTGTGTACAGTTAGTGACAATATGGACGTCGTCACTGCAAGCAGATAGTGACACTATGGATGTAGTCACTGTATACAGATGTTGTTCCATTTTTGTTGTACTCCCAGTTCTTATAGAACAGGGAGTACTTTAGAATGGGAACGAAGAAATGCTGTCTGTGTGTCTGTCTGTGTGTCTGTGTGTCCGTGGTCAAAATGTGTTCCACTCGCTCCAGACAAAACTACAGGGCCGATCTTTCTGAAAATTTGTAGGTATGTTCATTACAGGTCAAGGATGATGCCCGATGTTTTAGTTTACCGTTAGAGCCGTTACTAACTACTCCCTTGCGGATTCATTCCGAGAACTGGCCCTCAGCACTTGTTTCTTAAGAGGTTATCTTTCTATATTTTCTACTTTTCACAACAAAATGTAGTTTGTTTTGTTCTTTCATGATTTTCTTTTGCTTCTTAGGTGGCACCTTTGGTTGGTTTTTTGAAAACTCAACAAACATACTACGGTATCACACACCAGCCTTTTTCTGGGATAGCATTCTTCTTAAAACTGAAAAGGCAGAGGAGTCAATTTACCACTTTCCGCGGTCACTGAGGAGAAACAATCAGGTTTTAAATACCGGTATCTGACCAGGAGTTCTATGTTAGTGAGTTTTTTCTTCCCATCGGAGATTGTCTCCCTCTTGGAGACTATAAGCTTGCTGAAGGCTCATTTTGGGAAGCATTTATTATTCCCCATTCACCAACTCAAGCACATACTGTTACTTAGGCAGAATTATCTACCACTGCAGATATGAATGCTTATCTCCCCCTATTTCTTCAATCTAAGACAAAAGAGCAAGCTTTGTTTATATATATATATATATATATATATATATATATATATATATATATATATACTGCTAAAATAGTATGGTAAAAGGAAGTTTTAAAGTCATTAGATGATTTTAAAACTTCCTTTTACCATACTATTTTAGCAGATGTTGCTCCCCAAGGGGTTGAGCACTTTGAAAGTTTTATTAGGCGTTTTAGTACTATTCTTGATATATATATATATATATATATATATATATATATATATATATATATATATATATGTGTGTGTGTGTGTGTGTGTGTGTGTGTGCACAGAAACACAAACAACAGATCTACATGCTATGGACAATACTTGTAATACCAAAGAAACACAGACACTATATGTACACATCGCAGAAACGCATACCACGTTTGTACGTGCTATGGAAACACAGACAATCTGCATACATACAGAAACAACAAACAAGATATCTACATAGCCTAACACAGAAACAATGTTTGTACAGGTCACAGTCACACACACAAAAAAACAACAACAACAACAAAACAGACAAGATGTCTACATGCACACAGAAACACAACCAATAGTACTATTTCTACATGCTTTAGAAGCTGACAATTTTTCTGTTTGCTAGAAACACTGACAATATTGCTATAGATACGCAGGAAATATTTCAGAATGATTAAGACACACAAGCATTATTTTTACATGCTATAAAAACACAGGCAATATTCATGCATACTTTAGAACACAGACAATATTTCTCCATGCTATACAAACGCCCACACTATTTCTACAAGCCGCAGAAATACCGACAATAAACTTACACATGCTATAGAAACACAGACAATAGGCCTATTTCTGCGAGCCACAGAAACACAATGTTTCCAAATGCCATAGAACACACACAAGCATTTCTACACGGCACAGAAAGGCAGACAATATTTCTACATGCTATAGAAACACGGACAAGCATTTCTGCAACCTATAGAAACAGACAAGCATTTCTACATGCCACCGATACACAAGACAAGCCGTTACAGATGCTGACTCTCGATGCTGACTCTCCTAGTAGGCCTACAGAAAATCGATTTTCTGTCCACGTCGCCCTGAGGCGCATGCGCACGATCAATGGGCGCGCGCGTTCCAACAAGCCAGCAGATGACAGTTTATTTTGGCAGGACAAGTGGAGGCAGTACAAGTGGCGGCTCGGACACGACAGACGATGGTCGGTTCTACCGTGCATCGCCCTATCAGCTCACACAAGGTGGACACTTGTCCGGGGTGAGGGGGCAGTGGTGGAGGTCGATTCTCCACACGTTGTGACTGAATTTAGAAGTGTTGGTAGCCGTGGGGATCGGCTCCCCGGAGGTGTTCATTAATTTTAGAAGTGGGGGTTTTCTCCGGGTTTGAAGTCTCAGTAACATTGTGGCTTTGACAGGAGTGCTCACCTATCGGTACCATGCAGCAAGTCAGAAAAGGGAAAATATTCAGCATCCCAGGTGGGTCCTTTGCTCTGTCTGGTTCTTTGACTTTCTCCTTTTCTTGCGTTCTTTTGTTTTTCCTCTCTTTTTTTTTTCTTTCTTTTCTTTCTTTCTTTTCTTTTCCTTTCTTTCTTTTCTTTCTTTTTTTTTTCTTTTTTTTTCCCTAATTCTTTCTTTCCCAAGACACTGTTCCCCCCCGTTTTTTCGTTTTCTTTTCTTCCCACTTCTTTCTCTGCATCTCAACATGTCACTAACACACACACACACACACACACACACACACACACACACACACACACACACACTTATATACATATATATGTGTGTGTGTGTTTTAATGACATGTAGAGATGCCATATATATATATATATATATATATATATATATATATATATATATATATATATATATATATATATATATATATATATATATATGTATGTGTGTGTGTGTGTGTGTGTGTGTGTGTGTGTGTGTGTGTGTGAGCCAGCCAAACAAGTGAATCCTGTTGTTATATCTATTTATCTACTTCAAGCATTCGCCACAATGACTTCTTTGTCTCAGTCTGTCCGTCTGACTCTGTCTGTCTGTCATCTCTCTCGCTGTGTGTGTGTGTGTGTGTGTGTGTGTGTGTGTGTGTGTGTGTGTGCGCGCGCGCGCGCGCACGCGTGCGTGCGTGCGTACGTGTGTGTGTGTGTGTGTGTGTGTAGTTTCTTTTCAACAAGGCCTTTTATGTCAGATGTCCAGCTCCCATTTCCCCAGTTTCCTTTCAACTTTATCTGTCCGCCTGATAGTCTTCTACTCTGCCCGCCTGTCTGGTCTGTCGGCATTAACGAGCGCAGCATCTTCCCCGTGACTTTTCCCCGCTTTCTTTTCTTGCCGTCTGTTTCTCAGCATCTCTACATGCGGAGAGAGTATGGACCGGATTCAAAGCCTGTGACGACGTCGGTCTCACAATCAGCACGAAGAAGACTGAACTTTTACATCAGCAACCTCCTGCAAAAAGAGAGGAAGAACAAAAGTACGCAAGGAAACGAGAAAGTCAAACAAACAAACAGAGAAAGACTCACCTGGGATGCTGAATATTTTCACTTTTCTGCAAGAGTGCATGATACTGGAAAGTACTGACAGTCATTCCCAGTTTCAAATAGCGTCAAGCAGGGCTGCGTGCTAGCCCCCACCCTCTTCAGTATGATGTTTTCTGCCATGCTGATAGATGCTTTCCGAGATGGTGACATCGGAATTGGCTTTGAATACCGAACTGATGGAAAGCTCTTCAACTTTAGGAGGCTACAAGCCAAAACCAAAGTCCAGGAAGACACTGCCCGTGAATTTCTCTTCGCCGATGACTACGCATTGAATGCTGCCACACTGTCTGACATGAAAGACAGCATAGACCGCTTTGCCAAAGCCTGTAACGAATTCAGTCTGACAATCAGCACGACGAAGACTGAAGTACTGCATCAGCAACCCCTTGCAACCCCCTACACAGAGCCCAACATTACGGTCAATGGCCAGAAACTGAAGAAGCAGATAAGATTGTCGACCTTGGTAGCACGTTATCACGAACTGCCGACAGTGACGAGGAAGTTGCTTTTAGGATTGCTAGGGCTAGTGAATCCTTCGGCAGACTCCAAGACAAGGTGTGGGAAAGACGAGGAATAAGCCTGCAGACCAAGCTCAAAATGTGTCGTGCAGTTGTATTGCCATCTCTGCCTGTGAAACTTGGACGGTGTACAGTCGACATGCCAGGCACCTGAACTCTTTCTACATGAGATGCCTGACAACGTTTCTGCACATCAAATGGCAGGACAAAGTACCAGAAACAGTGGTGCTTTAGAAGGCCTTTTGTGAAAAACATTTATGCAATGCTAATATATGCTTTCAACTCAGGTGGGCAGGCCATATACACTGTGTGGATAAAAATCGTCTCCCAAAGAGACTGGTTTGTGGCGAGCTGCTGGAAGGCAAACGTTCCCATGGAGGACAAAAGAAGCGCTACAAAGAGGCACGGAAGGACTCACTGAAGTGCTGCAGCATCGCCCCTGCCTCCTGGTAAGAAACTGCACATGATAGCTCAACTTGGCGCATCATGATCGAATCCGAAGTGAAAGACTTTGAAACGAGGCGACTGGACAGGAACAAAAACGTCAGCTTCGAAAAAAACAGAGCAACACCGTCTCTAAACCTGGCTCATCTCCAAGTCTGCCCTACCCAGTAACAGCAGAAGTCGTGATCATCTTCGCCTGCAAAGGACCAACAATATACAAACCCATTCATTTGTTTTCTTTTAAACTTGAATTTAACCCTTTACTCTTCTGGGGTATGGAGTGTAATAAATGAACAAATCAGAAGATTAACAACAAAACATTTAGGTAAATTCTCCCCTTCTGATAGTATTTTAAAGAAGTGATAAATAGATGTTAAAAAATTATATAAGATGTTATAATCCGGGCATGTCATCATCTCTCTCTCTCTCTCTCTCTCTCTCTCTCTCTCTCTCTCTCTCTCTCTCTCTCTCTCTCATCAGTACTGCTAACGTTTTTAACCAGCTGCCGTGGTGGTGAAGTGGTTTAGGGTGGCGGGCTTCCAGCTTGGTGGTTGTGGGTTCGATTTTCATCAGAGCCATTTATGTGTAGGATTGTTCTGCCCCCACAGGCTCCTGCCTGTGTGGAGTTTGCTATGGGCACAGCCGGGAAGAGTGGAACCAAACAGTCGAGTTTCATCCACTTAACAAATGCATCCCTGAGAGTGTTGCTCAACTTTCCTTACCAACGCTGCAAGTGTGTGTATCTGGCGGGCCTGGTTGCCGCCCGGATATAGTCACCTTCTACCACAGAATTAGTTGCCTATCATTTGTGGATTGTTTTTAACCTTTATTTTCAGCTACACGTGTTCATCTTCCATTGTAATAGTGAAAACCGTGTTAACATTTTCTGCTTTGAGAGACATGGTCTATCAGTATAAATAGTGAAAACCGTTGTATTTTGTACTTTGACAGATATGGTCTATCAGCATAAGATGGAGCCATGCAGCACGCACTGTGGTGAAAACAGACAAAAACAGAATCAGAAACCACACATTCAACATCAAATTTTCTTCACATTCAACCTCCAATTTTCAAACAATTTCGTACAAATATTGATTATATAAAAGATGTTTTCACAATAAATTTACAGTCCACATAAAAAATACTTTCCTAAACTTTGGCGCTGAAGAAGAAAGAAGAAGAAGAAGAAGAAGAAAAGCGTTAGTATTCCAGGTTTTACGAAGCCTTTCATGTCTTTAAATACCATTTTTTTTTCCTCGTGTCAATAGTTCATTTGTACTTGCTACATACCCGCCCTTCATTCCCTCCCCACCACACACGCACACATGCGAGCGCGCGCGCACGCACATACGCACCACTTTATCTCTTTCTTTTGTTTCTTTGATGATTGTGTGTGTGTGTGTGTGTGTGTGTGTGTGTGTGTGTGTGTGTGTGTGTTGTCTCTTCGCTTTTTTTTTTCATCCATTAAGGGAGTGTGCTGGATTTTATGAGTGCTCTGATGATGTTCCTTTTCCGTGCAAATACCTTCTTGCCAGTTGCTCTCTGTTTTTTTTTTTTTTTTTTTTTTCCTACTACTGTCCCCTACAAGGTAAGGATAAATGTAAAAAGACACGAAGTTACTTGGCTGTTACCCTCGTTAACAAAGAATTCGCCTTGTCTTGTCTTTTTCTTCTCCCCGTCCCCTCTTCCATGACCCCCCCCCCCCCCCCCCCCCCCTCTCTCTCTCTCTCTCTCTTGCTCTCTCTCGGTGTGCCCCCCTCCCCTCCCTCTCTCTCTCTCTCTCTCTCTCTCTCTCTCTCTCTCTCTTTACTTCAGATGGGGAGGTCAAGGTCGGCAACAAAACATGGCGCAGCTGATTTATTGGCTCTTCTTCAACTGAGTGCTGAAATATCAGAGATGGCGGATTCAGAACTGTTTGTGCTTTGTCTCCTTTGTACTGGATATGTATCTGTTTCGGACTTATAAATTTAGTGTGAAACTGACCGACACAGGGCAGTGGAGAGTCAAAATTGGACTTTTTCATTCTTCATGCGTGGGGAAATTCTTGTCCTAGGTGAGAGGGAAGGACAGTGTGTAGGCACGAGCAAGGTGTGACGCTGTGCATGTCAGCGATGTGTTATCTATCTGGATCTGCCTGCTGTTTCTTAGCTGGCTGGCTTGCTGTGCCAAACACGCTATTGCTACTGCTTTGTGTTCACCCGCTCTTTTTTCGAATATTTCTGTTCAACATCTACAGTCTGTGAGTGGTACACTGACTGGAAATGTTACCAGCCAGGATTCTTTTCTCTCCCCTCCCCCCCCCCCCCCCCCCCCCCCCCCCCCCCCCCCCCGAATGACGACTGCTATTGACCCACAGTGGATGTCGGTCTTTCCCACCGTGTGCATTGCTGTGTTTGTATACACATCGCAACGAGTTAACTAAGCGGCGATGTGGAAGAAAAACCCGGCCCTTCATCTGATCAAGTAAAAGAACAGTGCTTCATCTGAAAATCAAGAAATGAAGAATCTAGACGTACAGAACATGAGGCAGCTGGAAATAAATTTAGATAAGAAACTAGACAGCATTCTGGCAATAATGCAGTCTCAAGCTCAAGCCCTACAAAGACAAGAAGATGCACTACAACGTTTTAACATGATCAAGAAACCGTGAAGAGTTCTGTCGCTGATTTGTGTCGTGACGTTGGTGGCATCAAACAGGATTACAGAAAAAAATTGAGAAATCACCTCACTATCTACGCAGCAGGATTACCTGTCAAAAACAGTATCTGATCTAGAGAGGGAGGTAGACCATCTTGAAGGGTTCTCATGCCGAAACAACATTAAGTTTTTCGGCATTCCAGAGGCTGTGGCAGGAGAAGAAGAGGACTGTGCTGAAGCTTTTGAGTATGTGCTCAGTACCTACATCCCAGATAGAAGCAGGAGCGACGACGTCATCGAACGGGCACACCGCCTTGGCAGGCCCAGTGCCCACACACCCCTACCCCTCGCCCCGTCATTGCCAAGTTCCAGAGATGGGGCAACGCCATGTGGCTGATGGAAGACAGGCCAGCATGGCAGGATATGGAGCGTGACAGGCTGAGAGCAGTGTAGGACAGACTGACCATGAGGCAGCCAGCACGGCTGATGAAGGACGGCCAGCACGGCAGGCTATGGAGCGTGACGGGCTGAGGGCAGCGCTGATGAGGGCAGGATATGGACCGTGACCTGCAGGGCAGCGGCTATGGAAGGCGTGAGGCTATGGAGCGGGCTGAGGGCAGCGCTGATGAAGGACCGGCCAGCAGGGCAGGATATGGAACGTAACGGGCTGATGGCGGTGCAGGACCTGACCAGGAGGCAGACGCTGAGCTGAGGGAGCTGTGCGCACAGGGGAAGACGAGTTACTTCGTCCATGGGAGACTGTGCATCAGGGACCAATGAGGGGCTCCACCCCCAGGCAACCATCATGCTGATCCATCCAACAGATGTACTGGACTCTCCCTTGGGGTCGGCATGCCGGACCCTACCTGTGGGGTCGGCGTGCTGGACCCTCCCTGAGAGACAGGCATGTCTCACCACCTGGGAAAGCTGATCACCTGTCCAAAACGAACAGTCCCGATGCTGAATTTAGGGAAACCCCGAGTGTGTTGACAGAGACGGCACGCCATGACCACACACTCTGACCCTATTCTGGACCAGCTAACCAGAAATGATGAAATGGACAGCAGCGAAAATTCTGTGCATGCACTTAACAGTTTGCGACCCAGAACCAGGTGAACCACCAGCCAAGCTAGTTTGAATCAGCTGGGTGGGCAGGCAGGTGGGACGGTGCGTGTGGAGAGAGGGAACATGCAGTGGGGGAACGAGGTGAGGGAGGGAGTGATGTGAGGGAACATGGTGAGGGAGGGAGTGGTTAGGGGGAATTAGTGAGGGAGGAGGTGTGCGCGAACAGGGTGTACGCCAAGACCTGCAGTATGAATGTGGGACACATACGCAGGACATTCCTACGCATGCACGTGTTAACAAACCAGACACTGGGGTTCACCTTTACCTTTACCTAACCCTTGACATCGTCTGTTGTCGTTGGGGCACCTCTAATGATCCAGCCACCACTCTCCTCCATCTGTCCCTGTCTTCCACCACTCACTGTGATTCCACTGCTGGTGAGTGTAAGACAACAAACTCACTAAAATAAATACTGAAATCAAAAGAGGGCACTGGGGTAGTCTCCAACAATTACGATTGTGTGGGCTCAAGAAATGAGTTTTCTGTTACTGGTTAAAATTTAAATGGTTTAGTTTCAAAACTGACAGATCCTGATTTTGTTAATTAAATAACTTCTTTTGACATTTATATTTTCTTTGCAAGACATTTACTGTGCTCTCTTTTGATTTCAGTATTTTATTTTAGTGAGTTTATTGTTTTACACTCACCAGCAGTCAAATGATCCAGAATGGGCGATTGGTCTGGTAGGACTGTAATGCTGATAAGAAAAAGCACGTCAGTATGTTTCTGCAGTGGACACAAAATGTGATAACATTTTGAGTTGCAAGATATCGAAAGAACTGTTCAATTGTGAAACAGACGTTCTGTTCATTGGTATCTATAATCATCCAATTAAAAGTCCTTGTTATAATGGTAAGGATTATGACTGTACTTTGCAAAAAAAAAAAAATGGAACTGTTTATTTTGACTTTGTGAAAATCTGGTGAAGATTTGTTTTACCTGTTTGGGGATGATCTGAACTCTCGAATCGGTGACTAGTTTTTAGATACTAGAACTGATGATGATTTTGTGGTACCATTAGATACTACATTTGAAAGAAAGTCTCAAGATGGTGTGAATAATTTTGGTAAATTGTTAATCCAATTATGTAGTATGCTTCAGTTAACACCTTTAATTTTTTTTTAATGGAGATAGAAATGGAAACTTTACTTTTTTTTTATCAAATAGGGGAAAATTGTATCATTGATTTCTTTTTGTCGTCTGCTGATTTTGTACAGTATGTAAAATGTTTGTCAGTCTCAAATCGCATTGAGTCACAGCACTTGCCCATCCAATTGATTGTTGCTAACGTAAGCTTAATCAACCCCGATGGTAAATCAAACGAAAATGAAGAAAACAAAACGTACATAAACTAGAATGGGACCCCAGAAAAACTCAAATATATTAATATTATGTGACCTCAGATGAAGGAAAGAAAGCAATGGATGACGCAATGAACGATATTGAGATCAGCTCGGAGTCAGCACTGAGTCACTGAAAATTCTGTTATCAGTCAATTCGTAATTCATTAGTACAAAATAAAGACGACAGCGCAACTTTCTGGTCGCCAGTTAAGTGAACAAGACCACAAATCCAAAAACACGCCCATATCGACTATACAACGATGGAAAGATCATTTTTCAAAGGGTTTTAGGACAACATTACATGTCGTAGATGCTGAAGAGCAAATTAACCCAAGTGGTATTGCTGAGTTAGATGAAGAAATACCAGTGAAGAAGTTATTCTTGCAATTCGTAAACTTTAAATTTGGAAAAGCAGCAGGCTTAGATGAAATAAATATCTGGTGAATTTCTCAAAGCAGCTTAAAATATTGTTGTACCTTTCCTTACTGAACTGTTCAACAAGCTTTTATGATAACGGGGTTTTCCCCAACGACTGGTCACGCTCAGTTATAGTTCCTCTATTTTAAAAAAAGGAGACGCTAACAGCCCTGATAAGTACCGTGGTATCTCATTATTAAGTATTGTAAGTTAAGTTCTCACGTCTGTTTTAAACAAGCGTCTATACACATGGGGAGAAAAGAAACAAACATTTGTGGAGAGCAAGCCGCATTCCCAAAAAGAAAAAAAACTATGAAACAATTGATCATATATTAGCTCTAATATCCATGATTAAACAGCGTTTTGTCAGAGAGAGAGAGAGAGAGAGAGAGAGAGAGAGAGTGTAATATGTAATACATTGCTTTCATTGATTATATCAAAGCCTTCGACTCTGTTGAGACGGATCATCTTTGGCTAGTTCTTAAAAAAAGATAAAACGTCCACTAAAATGCTACATGCTTTAAGGCATATATAAATCAGTCCAGTGAAAGCGAAATGCCGGATTTTCTTTGACTGTCCAGCCGGCGTGAAACAATTATGTATGTTGTCTCCCCTGATTTTTTCTTTGTTGATAACCGAAGTTGCTGAACAAGTTTACACAGCGTGGCAAACACGGATTCAGTTTTTGCCAGGCTTACAGTAAATCATTTTATTTTTATTTGCTGATGATATAAAAAAAAATTATGTTTGATATCGACAACTCCTTCAGGGCTACAAAATCAGTTGAATAATCTTGATAAAGCATCAATTTCTCTATGACTTAAAGGGAACTTACAGAAAACAAGAGTTATGGTTTTTACAAAAGGGGGACATTTATCAAAAGCAGAAAAATGGTTCTGTGAGGGAACAGAGATTGATGTTGTTAACAGTTATAAGTATTTGGGATTTACTTTCACCACAAAGCTATCATGTGACATTGCACTCGAAGAATATGCAGGCAGGGCTAAAGCCAAAATTGTAGAAATTATGAAAACTATGTGGAACTTAGGAACAATGGATAGAAGTATGTTTTTTTTAAACGTTTTGATGCGTAAGTGAAACCTAATCTTTTATATGCAGCAGAAGTCTGGGGACCGTCTCATCTACATGTGATTGAATTACCTCACTTGTTTGCGGTTTTCAAACATAAGCCCAAATACCCCAAATACAATGGTATGCGGTGAGCTAGGAAGGTATCCTTTGTATGTAGATAGTGCAATAAAATCAATGCACTGCTGGTTCAAATCGCAGAAGCTGTCACTCGCTAGACTACCAAAACAAGCATATGAAATGGAAAAATCAACTTTGTTATTTGATTGTACAAGAAATCGGATTGTACAAACAACTTGGGTATCTTCGATAAAACATTGCTTGGATACTTATGGCTTTTTCTTTTGTTTGGTTAAACGGTGGAGTGAATTACGAGAAACTGTTTCTAAGTGAACTTAAACAACGCACGATGGACTGTTACAGACAAAATTGGGATGCTAAAATACTTGATAGTCATATATATATTCAACATATTGTTCCTTCAAATCCATATGGCAGCCTTGGAAATATTTAACTAATATTACAATTTTTGAATTTATCAAAGTGTTCGTGAGATTTCGACTTGGCATCAGTGATTTGAATGTCCATCAAAGATATACACTATGTCCATCAAAGATATACACTATGTCCATCAAAGATATACATTATGTCCATCAAAGATATACACTATGTCCATCAAAGATATACATTATGTTCATCAAAGATATACACTATGTCCATCAAAGATATACACTATGTCCATCAAAGATATGCACTGAACTCCCAAGGCTGTGCATTCTGTCACCAAATCGAGAACGAAATACGTTTTTGATTGTCTGTCCATCCTATGAAGATTTCAGAGAAGAATATACATTTTGCCTTGCACTAGAAATGTTCGTCAAGTATCCTTGCTTTCTTTTACTGCAAAATGAAAAGGGAATTATAACTCACCCTGTAGCTATGTTCATTTTAAAAGCACTGAAACGAAGGAAAGAACTGCTATGCCAGAGTAATTTCAGGAAGAACATAAATTGTTGTTATGCAAATATTTTCTTTCATAATTTTCTGTGTATATGCGCCGAGCGTGTGTATAGTCTGCTGCTCTTGTATTTGACCTCATTGCAGATGGGTCGGTGGTCTTTGCAATTTGAGTTTTGAGTTTGAGTTTTGAGTCCCTTTTAACTTCCGATGTTGTCTGAATAAAACTGTCTTCATGTACAAAGTCATGAATAAACTGACACGATCTGAACTCTACGGAAGTTTTTTTTTTTTTTTTTTTATTAAGTAAGATTCTCAGTAGGAACACCGTTCTTACACCACCTCCCAAGACTGGTCGTTTCAACTCATTCCTTAGTTACCACGAGGAAAAAAAAAAAAAACAAAATGAATTACCAAAAGCCCTTGAATGCAAACCCAGTGCATCATGTTTCCAAGCACCAATGCAGAAGTATCTTATGGAAAGGTTTCAAGCAGGGTTTCGAACGTCCAGAAATTGGGCTTCTTGTGTATGAATATGTTTGCCAGAAAATATTTTCATGTGCTTGAGGTGACATGGAGTGGGAATGGCGATGAATGTGTGTGTGTGTGTGTGTGTGTGTGTGTGTGTGTGTGTGTGTGTGTGTGTGTGTGTGTGTGTGTGTGTGTGAGAGAGAGTTGAGAGAGAGAGAGAGAGAGAGAGAGAGAGAGAGAGAGAGAGAGAGAGAACCTCATGCGGAATGTTTTGATTAATATTTTATCGAATGATCTTTTGCATATGACTTTTGGAGAGAGAGAGAGAGGAGAGAGAGAGAGAGAGAGAGAGAGAGAGAGAGAGAGAGAGAGAGAGAGAAACGAAACGAAAACGAAAAGAAACGAAATTTCATGTAACCAGGGTAACGAGATAAGCAGTATAAATGTTTTTTTTTCCACCCAGCCCCTGGGACAACAGGAAAGAAGTACTTCGTAGCAAACCAAGGCAAATACGTATAAGGAGAACAAGAACAAACAAACAAACAAGTAACATGATAATACAAAATTCAATACAAATAAACAGCTGTCAGCACCACTGTCAAACGAACGCAGTGGGGAAAATGTGGACATAGGGTAAACGAGGAAAGGCAGATGAAGGAATGGGGGGGGGGGGGGGGGGGGGGGGGGGGGGGGGTCGGGTGAGGATGAAGGGAAGGGCAGCATACAGCAACCATACACAATGTATGTTACATAAAGGACATTAACTTAGAACAGGAAGGGGGGGGGGGGGGGGGGGGGGGGGGGGTAGTTCCGCCTGAATAAACGAGGCTAGTTTTGAAATGATCAGTCCTGGGTTTTCGGATTAGTATATTATTCGCATATCTTGACTGATTTAATGGAGATTTTGCAATTAATGTCGAAGGTGCAAAACCGTTCATAATCCTATACATCATTATTGCTTTATTGTACTGGAGTTTGTATGTTAAAGGTAGGATATTTAGTTTGATATAGTCTTGTGGTGTTAATGACGATGAAAATAGCTTTTCAGAGCACGCTTGTGGATTCTATGTAAAGGTTTTAGTGTATTAACACAACAAGAATCATGAAGAGTTTGAGGCATTGAGAGAGAGAGAGAGAGAGAGAGAGAGAGAGAGAGAGAGAGAGAGAGAGAGAGAGAGAGAGAGAGAGAGAGAGGATTGTTCTCATGCGGAATGTTTTGATTAATATCTATTTAATAATCTCTTTCGTATGAAGTTTTTCTGTTAATTGCTTCTTCTTATTCAGTGTTCTATAAAATGAAATAAATAAAATAAATAATAAATAAAATTTTGCATCTGCACTTGCGTGTAATTTAAACCATCGTTCTCGGTGTTTCATTCTCTCTCTGTCTGTCCATCTGACATTGTCTCTGTCTCTGTCTTTTCTCTGCTATAAATTAGATAGCATTTTTATCTCCTTACAAGAAAGTATCAACAAGTTACTGGGAATGGTCTGAACTTAATCATATGCGACTCCACCCAAAATAAAAAC
>JADBJO010000545.1:496819-499319 GCA_016801955.1 Conus betulinus | reverse complement strand
GTTCATATGGTGATATGTGTTGGTTCTGTTCATGTGGTGATGTCTTAATTCTGTTCATGTGGTGATATGTGTTGGCTCTGTTCATGTGGTGATACGTGTTAGTTCTGTTCATGTGGTGATATGTGTTGGCTCTGTTCATGTGGTGGTCGGATGACATGAATGATTTTCTGGTTTTAGTTGTCTCCTGCAACCGTCCCCTTTTAGCAAGGCTGTGACTTGAAAAAAAAAAAAAAAAAAAAAAGAAGTAGAAGTCGTAACTTGTCATCAGTTCAGTGGAGTGTGTTCAAAGCAGCCCTTGTTCTTGATAGGGTTGTCTTGCTCCTGCAGTATCGAACAGGATTCTGAAATCTGTGTGTATGCCTTTGGTTTGTCTTGTCTGTGTTGTCGAGCATTTTAGCATGTTGTTCTTGTCTGTAAATAACTCTATTGTCTTTGGGGCACCTTTCTGGGCATCAGGTGTATTGTTCTTCGTTTTGGGGGATAGTTTTTTAGCTTTTCAGCATGAATCATTGTTATTTGAATATTAATTAACACCACGAAGAGGTTCCATATTCTTACGAGATCTTATTATCTGTCAGCACCTTTACAAAATGAAGAAGTCAAAACACCTACAAAAATCAGGGTGACTAGCAAAGCTGAGTGTACTGGGCTGCTAGCAAGGACACCAGTGACACAAAAGACACCCTGCAGTGGGTATTGTCACTGTTGTTGCTAGATACCACAGAGAGAGAGAGAGAGAGAGAGAGAGAGAGAGAGAGAGAGAGAGAGAGGTTCGGAGGTTCGGATGTTTTTCATGTAGGTCTTGACCCATCATGAAGGGGTGGGGTGAACATAATGTGTTATCTGAAATAAATACTCATGACTATAACATATCAAACACAAATCATTTAGAACATCGGGAGGTAGCTCTTTCTCTAAATTTGAATGCCTTGTACAGAAATAATGACAAACTTTCGAACAACGTCTGTTGAGGTTGATGACATCAATATGGTCAAGTTAAACGGGGAAGGCTGACTATAAAACTTGGGCTGGATGAATTCAGTTCTAATATTCCCTAGGGCTGGACAGCAAAGAACAAAATGCATTTTGTTTTCATGAAACCCTTTACAAAGCGGACACAGCAGACCATTGTTATCAACGGTGGCTTTGTATCTAAACTTGTGAACTGCCAATTCTGATATTCCAAATCTGAATTTGGTCATGGCATAATTTTAGTGTCTGCCCATTTCTAAAGTTAGATAAGGTTTCAGATCATGAAAATTGGAAACATGTCTTTAGAAATCAAACCTTTCACCATATTAACATACGATTTGACATCTTTGCCAAGAGCAGTCAATCAATCGTTGACGAAAGAAACATTTGAAGAGCTTAACATTGCCAACACCTTGATGTAACCATACAAAACCAAAACCATATTCAGAGAGACAAATTCGTATGTTACTTACCCAGCTGATTTTCCCTCTAGCATCGAGATCATATAACATGTTATAAGCTTTGCGTGGCAATCTATGCTCCTCCATGTGAAGTAAACTCAGACAATAGCGGATGCATTTAACCGCTGAATATATGTACAAAGAGAATCTGTTTGCTTTATCATAAAATAAGATCACTAGGCATTCGCCTGTCCACACCAAAAAACCTTTTTAATGCGAACAGGTGCACAGATTCACAGTATACGACAGCGTTGTCCAATCCCCGTAATTCAGACCCATACTGTACAACTGGCTGAATTATCAAGCAATTTGAGAAATACATACAAGACGTATTATTTAGGATATACAACTTTTTCGTGGCACTGAGCAACGCATTTTTGCCCCGCTTGCAAGATCCTTGCAGGCACAAACAAACTCAGGAGTGAAGAGAAAAAAATATATCCAATTACTTTTACGTATTCACAATAGGCATGAGGATACAATCATAAAACCACATTTTCGTGCACTTAAATAACCACCCTTTCAAAATACGACATTGTTGCTTTTGGACAAATTAGCCACAGTTGGAGAGAAGCAGCTGCGCGATGTAGACTGTTCAGTTGAGTCTGTAAACCAATAACAGTCTCTGATTTCAAAACCACATCATCGGCTAATAAAACAAAAACAACTCACAAGCCCATGTTGTCTACTATTGATCCCTTCAATTGTTAGCTCATTGACAAAGAGGGAAAACAGAACAGGACTGCAAGCATCACCTCCCCAACCCCAGCTGTACAGTTAATGTAATCTGTCAGTTTATCCCTGCAACGAACTCTACCTCTAACCACCTCATACATGCTTCTGATACATCTGAAAGTTTACCCTTAATGCCATGAATCATGACTGGCCAAAGAAGATTTCTGTCGAAGGAATTGAACGCTTTTTCAAAATCTATAATAACGGCATACAATTTTCGATTATGGGAAAACTGCTTCTGAACAAGAGCCATCAAAAGTAAACATGTGGTCAACAGTCGAATAACCTTTTTTGAAACTAGGCTGGGTTATCACCAGTAATGTTGTGTTCCT
>JADBJO010000545.1:481819-494319 GCA_016801955.1 Conus betulinus | reverse complement strand
AAGACAGAAGAGAAAGGAACGGGAGGCGTTTGCCAAGACAACACTCACGCCAGACAGCCGTGTTCGGTGGACAAAAACTCCACGGAAATCTGTTGACAGCTAGACAGAAAGGAGGACAGTTCAGAAGCGTTAGAGGTTCCACATTTCCCGGAGGAGAGCAGAGACGAGTGTCGTGGTCATGCGTAGAGACGAAAACATTTGATTTTTTTCTTAGAAATGCAAGGTCATATATAGATAGGTGTGCAAAGAACGACGGTGTGCCACACAATTCTCCCGGATATGAGAATAATAGAGGGGATACAACGACTAGAATGAGAGAGACCTTGCCAGGAAGAAAATAAAAACACACAATGACGGCGTACTCCCCTATGTCCAAACGTACCGCCCGAAGGGACGGCATCCGCCTCGCCCTCCATCGTCCCTCCCACCACCATCAACACCACAACCACTCCCCCTCCCCGCCCCCCCCACCGCTCCCCACAGCGTTCTTCTTGCAGTCCCTGCCGTCACCTGACGGTGCACAAAACCTCCCTCCCTCAACCCCGCCTTCCACCACGACGACGCCGACAACGGCGGTGAGGGGAACCACCGGCCTCTTCTCCACCCTGCCCCCTTCCCTCCTCGAGCTGAGAGCAGCAAGAGACCCGACCTCAGGGCGAGCGGAGGGTCGGCGCGCCACGACCGCCACTCGCCGGTGATTCAGTTGTCCTCCAACGGCAGCGACGACTACTCTGCAGGACGCGTCAAGCCGACAGATGACGTGGACAACCCAACGATCCAGTCCACGGTCCAGTCGCAGGTGCGCCGACCCTTGGCGAGTGTGCCGGAGTGGACACCGGGCGGACCCCGTCTGAGGGAGGCCAGGCTGTCGCTGCTGGGGAAGCCTCTGACCTACAAGACCCACATCCGTGACGTCCGCTTCCGGCGGTTCCAGGCCAGGGTGTACAACTTCCTGGAGCGCCCCAAGATGTGGACGTCTTGGGCCTATCACCTGGCTGTGTGAGTACAGCACTATGCTGACTGTGGGAGTGCGATAGTTTTGTTATGTGTGTGGGGGTGCAATGCTGTATTGTTTGTGTGGGTGCAGTATTACATTGCACGTGTGAGTGCAACACTATGTTGACTGTGTGAGTACAGCAGTGTGTTGTATGAGTGAATACTATGCTGTTTGTGTGAGTGCAATACTGTGTTGTATGTGTGAGTGCAATGTTGTGACTACATACTGTGTTGTACGTGCAATACTGTGTTATTTGTGTAAGTAATCTGTGTTGTCTGTGAGAGTACAGTAAGCTTACTGTGTTTTCTTGTGTAGCGGTCCTATCGCTTTGCCGTGTTAATACAATAACGTGTTGCTTTGTAGTTCTGTCACTATGCTGTGTGAATGTAAAATAGAGTTCTTTTGTAGTTCTGTTACTATGCTGTGTGAGTACACTAGGTGTTGTTTTGTTGTGTTGTACTCACATTCTGTGCTGTTTTGTTTTGTACTTCTGTCTCTATTTTGCGGGAATGCTGGAGTGTGTTGTTTTATCCTACCACTGTGCTGTGTGACCACAATACAGTGTTGTCTCGTTTTGTAGTATTGTGCTCATATGCTGTGTTGTTTTTTGATTTGTACTTCTATCACTAAATTGTGGGAGTGCAATGTAGTGTTGTATACAGTTCTATCACTGTACTGTATGAGTACAATGAAGTGTAGAGAGTGATATCTTGTTCTGAGTAGCCATCATCACCAATATTTGGTATAACTATTGGAAGGGTCTGGACGTGTTGCGTATTAGACATCATCAATCATTTTAGGTGAAACTTGCATGGGCCTGTGATTTTGTAGAACGACTATGATCAATTATGTTCGATGGAACTATTGCATGGGCCTGTAACGTGTTGTAACTACCTTCAACCATCGTGTTTGACGCAACTATTCCATGGCGTGAAACAACGACGGTGTTTGATGTACCAATTGCATGGGCCTTTGATGCTGTGTTGGCCACTATGAATGCTGTATTACAGCTGCCATCAACGTATATCCTGGGCCTGTGATGACATGTGAGGCCCTTCAATGTTTGATGTAACTGTAGCATGTGCCTGTGGAGTCCCTGCAGCCAGTGAGAGCCCTTGTCAGTGATGCCTGAGGCCCTGTCCTGGCGGGCCGTATCCTTTATCGGTCGAACGTCTGCGCAGATTCTCACAATACCCCGGGCACACACTCCTGCACTGTCAACATTGTGTCGGCATCTCAGACACTGTGAACTGGGCTCTGACTGCAAACATAAGGAGCACACACACACACACACACACACACACACACGCACGCACACACACACACACACACACACACACACACACACACACACACACACACACACACACGCGCGCGCGCGCGCGCGCGCAAACAACAGACTACTGTCTATGTCTTCTTTCATGCTATGATTTGGAGTTATTTTGTAATGCTCAAAACACACAACCGAAGACTGCTGGCACGTCTGGCATGCAATGAATTAGTCTGTAATGCAGAGAGCACATAGCTACAGAATGCTGCCCATACTATATTTCATAACACTTGTCACAGGTCGACAAATCTGAAATTTGGCTTTGATGTCTTTATTATCTGTCAGAGCGATGTTGTTATTATCCGGTTAATGTCGATAAATCTGAATTATGGCGTTGATGTCTTTAGTATCTGTCAGAGCGTTGTGTTATTATCCGGTTAAGGTCAATAAATAAATCTGAATTATGGCGTTAATCCGGTTAAAGTCAATAAATTTATTATCTATCATCAGCGTTGTGTTATTATCCGGTTAAAGTCAATAAATCTGGATTATGGCTTTTGATGTCTTGTTATTATCTGGTTCATCTCTTGTTGCGTTGCATCATTACCTGATTCAGATTGGTAATTTGAGTTCTTGTTTTGTTACGTTTTTAAACTGTTCCTCGTAACGTTTGTTGACCAGATGACATATGTAAGCAAATCAATAACTGACCCAAAAGCTTCTTGATGGCCCCAGAACCTTCCCGGAAAGTTTGAGAAGCTTTCAGAGGGTGCAGACATTGTGTATGGAATATTCCACTCATTCTAATACAATGTACCTGTTTTCAAACTTTGAAGAAACATTCCATGTACTTAAATTTGCTATGCTACGCCATGACTCTGGAACTTCTGACGAAAGAAAGTATAATCTAATTGCTGAGAGACAGAGTGATATCTGGATGTTCTTGAAGTTTCAAGACATGTCTCGGTGTTAGTACCGCTCATTCGAAGATGGAAGTTGTGAGACACCTGCTGGGAGTGGAGATTGTCAGCTTGTTACCAGAGCCCACTTTTTCTCGGTCTTTGGGCAAATCACGACTAAACAGATCCAGCCCATGTCATTCAACTCGGGCAACGATCCAAGTGTTGTTCAAGAAGTGATTGGGAGAAATTGGCACCGGTGTCAGCACTGTCTTTCATGTCACCATCACCAATACCAGGACAACCTTTCGTTCACCATCATAACCGTGACAGCCTCCCACCACCACCACCACCAGCATCACAACGACATATCTTGTATCACCATCTTAAACATGAAACCCTCCACACACCACCTTTATTGTTATGATCACGTCACCACTATGATACCCCTCCCACCACCACCACCACCACTGTCATGACCACCATCACGTCACCCCACAGATCACCATCATAGTCATGACACCATCACCGCCAACAACAACAACAACAACATCACCGCTTTATCATCACAACACTTTTTTTTTTTGTAAAAGCCTGCCTTCCATCACATTTCTCTGTGACGTAACCACTGACGACTGTCACCATGCAGACTGAACACGTAATGTCTCTTGTTGCTAAGCAATGAATGGAGGGTGAAGAACAATCAACAGTTCCTGGATACCAGTAAACGGCAGATTGCGCAATGCGACTGGTCATCATTCAATCACACACGAACTGTGTCTCCTTTTGTTTTCATTTATAGCGCCTGAAAACAGAGACGAGGATCGTAAACGAGAACCTGTACGTAAACACACGGCTGCTTTGGACTGTTAGACAACATTCGTGTTATCCTTGGTGGTTTGTTTGTCTGTTTGTTTATTTGTTTGTTTTGATGCGTGACAACAAGTTCGCTGCGCTAATTCATTGCTTCTATGGTGGCGTGCAGGTAAGACGACAAAAATATGGGGGAGAGGGGGGAGGGTCCGTTTTCGGTTGAAAAAGATATAGAGGGAAACAAGGCTGTCTTGGCCCTCACCCTCTTTTCCATCTTATTTACTGTGATCCTGATAGATACCTTTATTTACAGTGATCCTGATGGATACCTTTATTTGCAGTGATCCTGATAGATACTTTTATTTACAGTGATCCTGATAGATACCTTTATTTACAGTGATCCTGATAGATACTTTTATTTACAGTGATCCTGATAGATACCTTTATTTACAGTGATCCTGATAGACACTTTTATTTACTGTGATCCTGATAGATACCTTTATTTACTGTGATCTTAATAGATCCCTTTATTTGCAGTGATTCTGATAGATACCTTTATTTACCGTGATCCTGATAGATATCGTTGTTAGCAGTGATACTGATAAATACCTTTATTTACAGTGATCCTGATAGATACCTTTATTTACAGTGACCCTGATAGATACCTTTGAAGGCTTTGACATTTCGCACAGATGGCAAACTTGCCAGCCTGCTCCGTCTTCAAGCCAAAACGTTGGACGTTATTCTGCATGAGTTCCTCTTGATGGCTGACTGCACTGGCCGCACACTCCCATGGGAAAGTCCAGAACACGAAAACTTTTTCTGGATCAGCCGGCAGACATTTTGGTCTCTCTGTTAGTCTCAGCAAGAACGGAATCCGTGTTCTTACTGTACAATCACCGGCCACATCTGCTCGTCCCTCAACACCAGTCTTCATCAAACACAAAGATGAAGACCGGGGACATGTTCTGTCTTGGCAGCACCAGGAGCACCAACGGATACCTGCAGGCAGAGAGACGCTGCGAGTTGCCAAGGCCGACGCTAAAAAACTGACAGGCTCACAAAGACATTGTTGGAAGATCATGGCATTAGTCTCACCACCGAAACTGGCGTGCATAGAGTGGAGGTCATCAGTGATCAGCCATATTGCTGTGAAACCTACCAGCAACACATGTGACAGGTGTTGACAGTCCACCAGGGTTTTCCTACACAATTAAGTGGCCAGACAAAATGCCCATCTTCCAGGTCTTCAGGAAAAGAGAGTGGACTTTGCGTCGTTGAGTGTCTGCACATCGAGAGTCAGTGAAATGGGCGGGACATGTCATCCCCAGGGAGGACAGCAAGATCCCCCCACAATGCTTCTCCAGCAGCCATAGCACGACCGTCATGGACCTCTCGTGAGGACAGACTGCCCAGCCAGACTGTGTGCCCTCCAGATTGGTCTCTTTCCCCACATTGACACACTCAGGTAAATTGTCTGTCTGTCCCACCCCAGTTTCGTTTCATTAGAGATTTAACACTGCATGCTGATTGATCCCTACACGCTAGACACCAGCTGCAAAGTTTCGAGACCACGTTGCGCATAATTCAAAGCCGAAAGATAAATGAATTAATGACTAAGATGAGAGAATTATAAAGAGGGTCGTGGCTACGAATTAGCAGATATCCGACCTACGCATGAGCGCAACGCGCTGGTGAGACTTGGGTACCTACCTAACAGTGGCTGTGCCATTATCATCATTGTATGTGTGTGTGGTGGGTGATCACGTGTGTGTGTGTGCATGGGTGTGTGTGGGCACGGGCCCATGTGTGTGTGCCAGTGTATGCTGTGCGCATGCACTATCTGCCCACGGGTCTCTCGAATCGATGAAGGATTCTGTTCCAGCTGACAGAGGCAGAGTCAGGGTCAATGGTGTCGGCAATATGGGTGATGATCATGTTCAGGATGTCTCTCTGGCAAGCGCTTTCCTTGCCATACACAAATAAGGGAGGTGAAGGGGGGATCCACATGATTCTCATACAACGTTTTGTCTCATTCTCCCCTGCACAGTGAAGGCATCCTTAAAGTCTTGTGGTCTATCACCATTCTGCCCGATGATCTGGAACAACAACGTTCAGTCTTTTATGGAGAACTTCAGTTCCATTATCGTAAACGCCTGCAAGAATGCTGTCTTCTCCAGATGCTGCCAGATGTGGTTCTGCTTCAGCGTTTTTTGTCTGGTCACTAGTGATTCCTGTAATGGTGATTGTCGCAATGTTAATTCGGATATCTCTCAGCGGTGTGTTGATGTACTCTGCCCAGTAACAAGCCTATAGTTCTTCTTTGTCAGCATGTGGACTGGTCATAACAAGGAACGGGAGTTCAGCCAAATGCCTTAAGTCCACATTTGATACGAACGCCCATCGTTAGCAACGGTTACTGTTTGTAAACCTTTCCCGTTTTTCTATAATCGATTTTTCAACTGCATGTTGCCTCGCTTGCTCTTGCTGCAAGTCTTGTCACTGAGATGGTCCTCATCGGTCTGGTAAGGCTTGACTATGACTTTGTGGACTTCCTTATCATTTTCATCGAAACGGTCCTTTTGTTTCCATTGCACAACCCTCAAAACCAGCCACTGCAGCAGTATAAATGGACCGTCAAAACTTCACTTTTTCTTCTGTATTGTCTTCTACAGGGTCTCTAAACGCCAAGGATGTCTGGATCTTCAACGTTGTCCCCTGCAGGGTCACTAAATATCAGGGACTTCTGGATCTTCAACGATGTGCTGTACAGGGTCACTTAACGTCAGGGACTTCTGGATTTTCTATGTTGTCTCCTGCAGGGCACAAGACGTCAGGGACTTTCGTATTTTCTGCATTGTCCCCTGCAAGAGCATGAACTGTCCGGGACCTCTGTATCTTCTACGTTGCCCCCTGCAGGGTCACTTGACGTCAGGGACTTCTGGATCTTCTACGTTGTCCCTTGCAGGGTCACGTGACGTCAAAGACTTCTGGATCTTCTAACATTGTCCCTTGCAGAGTCACTTGACGTCAAAGACTTCTGTATCTTCTACGTTGTCCCCTGCAGGATCACGTGACGTCAGACACTTCTGGATCTTCAATGTTGTCTCCTGCAGGGTCACTTGACGTCAAAGACTTCTGGATCTTCTATGTTGTCTCCTGCAGGGTCACTTGACGTCAGAGACTTCTGGATCTTCTATGTTGTCTCCTGCAGGGTCACTTGACGTCAGAGACTTCTGGTCCCCTGCAGGGTCTACGTCAGAGACTTTGTCTCCTGAAGGATCACTTGATGTCAGAGACTTTTGTATCTTTTACGTTGTCTCCTGTAAGTGTTTCCAAATCTTCGTTTGCAAGACCTCAGTGGCGGAACATACACGAGCGATGTTTGGCTTCTTCGAGAACTTTAGTCTGCCTGTAAGTCCGCTGGAGTTTGGTTTTGCTTCCGGAATAAGGACTGATCAGACCAACATTCACCCCCCCCCCCCCACCCCATACAGCGTGTGATATACACATCACATACGAACATAGTCCAACATGTGCCATTGCTTAGGTCAGCGATGCATCCATGTGCCCTTGAACTGAAATGTTGTCTGGAGGATGGTGTTCTTCATGGAGAGAACATGCTTTGCATACAGTGTCAGCAGCATCAATCCCTTGGAGTGGCATTGTCCAGCAGCATCAATCCCCTGGAGTGGCAATGTCCAGCAGCATCAATCCCCTGGAGTGGCATTGTCCAGCAGCATCAATCCCCTGGAGTGGCATTGTCCAGCAGCATCAATCCCCTGGAGTGGCATTGTCCAGCAGCACAGCACCCAAAAATGTGTGGCCAGGAGGAGCAGCCCATGTCTATCCTGCATTAAAGCATCCACTGATACTGAAGATGGCGTTGTGGTTGACCAGACAGGAATCAGCACAGATTCTCGCAGAAGGCGTCTTTGATACCATCAGGGTTTGTCGTCGTTCGAGTGTATGCACTTATAATAGTGACAAGGAAGTCCATAGCTAACCTATGGCGCCAGACCATGGAGTCATCGCCGGTACCTCAATGCAGGGTGTCCAGATTCCTGGAGAGCTTGTTACTTGTGGTAAAACCAGCATCAGATGTTGTTGGGGCGTATGGGGACTTCCCAACGCAATTAAAGGTGTGCACTCCACCGATTTTCTCCAGCTGCGTTTCACCTTCAAATCTGGTCTCGCTCAGGTCTGTGATGTTAATCTTGTAACGGGTCAAGCACGCTGTCGGCGAGAACAGTACTTTGTTCAGATTGGTCGCCTCTGTCCAACAAGAATTGTAAATCCCATGCCCTAAGGATCAGTTAGGGGCGTATTCATTCTTTTCTTAGCATTGTCTTGTCTGTGTAAGTGGACGTACAACCAGGCATGGTTACCTACCAGATACTTCATGGGGTAGGCTTTGTTTGGAGTTCGATATCTCCTCCTACCCACGCGTGGAGAGCAACACTATCCCTGAAAAGAGCTGATCATCACACCAAAAGACCAACAGACAGGATCATGGCTGAGCCACAACCTCAGTGTACAAGTCTTGAAAAACACCCCGTCTCTTTAGACCTTCGGCGATCCAGATATTTGCAATGCGATAACTGAGAAAAAGGAGTTTTTTTCCTACTCTGAACTGATTCCCTGAATGCCATGGTAAGCACAGCGGTCCCTGGGACTACACCCCGACCGGCACAACCCTAGTCCATCCCTTACCCGTAGTCTCAAACATCCCTACCTACCCCGAGTGAAAAGGGTAGTTTGTGAGAATGATGCTGGAGAAGGAAGATGGTACTGCTACACATCGTCTGTGACATCTGATGCAGAGTATTGTTTCCTTTCCTTTTCTTCTCACTTGATATATGGTGTAAGCTTTGCTTACTGTTCAATTGTCTTAGAATTCTGCGAGTGCAGTGCATATCACGGCGTTTACTGTTTGGTTTCTGTTTTTTTTTTTTTTTCCCATTAGTTTACATGTGATTTGTGTTGCAACGCTCTTCAATGTCTGCCTGCCTGCCTGTCTGTCTCTCTCTCTTCTCTCTCTCTCTCTCTCTCTCTCTCTCTCTCTCTCTCTCTCTCTCTCTCTCTCTCTCTCTCTCTCTCTGTTGTTCGTGTGTCTCTTTGTCCGTCTGTCTGTCTTTCTCTGTCTGTATGTCTCTCTCTCTCTCTCCATTCCCCCCTCCCCCCTTCCCCCTCCCCTAGTTGCTAATAAACTTGATAAGACTGCGACATAATGTGACATGAAATGTTGCGTGGACGTTCTATCCCTTACACTGATCTGACATCTAAAGCTCAGACCCTCATCAGAGACCTCTGGGCAAGACGACGGGAACACGTAGATGGATAACAAACTCTTTCAAGGGTGTCCAGACTATAAAGAGGTTTTTACCATCTTCCACTGCCGGCCATAAACAGGAAACACTTTCATGCCGTTGACGCACTGGCCATTCTCTCTGTACACCCACTCGTATCCTTGACAAGGCGAAGAAGCCTCTTGGTGCATTCTGTGTAAAGTACAACTCACTATAAAATGACTTCTTATAGAGGATTGGGACTTACTTGATATCGGGACATAAACGCTTTACGCAGACTCCATGAAAACTTGTTCAGAGATGTTCTATGTTACATGATTTTTGAGTTCCCGAAACAGACAAATATTTTTCATCTGTTGTAAGATTCATTAGCAGTTTTTTTTTTTTTTTTTTTTTTTGCGCGTTTAGAGAATCTGTTTTTAAGGATTTCTCCTTTTCTTTAAAACCGAAAATGTTTATTTTTTTAAAAAGATTTTTTAAAAGTTGGTTTCAAAGTGGGGTAACTGCTGGCTGAAATTGAAACAAGAGCAAAAACAGAATTATTGCACCACCAAATGCATGATTATTTTCAAACGTAACTAAAACATCAAAGAGCCAGTTGTGTACACAGCTCAAAAGTGAACAAAATCATTGCACAAAGTCACATGATTCTTTTCTCTGCTGAAAACCCAACTGCAAAATCTGTCCTCTCACCAACCCAGACGCCATCCTACACGGCCTCAAAGGCTCGTTCAACGTTTAAACGTACATTCTCTCCAGTTGCAACGTGAGGACTTCAGAGTCAACATACATTCTCTCCAGCTGCAACGTGAGGCGACTTCAGAGTCAAACATACATTCTCTCCAGCTGCAACGTGAGGCGACTTCAGAGTCAAACATACATTCTCTCCAGCTGCAACGTGAGGCGACTTCAGAGTCAAAACATACATTCTCTCCAGCTGCAACGTGAGGCGACTTCAGAGTCAAACATACATTCTCTCCAGTTGCAACGTGAGGCCACTGCAGGCGGAAATCTAAACAAATTTTACACGTCATAAATAGCGAACCGCCAAGAAAATGTGACACACAAGACAAGACAAGACAAAATACGACGCATTTTCGACCTCTTAGGTCTTCAGGCAGGATACAAAACACTCAACACACAACATAAATCATGTCAAATCCTGGCGCTTTGGCAATTACAGTGAAATCGTTTAGCGCACCATGCAGGAATCCCGTCTCATCGCCAGACTAGGGTCCTCTGCCCACTTGACGTCAACATCCAGTAGTAGTATATATCTATCCACGCCTCCACCTGCCCCCCCCCCCCCCCCCCCCCCCCTACTACGTCAGCCTGCAGTGCTATCCACAAATACATTAGCATACCATTCATTATTCACCACATTTATCTGTTACAGCTAGCTATTTCCTCTTCTCCCCTCCTATCGCTATTTCTGTGTTCTGTATCAGTCTATTCTAATCATTGTCATCTGTCCACTACTATTCCGTTATTCTTTCAGTTAATAATCCCTGTCATCTGTCCACTACTATTCCGGTTATTCTTTCAGTTAATAATCCCTGTCATCTGTCCACTACTATTCCGGTTTTCTTTCAGTTAATAATCCCTGTCATCTGTCCACTACTATTCCGGTATTCTTTCAATCAATAATCCTTGTCATCTGTCCACTACTATTCCGGTATTCTTTCAATCAATAATCCTTGTCATCTGTCCACTACTATTCCGGTATTCTTTCAATCAAAAATCCCTGTCATCTGGGGGGGGGGGGGGGTGGGGTGGGGGGTGGGGATGGGAGGGGATGGGTTTGGGGTTGATGGGGGGATGTGTGTTTGGGGGCGGATGGGGATGTGTATGGGGATGGGGAGGGGATGTGTGTGGTGTGTATGGGTGTGGGGGGGGGGGGGGGGGGGGGGGGGGGGGATGGGATGTGTGTGGGGGTTGGGATGGGGATGGGGATGTGTTTGGGGATGGGATGGGGATGTGTGTATGGGGATGGTGGGGATGTGTGGGGGGGGGGGGTGTGTGTGTTGGGGGCGGGATGGGGATGTGGTATGGGGGTTGGATGGGGGGGGTGTGTATGGGGGCGGGATGGGGATGTGTGTATGGGGGTTGGATGGGGATGTGTATGGGGGCGGGATGGGGATGTGTGTATGGGGGTTGGATGGGGATGTGTATGGGGGCGGGATGGGGATGTGTGTATGGGGGCGGGATGGGGATGTGTATGGGGGTGGGATGGGGATGCGTGTATAGGGGTAGGATAGGGATGTATATGGGGGGGGATGGGAATGTGTGTATGGGAGTGGGATGGGGATGTGTTTGGGGGCGGGATGGGGGATGTGTATGGGGGGGGGATGGGATGTGTATGGGGGGGGGGGGGGGATGTGCATGGGGGTGGGGGGGGATGTGTGTATGGGAGGTGGGATGGGGGACGTGTTTGGGGGGTGGGAGGGGGATGTGTATGGGGGGGGTGGGGGATGTGTGCATGGGGGCGGGATGGGGATGTATGGGTGGGGGGATGGGGTGTGTGGGGGGTGGGATGGGGATGTGTATGGGGGTGGGATGGGGATGTGTATGGGGGGTGGGATGGGGGGATGTGTATGGGGGTGGGATGGGGATGTGTATGGGGGTGGGATGGGGATGTGTATGGGGGTGGGATGGGGATGTGTATGGGGGGGGGGGATGGGGATGTGTGGGGGGGGCGGGAGGGGGGGGATGGGGTGTATGGGGGTGGATGGGGGATGTGTATGGGGGGGGATGGGGATGTGTGTGTGGGGGTGGGAGGGGGGATGTGTATGGGGTGGGGGGGGATGGGGATGTGTGATGGGGGGTATGGGGGATGGGATGGGGATGTGGTATGGGGGAGGGATGGGGATGTGTATGGGGGGGGGATGGGGATGTGTTGGGGGGGGGATGGGGATGTGTATGGGGGTGGGATGGGGATGTGTATGGGGGAGGGATGGGGATGTGTATTGGGGGCGGGATGGGGATGTGTATGAGGGGCGGGATGGGGATGTGTATGGGGGTGGGGATGGGGATGTGTATGGGGCCGGGATGGAGATGTATGGGGGTGGGATGGGGATGTCGATGAGGGCGGGATGGGATGTGTATGGGGGGGGGGTGGGGATGTGTATGGGGGGGATGGGGATGTGTATGGGGGAGGAATGGGGATGTGTATGGGGTCGATGGGGATGTGTTGGGGGGGGATGGGGATGGGG
>JADBJO010000545.1:449319-476819 GCA_016801955.1 Conus betulinus | reverse complement strand
CTCCCAGCTACGCATAACTGTACTCATGTATGGTTGTAAATGTATCGGTCAAACTGTCTTCTATATCATCAAAAAAATCTGCATTACTCTATATAGATCTCCCTAGTGGTACACACACAGCGCCAAGTAAAACATCTCTGAACAAGGCTTCATCCCAAATAACACAGCCCAGTGCCCAGTGTTAGAACTATCTGAACAAGGCTTCTTCCCAAATAACACAGCCCAGTGTTAGACATCTGTGAACAAGGCTTCACCCCAAATAACACAGCCCAGTGTTAGACATCTGTGAACAAAGCTTCACCCCAAATAACACAGCCCAGTGCCCAGTGTTAGACAAGAGCAATACATAACCACTCAACCACGCACGCACGCACGCACGCACACACACACATTTTCACTGTCTCTCCAGCCCTCTGTGTGTCTTTGTGTCGGTGTCTATTTGCTTTTACTTTAGTTAAAACTTTGACGCCCCACCCCCTCCATACTCCACTATAAACGGATGCCCGTTAATCATGATAGGCATTTGAATAGTTGTAATTGTGATTTTGTCCTCATCATGCAAAAGAAATACCAATACTACAAGAGACATTTGTTGATATTGTAAACATGGTCTCATTAAAGCCGTCTTTGAAAGCATAGATTTGAGCAATGTATGATTGTTGAATAATCGTGGCAAGTTGGTAAAGAATTATTCAAGTCTATAATTTCTTCGGCTTTAAAAGGAAAATCTCTCTCTCTCTCTCTCTCTCTCTCTCTCTCTCTCTCTCTCTCTCTCTCTCTCTCTCTCAGAGGTCGCCTAGGCTGCGTGTTATGATGCGCAGGACTGACGTTAATTATCAAATTTCCGTGGATCTCAAATGTCTAAGTCGTCGTCTGTATGTAGAAGAAAGGACACACCCACTATGTCACCCATTGTGGGCAGTGTGTGTGTGTGTGTGTGTGTGTGTGTGTGGCGGGGGGGGGGGGGGGGGGGGGTAGGCAATAGACAATGTACAGAGGACATATCCACTATGTCACCCATTGTGGGCAGTGTGTGTGCGTGTGTGTGTGTGTGTGTGTGTGTGTGTGTGTGTGTGTGTGGGTGGGGGGGGGGGGGGGGGGGGGGGTAGACAGTAGACAATGTAGAGAGGAGGACATATCCACTGTCATCCATTGTGGGTAGTGGGGAGGGGGTAGACAGTAGACAATGTAGAGAGGACATATCCATCATGTCCCCTATTGAGGCCCGTAGGAAGGAGCAGACAGTCGACAAAGCACCAACCATTTGGACTCCATGGCCTCATCAATGCCTTACAGCGGCATTCTCGTGTCCATGCACTGCCCGCTCTGTCTGCTCTTAGTTGTCATTTCAGTGCTCGTGCAGAACCCGCGCAGTGCACACGCGCTGACTGCTCTTCATGTCGCCCATTACCAAAGACGGAGCTGGGATTGGCCCGCAACGAAATGATTCGGAGAGTGATGAAGTCAACGAGTAATCATCTGCCTCTGCAAATAGCTTGGACTTCTTTACTGCGCGTTCTCATCTCTTGTGTCCATGTTACTGCTCGCACCAAAAGCTCTGTCTGTGCTGATACACACAACAGAAAGCTGTGGCGATGCAGATATACACAGCGCAAAGCTAGCTATGACTGTGATTTTATACACGACAGAAAGCTATGACCATGCTGATATACACGGTTTGACCATGCCGATATACACGACAGAAAGCTATGATTGTGCTTAGGTACAAGACAAAAAGTTATGATTGTGCTGATATACACAGCAAAAAGCTATGACCGTGTTGACATACTCAACAGAAAGCTGTAACCATGCTGATGTACACGACAAAACGTTACGACAGTGTTGATGTACACAGCAAAAAGCTATGAGCCATGCTGATATACACAGCAGATACACACAGCAGAAAACTATGACCGTGCTGATATAATAGCAGAAAGCTACGACCGTAATGATGCACTCAGCGGAAAGCTAAAACGGTGCTGATATGCACGACAGAAAGCTGTGACTGTGCTGTATACACAACAAAAAGCTTTGGCCATACTGATATACACAGTAGAAAGCTATAACGATGTTCATATACACGAAAAAAAAAAGCTCTGACAGTGCTGATATATACGAAAAAAAAAAAATTATGACTGCTTATACACTCAGCAGACAACTATGGCCGTGCTGATACACACTACAGAAAGCTTGAGTGTGCTAATATACATGGCAAAAAAAAGCTATGACCGTGCTAATATACACAGACATAAAGCTATGGCAGAGTGCTAATATACACAGCAGAAAGCTATGGAGAGTGCTACATACACGACAAAAAGACAGTGCTATACACGACAGAAAGCTATGACCGTGCTGATACACACAGCAGAAAGCTATGACCGTGCTGATACACACAGCAGAAAATTATGACCGTGTTGATATATACAACAAGAGCTATGATTGTGTTGATATACACAACAGGAAGCTATGACTGTGCTGATATACACAGCAGAAAGGTATACCGGTTCTGATATAAACAACAGCAAGCTATGACCATGCTAGTACACTCAGCTCAAAGCTATGACTGTTCTGATATAAATAGCATAAAGCTATGACCATGCTGATACACTGAACAGAAAGAAATGACGGTTCTGATACAAACAGCAGAAAACTTTGACCGGGCTGAAATACACGGCAAAAAGCTGTGACGGTGCTAATGCACACAACAGAAAACTGTTTGTGCTGAAACAGACCGCAGAAACCTACGTGAAAACTGATGCACAAACCATAATGCTGTATCAAATCTGATGAACACCGCGTAAAGCTATGCTAAAAGTGACAAATATGCGATAAAACTATGTGAAATTGATGCACACGGCATAAAGTTATGTTAAAGCTGATGTACATTGCCAAATGCTGTATTGAAACTGACACACATACCAGAAAGCTGCATTGCAAGTAATGAGCACTGCTTAAAGCTTCGCTAAAACAGACACACATTGTAAGGCTATTCAAAAATTTGATTCACACGTCTATGAATTAGACGTAAAGTAATACACACTCCCAAACAATTATCTGTCAATGCCCTATGCACAGAAAGGGCTGACACTCATAACAAAAAGTCATGTCAGTGTTGACACTGCAAAAAGTCATGTCAGTGTTGACACTGCAAAAAGTCATGTCAGTGTTGACACTCACTGTAAAAAGTCATGTCAGTGTTGACGCTCACTGCAAAAAGTCATCTCAGTGTAAACACACAGAACAGAAACTGATGTCAATGATAGCACAGCAGAAAATAATGTCTGCACATACAATCCCACCCATCCCCCCCCCCCCCCCCCCCCCGTACACTCACACACCCACACCCACACCCCCACACCCACAAAACACGCACGCACTCACTCACTCACTCACTCATTCATTCACGCACGCACGCACGAACGCACGCACGCATGCACGCACGCATGCATACACATACTCACTCACTCACAGAGACAGACACAGACACAGACAGACAGACAGACACACACACACACACACACACACACACACACACACACACACACACACACACAACACACACACACGTGCGCGCGCGCGCACACACACAGAGGGTGGGAGGGGAGAGAGAGAGGGGGAGAGAGAGGGAGAGAGAGAGAGAGAGAGAGAGAGAGAGAGAGAGAGAGAGAGAGAGAGAGAGCAGAAAGTCATGTCGGTATCGGCACACACAGGAGAAAACGATGTCAGAACGGAAATCAATGCAGATGGCAGACTGCTGTGTCAATGAAATCAATGCAGATGGCAGACTGCTGTGTCAATGAAATCAATGCAGATGGCAGACTGCTGTGTCAATGAAATCAATGCAGATGGCTGACTGCTGTGTGAGTGATGTGCTAAAGCAAGCATCAGATACCTGTATACTAAAGGACGCGGTTCAATTTGTTTTATGATTCTTATAGCCCAGCCGACATCAAAGGACTATATCATTACTGTCATCTCGTCGAATCTGTATAGCTGTCAAAAACATCTGGACTCAAACACACGCATGCACGCACTCACGCAGGCACATGCATGCATGCGCGCGTGCACAGACAGACAGACAGACGGACACACACACACACACACACACACACACACACACACACACACACACACACACACACAGGAAAACAAAAATGTGTAAAAACTCACTGAAATTGTTGTAAAATCAGGGTGGGGCATCTCTAAGCAAAAATTGCATCAGGTGGGGCATCTTTAAACAAAAATTACATCAGGTGGGGCATCTCTAAACAAAAATTACATCAGGTGGGGCATCTCTAAACAAAAATTGCATCAGGTGGGGCATCTCTAAACAAAAATTGCATCAGGTGGGGCATCTCTAAACAAAAATTGCATCAGGTGGGGCATCTCTAAACAAAAATTACATCAGGTGGGGCATCTCTAAACTATGTTTTATATACGTGGTAGTTTGGAACGTGGTGACAGTCCTGAGATAACCTCTGCTGTTGAGGGGACTATAATTTTAATCTTAATTCTTAAACAATGTTTTCCACAAAATCTACTGTAAAGTGTCTATGTATAGCGTCATGTAAGTCCCATCACTCTAAAGGGCACGTATATAATGGGTGATTCATCACATGGAATGTATCAGACAACACAAACATCTGTGTCAATGATGTGCTAAAGAAAGGATCGTTCGCAGGGTCTGTAACGAAAATCTATTTCGGCAGCCTTCAATATCAGACAATTTCTTTGTTCATCAGATAATTTACAAACATTAAAGAAAACGTAGTTGATTCTCCATGACGTGATAGGCAGCGCAATCTGCCTTCTCTTGTCAGCGTTTGCATAGCAGCCCTCCTAATTTACACTTCATGGGAGCTGATTCGTAATCTAGTTAGTGCTCGTCTGCTCGTTGTTATTGCCTTGCTTCAGATAATCCGCCTGCTTGTGTTCCGTGGTAACAGTGGCATGAAATTCGAGCTTGGGGTTGTTTTCGTTCTTTGCTTCTCTCAAAAGTCAGCATAAAGTGTTTTCAGTTTTGTGTTGATGATAAACTCCTGTCGAGACACTAAATGTTACTGACTTTCCCTACACGTGGTTTTATCCTACTGTCGCAAGGATTGTTGAATAAACTTAGTCTATTTTTTTTTCCGATGTCTTTAATGTTAAATGTCCTTAACATCGAACGTCTTAATGTTGATTGTCCTTAATACACGAGTTATGCTTCTGGGGAGCATCGAGAATTAGAAAAAAAGTGTTCATGGTTAGGAATAATCAATACACGTCCTCCTAAAAAGATTGTAAATTCTTCATGGATGGGAGTATTCACGTTGTTAATGGACAGAATGTTATTTGTTCCCCATACAACTAAACTTGTCTATGGTCAGGTGTTATAATGTTCCTCGCACAATAAAATGTATCACTGGTCAGGTGTTATCAACATTGTTCTTGGACCACAAAATTTGCGCATGAGCAGATGTTATCAAAATGTTTTACACACAAATAATTATCAGAATGTTTCCTGGATCAAATTTGTTTACAGGCAAGTGTTCTCACCAAGTTCCCCGGACAACAAACTTTGATAATGGGAAGATGTCACCAGCATGATAATGGGAAGGTGTCACCCAGCATGTTAATGGGAAGATGTTACCAACATGTTAATGGGAAGATGTCACTAGCATGTTAATGGGGAAGATGTCACCAGCATGTTAATGGGAAGATGTCACCAGCATGTTATGGGAAGATGTTACCAGCATGATAATGGGAAGATGTTACCAGCGTGATAACGGGAAGATGTTACAGCATGTTAATGGGAAGATGTTACCAGCATGATAGTGGGAAGATGTTACCAGCATGTTAATGGGAAGATGTTTCCAGCATGTTAATGGGAAGATGTTACCAGCATGTTAATGGGAAGATGTTACAGCATGTTAATGGGAAGATGTTACCGGACTATAAAATTTGTTCAAATGCAGGTCTTCCCAAAATGTTCAAAATTTGTGTTGTACAGGTGTTATGAGAATGTTTTCATGACGACAACATTGGTTTATAGAATGATGTCATTAGAATATTCCCGAGCGAAACCAAATTTGTACAAGGTCAGGTGTTGTCATTACGTTCCTCGGAAAATAAAGTTTCTCACCATGTTCCCTGGACAACACATTCTTTTCATAGTCAAGAATGACCATGATGTCCTCTGGACAGAATAACATTTCTTCGTAGAGTGAAAGCAAAAAACAAAATGTCCGGGGTATTGGGGGAGTGAGGAGGGGGAGTGACGTGTCCTGGAACACCGCTATCAAATGATACACCTCAGCCTAAAGGTCAAGGAAAATGAGACAAGTGATGAGACCTGCTGCACGCGTACGACTGCGAGGATGCTAAATGAGTTTCCACTTATGGCAGCCATTTACTGTGAAAGCTTGCCCATAGGTCGTCTCCCCTGCTCCCGCTGGTGTCTAACAAGGTTGACCTTCTCGTCGCATAGCCGACTGTTTCACTCGCTCTGTTTCCATTACGGATTTCTGATCACATGAAAGGCATTCTGATGCAGAAATGGATGTGAATGCCAAGTTGTATTGACGTGGAGGAGGCTGGAGGTGTTTCAACTGGAAGAAGATGGGTGCGTTTTGTTTGGACATGGAAGAGGGGATGTCTTTTGTTGTCATGTGGAAGAGGTTGGAGGTGTTTAATTGTTTTAATGTGGAAGAAAATCAAGTTATTTCTATTGAGCTGGAGGATGACAGAGATGTTAGTGCTGACTTGTTTTGACGTGAAAGGAAATGAAGGTGTTGGATTTTTAGAGCGTAGAAGGAAACAAAGGTTCTGACTTGTTTTGATGGGGAAGTAGACGGAAGTGTTGACTTTTTGGCGTGAAAGAAGATGGAGGCATTGATTACACTTTGCTTTTACGTGGAAGTTACTTGTTTGACGTGGAAGAGGCTGGAGGTATTTATGTTTCTTTACATGCAAGAAAACCAAGTTATTTGTGTTGAGTTGTTAATTGACGGAGGTGTTAGTGCTTACTTACTTTTACGTAAGAAAAGATGCAGGTATTGGCTTTTCTTGGCGTGGAAGAGGACAGACGTAGGCTTGTGTTTACGCGAAAGAAGTTGGAGGCGTTGACAGGTTTTAACGTTGAAGAAAATGGAAGTGTAAAAGTGTTCTGAAGTGGAAGGGGTTGGAGGTGTTAATTTGTTTTGACGTGGAGAGGGTGATTTGTTTTGGCGTGGAAGAAAATGGAGTTAGAGAGTTATTCTGGTGTGAAAGGAGATCGGGGGTGTTGGTGTTATTTTGTTTGTTGTGGAAGAAGACTGACGCGTTGGTGTTTACTTTCTTTGACGTTGAAGAAAATTGAGGTGATGACTTTCTGAGATGCAAGGAAATTAAGTATTGGTTTGTTTCGACTCAGGAGCACTGTTCTGCCATGGAAGAAGATGGAAGTGTTTATTGGTTTTGATGTGGAAGGAAAAGGTAGAGGCAACCTTCCATTAATCACAGACAAAACCTTGCCACTCATGACAGAGACAACCTTTTCAATCACAAACACACAGCCTTATCGCTGATTTATGGAGACAGCTTGTTTCACTCAATACACAGATAACTTGACAACTCATTATATAACTTCATCACTCATCACACACATCATTACCATCACATAGAGAAACTTCACACTCAGCGTAGAAACACTCATACCACTCATTACACAATTATTTTACTCATCACACAACCTCCTCACTAATTCTACATTGCCACTCATCACGCAGACAATATTACCACGTATCCCACAGACGTCATCACTGTTTATTACAAAGACAATATTATCACTCACACGATGGCAGCTTCACCAATCACGACACAATGTTACCCTGATTATACAGAATACCTTACCAATCATCACACAGACAAATACCAGTCATCACACAGCGAACTTATAATTCATCGCAAAGATAGCATGACCACAAACCGTATGACAATTTTACCACTTATCATATACACAGACTGATCACTCAGCACATACACAACATTACCAATCCTAATGCAGAAAACCTTACCATTACACTTATTACACCGAGAAACTTACCACTGATCAAAGAGACAACGTTATTACGTAACACGGAAACGACTTTATTGTTCACGACACAAACGCGCTCACCATTCATCACAAACGCAGCCCTACCACTCATCACGCAGGTAACTTTACCCTTCATCTCATAGACGACTTTTTTGCATTGTGACACGTCCAAGTGTTTAAAGAGATCGCACATACTGTTAGTATATTGCGCCACGAGAAACCCCAGCATCGACACTGCACGGCAGGGGTCCACAAATCATAGTCTAGAACTGCTGTGGCATTGACAGTATGTACTCGGAATTATTGGATTGAATGGATCAAAAGAAGTGCATTGCTGGTGAAAAAACTATCCAGGTATCACCGGGAATAGTAGCGAAGGACCCGATATTATTCTCCACACGGATCGTCAAAATGATAGGTTTTGTTTGAATTCACTGTGTCTTGAAGCAAGTTCACATCTTCAAGACTGAGTAGCATGCTAGTCGAGCCAACAGCTCGAGGAGATTTAGCTTCCACACTATGGAGGCTGGAGCAAGGAGACTCAGGCTCATCAGTCTTTGATTTCACAAAACAAAAAAAAACAAAAAACAAAATCAAAAACAAACAAACAAACAAAAAAAAAAACAGATCTTGGCCTCTGGGAAGAAGAAGACCTGCAACCCAACATAATAGTAAAAGCAGCTGAAAAGAGTGTCAGCAGAATCTGATCGAGAAGAAGCTAAAGTACGCTTCATAAGGTTTGAATTTTCGACTTAAAACAGCATTCATACAACGATGTAGGTAAAACATCTGTCGGAGATGGCAACGCCCACCCATTCAGAAGTTGCTGACTGAAATGCCAGGACCGGAAAAAAAAAAAAAAAAAGAAAAGAAAAAGACATAGATAGACAGCAGGGGCGGGGGGGGGGGGGGGGGGGGGGGGGAATCATCAGAGAGTCCTGAACTGGATGCAGCCTGGTCAACACATCGTGTGAAGAGCTCAGGGCTGAAACATGTGTGGAGATAGTGGGGGTAGTGAGGCGAAGGGCATTCTTCTCTGAAGACCTTCTGCTGTCAAGCTCTTCCTAGAGGTTTTGCCTACCAACACACAGCAGGGGGTCATCCGGGAAGGACAGGATGGCACTGTGAAAGACCAAAGTTATGGCTGGCTCCCTGCCTTGCCTCTGTCCAACTTGCCACTAGTATCAAAGAACGAAAGTTGCTCCAAGGGCTCACCGAAAGTGGAAGGTAGTAATGAACCCATCTATGTCAACCAAATTACGACTGGAACTCCTCGGACCATAGATAATGAACAACAAGTGGGATTTCCATGTGTCTGCAGGAAGAAATTCTCCACTAAATGCGTCAGTGCGATCCACATAACAAATAGGAAGACTGATGAATGAACAACAGCGCACCGCGCTAGCAGATAAAATAGCGGCGAGGATTCAAAACACAGTGCCAAGGACATCAACGCTGATTATTCAGACGAAGAGTTTGTGCAGACTGTCGATGCCAGTCGCCAGAAACTCAGCATCCCACCCGCAAGTATGAAAAAGGAATGAGAGAAGTGAGATGAAAACTGCCTAAGCTGATAGGAAGGAGCACACTGGAGCACACACTGGTCGCATTAGGAGACATTGTATACGGAACCCGTAGGGACGCCTATGGAGTGAAACAAACAATAGTAAAGCTCTTAAGTTTCTACACACCAGCCAGAAAGGGATATGAACGGAAATGGATAAAGGAACCTCGAAGAAACGGATGGTAGCTGGCTCAGAACTTAGACGAAAAGATAGAGGGGGTCTTGGAAGATGTATGCACAGCATGATGCCACCAGAACAGAAGAATCAGCAAGAAGGAGACAGAGCAAGAAGAAGAAAAGATTGCTGCTCTCAGTAACTCCTTCCAATTTACCGGAAGATATTCAAACAGCCAAAATCAGAGACACTGACGGTGGGCAAAGAAGTACTTGAGCAGCTTCTCAGAAAAAAAAATATTCCGACTTCCAGAGGGAACCACCAGTTACAGTCCAGGAGCGAACCACCAGTTACAGTCCAGGAGCGAACCACCAGTTACAATCCAGGGGTTGGTGCAGCTCGCCGCGCCAGAGAACAAAAAATTCTCATTTATAAATCATTAATAAATGAGGGGGAAAAGTTGTTTAGGAAGCTAAAGCCTAATCTTCGTCACGACCCAGTGGAAATATTTCAATGTATGTGAATGGCTCCACAACATAATAAAAACAACTTGGATGAATCTGAATATCAGTTATGACTGGATGCTATCTAATGGAGTGTGTATTCCGGGAGAGCAAAAGTAGAGTGACAACCAGTACAGACAAACATCACTTCTGAACGTTGAAGAGAAAATGCTCTTGTCTTTGCGGCCAGGCTGGCTGGCTACATCAGAGAAAATGAGTATATGGATTTGTCAGTCCGGATAGGAGACACCACTGGAGTGTCTGGTTGTGTAGAACATGCTGCTATGATTTTGAAAGAATCCGAAGAGCTAATACAGAGAAAAGGATCTCGACGTGATACGTCTCGATCAAGCAAACTGGTACATGCATATGCTGTTTCACACAAGATGATTCGACCGACCTGCGATCCGTCTCGGAAGAGTGCAAAGTGAGCAAAGCAAGGTTACTGACCATGTTGGAGGACTCTGGAGACAAGGTCGTGAGATCAGTCAAGACCAAGCCAAAGACTTGGGAAAAAAAAATGTAAAGTTCGGGAGGCAGTGGACACGGCAAAGGAAAGCTTAATTCAGGGAGGCAGTAGACACGGCAAAGGAAAGCTTAATTCAGGGAGGCAGTGGACACGGCAAAGGAAAGCTTAATTCAGGGAGGCAGTAGACACGGCAAAGGAAAGCGTAATTCAGGGAGGCAGTAGACACGGCAAAGGAAAGCGTAATTCAGGGAGGCAGTGGACACGGCAAAGGAAAGCTTAATTCAGGGAGGCAGTAGACACGGCAAAGGAAAGCTTAATTCAGGGAGGCAGTGGACACGGCAAAGGAAAGCTTAATTCAGGGAGGCAGTAGACACGGCAAAGGAAAAGCTTAATTCAGGGAGACAGTGGACACAGCAAAGGAAAGCTTAATTCGGGGCCATAACAGAACACACACGAACCAGTAGACAGGGGGCGACTTATTCTTTGTGCGCCTATATTTACGCCGCTCGTTCTTTCGCCACCGCTTCGTGTACTTTCGCCGCCAATATTTTTGCGGCTCTGGTAGTGTGTCTCGACGGGAACTGATTACTTAGAAGTCTTGTGTCTTGAAGTGTTTGGACGAGGAATTTTGTAAACATCGAGCAAAGACTTGTTTATATCGAAACACAAGTACGCGCAGAGCCTGACCGCTGAAAGATTTATTTTCGGTCATTGAGTGATGGTTGTGCCTATAATCAAACGAGGATAAACCCCTAATTGACCTGGATTTATAGATGATAAAAGAAAAGAAAATGTTTTCTGCTGCAAGGGCTTCCATTTAAGATGCTTCTGGGGGAGTCAGAGTGCTGAAGCAAGCTTTAGAGAAAGATGCCCAACATTGAACTCCAGACACCGGGTAAGATAAGCCTAAACGCAGAAGGGTGTCTATGATATTTTGATGGGATAAACTGGCTTCTAAGTGTTTCCAAGGCGGGACAGCAAAACACAAAATGAACCTCGTTTTCACGAGCCTCTTTACACAAAGGACAAACAAGTTCAATCTCCCTACACTCTTTACGATAAACGATATCGATGAACGTTAATATCATACACTCCAAATCTAAATCTTGTCATTATGTACTTTAAATGTCAGTCATTTGTATATGATAAGTAGGTTGTGAAGCGATGTAGTGGACTGAAGTGTCTGTATAATCAAATCTATTACTATCTTGAATGTGAGCATTCCAGTCTTGCCATCTTCAATCGATAAGCCTGATACGAAGCATTTTCAAAAATGCAATCTTGTTTCCGACATACTGGTTAACCCACGCATATCCCAGCCCTAATTCATATATCTCATTTTGACTGTGGTCACCCAGTTCACCTTGCCCCTCATCTCTAAATCAAATAACATCTTATAGGCTTTCTTCGGTAATCTTACATCTTCCATTTCAAGTAACTTTAACCAATAACCTATACATCTTATAACAGAATTTAAATAAATTGGATATCTACTTGTTTCGCCATAAATCAAATCGTTTTGGTGTCTGCACAGACACACCTAGATTTTTTTTCAGGGCAAATAAATGGACTTTTTCACAGTGTAGCGCAGCATTTTCTAAGTCCTATACTTCAGCACCCATACTGTGCGATAGGTTGGATTTGAGAATCAAACAGTTTGATGAATACATGAAAAAAAAATTTATTTCCTAACCTAGATAACCTTTGTATAATACACAACAAAGCATGTTTAGCCCTGTTCGACAGATCTTTACAAGCGGCAAAAAAACTTAGCCGTGTTGAAAAATGAATTCCGAGGTATTAATAGATGTTGACTACTGGCATCCGGATTCCATCGTAAGTCCACTGTTCTCGAACCTAAATATCCACCCTTTCTGAACACGATTATATTACTTTCAACATATTTACCCGTAACTGAAGTGAAGTAGCAGAGTGATTTAGACTATTTAATTGCGTTTGAAAGGCCAATCTCTGTTTCAGAGATCAGAACTACATCATCTGCCAAAAGAAGGATAAACAACTGTAGAATTTCTGTAGTAAACTGTGCACCATGCCTCCCATTATTAACAACTTCAGAAGTTAATTCATTGATAAACAGAGAAAATAGTAGTATTGGGCTGCATACATCTCCTTGTTTTACTCTGCTGGCACATTGGATATAATCTGTTAATTTCCCTCCACATCTGACTTTGGCCTTCACACACTTTATACATGCTCATTATGCATCTAAACAATTTCCCTCGGACCCCGTTTTTTTTGTTTAAGTAGAATGCCATAAAATACTTCTGTTTATAGAATCAAAGGCTTTCTCAAAATCAATGGAAGCAACATATAATTTGCGATCTAAAGAAAACTGCTTTTGAACAAAGGCCATAAGAGTAACATGTAATCTACTATGGAATAATTACGTTTAAAACCAGCCTGATATTCACCTGTAAGATTGTTTTCTTCCACCCATTCCTGCAGTCGACGATTTATAATAGTACTCTATATCTTACTAGTTACATCACAAAGAGAAATACCTCGATAGTGTCAGGCTTGTTTACGCTACCCTTTTTATAGATGGGGAGAACAACTGATTCGGTCCACTGCTCTGGGTAAGCGCCACTGTCAAAAAGTGAATTCATAAATCTAACAGGAAAATCCAAAACGATTTCCGATTTACAACTAACTTTTAAAAACTCACCAATGATACCGTCCGGCCCAGCAGCCTTACGATTTTTAATTTTCCGAATGGCAAACACACTTCGTCCATGGAGATTGGACGGTTTAAATTACGCTCTTCCTCTAAATCATCTTCGCATTGAAGTGCTTCATCGGTATTAACATCTCTTGTTAAGAGTACTTTGAAGTGGTCGTACCAACCATCAATACTAATCGTGTTTAGAGGTTGTTTTCTTTTTACGGATATTTTATGTACTGTGTCCCAGAACTGTTTCTGACTTTTCGTAGATGCCAGTAGTTCATTTAACAAGGCATCGTTAAATTCCTTTTCCTTCCTCTTTAGTAAATGCTTGTATTCACGCCTTGCACAGTGATAACAGTTACGATCATCACCCTTTAGCGTACGTTTATATTTGCTTAGTAAATTTCGTACTTTCTTTTGATGAACTTTGCATTCCATATCGAACCAGTCTTTATCTTTATATTATTTCTCACTGTGTATTCGTATCTTCTTCATCCATTCTGCAGCTTCTTCAATACATTCATTAAAAATCTCTAAAGCAGCATTAATATCAGTTTCAATTAAGCTAACAGCGTAAACTATTTTTCTCTCACATTCAGATTTAGATATACTGTTATAATAAACACCAGGAACATCTTCTTTCCACACATACTTCTCTATAACCATGTCATTAACGTTTGTCGCATTGTCTTCCACGTCGTCATTCGAACAGTTTAAATGAAAAGACACAGGCATGTGATCAGATTCAATTCTCTCGCATACGCTTAACTCACAGCAATCACACAATAAGAAAACAGGTTACAAGACATCATAAAGTAGTCAACCACACTACACCCGCTGTCTGACACGAACGTGTAGTGACCTTGGCGGTCACCATGACACATTCCGTTGAGAACATAAAAATCCATTGTAGTGCACAGATTAATTAACAATTTACCATAATTATTATAAATGGTAGGTCTTGTGAACATCTGCCTTCGTTTAAAAGAATGACTAGTGGACTGAAAATCCACGAATCCATTGCTGTTACAGTGATGAGACACATTCGAAATCCTGCTGTTAAGGTCACCACATACAAATAAATGAATATCACAATAGATCAACAAGCAATCGGTTAAGTCTTCTTCTAATAATGCAATGCCGATTTCACAATCAAAATGTGCATGATGCGGAGAACCCTCAGGGATGAACGTAACAATATCCAACAGCACATCTTTGTCAGTGTTGAATATTACTTTGTTTAAAACAAACGCACCAAAATTGTGAGACTTAATGTCTACTTGTTTAACGTAAGGTACCAGTTCATTTTTAATCAAACATATTAAACAGCCTGAGTGCCTTCCCTGTTTAGTGTACTTTACTGCTGGAATACAGATATTTGTATGGTCAGAAAAAAATAGAAGAAATAAATTCTTCAACAGAAGTTTCAACAAAACAAATAAAATCAAACGATTTGACAAACAAAATGAAATCATCGTCTGTTAATTTAGAAATCAATCCGTTTATTCCAATGTAAAAAAGAAAAATGTTTTTGTCTTTCATTAACAGTATCATTTACATCATCATCACCATCATCATCCTTATTACTAAACATCGGGTGCCTGTCACACATTACATCTTCCGACACATCCATGTCACGTTCCAGTTTATCCTGTGCGTTTACAGCATAAAGCACATCACAACACGGACTGTTCTCTACAATAACTTGGGGAATCACGTCTTCAAATTCATGTGAAGTGTTCACAGGGGTGTCACTGGACAGCAACACCCGTGTTCCGTAAAAATGCACCCTCGTGAAAATAAACGTCACAGTACGGATGGTATTTGGGCTGGCCGTTCCGTATTTTTAACTCTGTGAGATTGTCGTCACTATCGATAGAATATTTGTTCCCATCTATCAGCAAGTTAACACCAGGGAAGCTCTCTTGCCATCTTGTCTCGCCTTTTTCATGTGTGGAGTCAGTCTTTTACGACGAATGTCCCTTACACGTCTCTGGAAGTCGTCACCAATGAAAATGTTCGTGCCTTGTAATTTCCGTTTTGAATGTAGGATCTTCAGTCTCTGTTTTAAAAAAAAAAAAAAAAAAAAAAAAACCATTACGAGCGATGACAGGAGAGTCCGCTCTGCCATGAAGACGATGGACCCTATCAAATTCAAAGTCATCCGTCAGTTCCAATCTGTCCGTCAGCAGATCGCGGAGCACATCCTCACATTCAGCACTTCTTTCATTTTCTCTTTTGGGCAGACCATAGAAAAGTAAGTTATTATGTTTAGAACGTCCTTCTAGATCATCAAGTCTGTTTTCATAAGCAGCCATCTTCGACATCAAGTCACTGTTAGTCTTCTGAAAGTCTAGATTTTTAGCTCGAAGATCGGTGACTTCCTCCTTAGGTTTTTTAGCTCACCTTGAAGGGACGCATAATCTGCCCGTAGATCATGAACTTCCTGCTTTACTTCTTCTAGTTTGGCGTTCAGTTGTTCACTCCCAGTCTGCAAGGTCTTCAGGGTCTCCATAATGTCACTGTTGGTTGGTTCCGAGTCCGACAGGGAGGCTGAACTACCCAGCCGCAACTGTCTCTCCTTGTTCCCAGCAGAGTTGGGTCCTGGGTTGCTTTCGATGTCACCACATCGAAGTAAAAGGCTGAGAGAGAGAGAGAGAGAGAGAGAGAGAGAGAGAGAGAGAGAGAGAGAGAGAGAGAGAGAGAGAGAGAGAGAGAGAGAGAGAGAGAGAGAACCTTACCACTCATCAGACAATGTTCCTAATCATCATATAGATACTGTGCCGGTCATCACATAGACATCGTTACCGCTCATCATATAGAGACTTTACCAACCTTTACATACAACCTGACCACTTACATACAGAGCCTTGTCATTCCTCAGACAGATAACATTGCGCCTGTTCTCACACTAATATTGACACTCATCACAAAGACAGAATTACAACTTCGTAAACAGCCAGCATTCCCACTGTTCATACAAACAACACAGTCACTCATCTGATAGAAAATCATACCATCCATTACACAGATCTCTCAATCGCTCTTCCTACACACAACATGACAATTCATTGCATAATTAACCGTGCCACCTACCACGTGGTCAACTTTACCACTCATAACACTGACAACTTTACCTCTTGTCGCATAGATAATATTACCATTCTTGACATAGACAACCTTACCACTCATCACTCAGATAATATTACCATTCATCATACAGACTACATCATTACTTATAGACTTCGACAATTTGACAACTCACCACACAGACAACTTTACCACTCAACAGACAGCATTACCACTCATCATACAGACTATATCATCATCACACAGACAACTTTGCCACTCAACACACAGACAGTATTACCACTCAGCATACAGACTACATCATCACGACACAGGCTACTATACCACTCAACACACAGACAGTATTACCACTCAGCATACAGACTACATCATCACCACACAGGCAACTGCACCACTCAACACACAGAGGAGGTATGAGCACATCACTCCCATGCTGATGGAACTGCACTGGCTTCCCATACAGTATCGGTGGCAATTTAAACTGGCAGTTCTTGCTTTCCGCCACTTCAATGAATCTCTTCCTCACTATCTCTCTTCTTCTCTCTTCACTTACCAAAGCTCTCGTACCCTTCGCTCTTCTTCACAAAAACTTTTGAAAATCCCTAAGCGTTCTCTGAAATCTGTTGGCGAAAGAGCCTTCAGTTTTAGAGCACCTTCTATTTGGAACTCCCTCCCTGAAGACCTTCGTAATCAGCCTACTCTTCTTCTTTTAAATCTGAGCTCAAAACTTATCTCTTCAAAAAAAAAGCGTATTCTCTTCTGTAGATGACTAGGTCTTTCCTAAATTCCTCCACAACTAGTCCAGTGAGGCAGTTTATGCATGTAAGTGCGCGTTTGCCATTGTGTATTTTCTTTTTGCTGTGTGCATGAATATTGTATGAATAAGTGCAAATGGTGGATGTAAGCGCCATCTCTCACACAGACAATATTGTCCTTCACCGCACGCAATATTATCATTTATCACACAGACAACATTACTACTCATCACACATACAACCTTACTACTCTCATCACACAAACAACCTTACAACTCATCACACGGACAACCATGCCACTCAATACACACACATAACCATGCCACTCATTACGCAGACAACCTTACCACTCATCACACAGACAACCATGCCACTCATCACACAGACAACCATGTCACTCATCACAGACAACCATGCCACTCATTACACAGACAGTCATGCCACTCATCACACAGACAACCATGCCACTCATCATCACCCAGACACATTTACACTCATCAAAGACAAATTGCTACTCATCACACGCTCAACCATACCACTCATCACACACACACACACACACACACACACACACACACACACACACACACACACACACATACACACACAGTCCACCATTCATCACACACACACACACACACACACACACACACACACACACACACACACACACACACACACACACACACACACACACACACACACACACACACACACACACACACACACACACACACCACAGCCTACCACTCATTACACACACAACTATACCACTCATCACATACACGACCATACCACTCATTACACACAACATACCACTCATTACACAAAACCCCATACCACTCATTACACACAACCATACCACTCATCACGCACACAACCATACCACTCATCACACACAACCATACCACTCATCAGACACACATAGCCATAATACTCATACTCACTCAATACTCACTCATAATACACACACTCAAACCATAACGTATCACACTCAACAATACCACTCATTACACACACAACCATACCACTCATCAGACACACATAACCATACTACTCATCACACACACACTCAAAACCATAATTCATCACACACACAAACCGTAACACTCATCACACACACACACACACACACACACACACACACACACGCACGCACGCACGCACGCACGCACGCACGCACGCACGCACGCACGCACACACACACACACACAACCACCATACTACTCATTACACACGCAACTGTGTGTGTGTGTGTTGTCCGTCGAGACGACGAAGACCATCTAGTCATCCTGGGATCGAGGGTGAGTGCGTAGATGGCTGGCCAGGCCCATCTGCACCCGAAAAAATCTATCACAGTACGGACAGGGGATGGTGGCAGCAGCTGGAGATCTGTTGACACTGGTCATCCTGATCATCCTACGCTGCTCAGCTGCAGCAATTCTGTTGCTTTCACAGGTCTCTGTACCTTTGCGGACAGCTGATCGCCACCCATCTCTATCCTGGGCAGTCTGCTCGCATGTTGTGTCGCTGATGTTGAAGGCAGTTATACCACTCATCAAACACACACACAACCATACCACTCATTACACACGCAACCATACCACTCATCATCACACACAAACCATACCACTCAGCACACACACAAACCATGCCACTCAGCACACACAAGCATACTACTCATCACACACACACAACTATACCATTCATCAAATACACAAAACCATACCACTCATTACACACACAACTATACCATTCATCAAACACCCAAAACCATACCACTCATCACACACACAACTATACCATTCATCAAACACACAGAACCATACCACTCATTACACACACAACTATACCATTCATCAAACACACACTAGCATACCACTCATCACACACACAACTATACCACTCATTACACACAGAACTATACCATTCATCAAAACACACACTAGCATACCACTCATCAAACACAAAACCATACCACTTATTACACGCACAACTATACCATTCATCAAACACACACACTAGCATGCTACTCATCAAACACACAAAACCATACCACTCATTACACACAAAACTATACTATTCATCAAACACACAAAACCATACCACTCACCACACTCACAACTATACCATTCATCAAACACACACTAGCATACTACTCATCACACACAAAACCATACCACTCATTACACACACAAATATACCATTCATCAAACACACAAAACCGTACCACTCATCACACACAAAACCATACCACTCATTACACACACAACTATACCATTCATCAAACACACACTAGCATACCACTCATCAAACACAAAACCATACCACTCATTACACACAACTATACCATTCATCAAACACACACTAGCATACCACTCATCAAACACAAAAACCATACCACTTATTACACACACAACTATACAATTCAACAAACACATACCAGCATATCACTCATCAAACACAAAACCATACCACTCATTACACACACAACTATACCATTAATCAAACACACACTAGCATACCACTCATCACATACACAACTATACCATTCATCAAACACACACTAGCATACCACTCATCACACACAAAACCATACCATACCACTCATCACACACAACTATGCCATTCATCAAACACACACTAGCATACCACTCATCACACACAAAACCATACCACTCATCACACACACAACTATACAATTCATTAAACACACACTAGCATACCACTCATCAAACACAAAACCATACGACTCATTGCACACACAACTATACCATTCATTAAACACACAAAACCATACCACTCATTCTGGCGGACCATGTTTCGTCCGGTCCCAAATTTTGGAAACACGTTGGACCGGAACAGGTAAACCTGAAAAACCGTTGACCTGTTTACCTGACAGCCACTCGTCTGCGTTTTGTGTTAGTTGGGTGAGCGAGGATTTCCCTTCAGTCTCCACAGAGCTGCCAGCCGAGCAGTTTATCCAGAAGAGCTAAAGGGAGACTGAAGGCAGGTCCCGCTGGCACTCAGGTATATTCCAATTGTTAAACGGAAGTTAGGGTTTGTACTAATGATGTTTTTTTTTCCTACAGGTGGTTGGGAACTTTACAGCTCGTGGTCAAGGCCTGAAATATTTAATTGTTCCCTTGATATCCAAGATAATATTGACATCGCATGTGTCCAAGAGACACATTTGACCGTAAACCATCGCTTTCTAGTGATGGGTTACGAGACCATCAGGTTGGACCGTGAGGAAAGAAACAAAGGAGGGGTGCTTGTCTTGGTGCAGAATTCCATCGCGCACAAGAACTCAAGATCAACACCAATCAACAGGCAGAGATCCAATCGGTTGATATAGTCCTTAAAGAACACAACGTCAGGATCTACAATGTCTCTCAAGATCGTGATCTTTCCCTCACACACATAAGCATCCCAGACAACAACTGCGTGGTGGTTGGCGATTTTAACAGTCACTCAGAGAGATGGGGCTATGACGAGACGGACAAGAGAGGCGAAGAAATTGAGGATTGGGAGATTGACACACATCTTCATCTCATCAGCCAAGAAGATGATGAACCCACCTTCTACTCTAGACGCTGGATGACCACATCAACAGCAGATCTAGCGTTTTCCACTAACGATCTGTTCGTCAGGATCAAAAGAACAGTCCTCAACTAGCTAGGAGGAAGTGACCACAAGCCCGTCAAACTCTCTATCAACCTTAACTTACAGCTCCTCAAGCAAAGTGTTTTCCCCGCTGGAATTATAAAAAGGCGGATTGGACTCTCTTCGAGACCCTCACAGATACATACACAAAGCCAATCAACATCAGGCAGAAGGACTCAAACAAGATGGTTCAAGACTTCACAAAGGCCGTCTTGAAAGTTGCTACAGAATCCATCCAAGAGGAGCACGTAAAGACTACAAGCCCTACTGGACGGAGGAACTCCAGAATCTGGAAGATGCCGTTACGGAAGCCAGGGATCGAGCAGAAAAGCAGCCATCACTGGAGAACAACATAGCGCTGAAGGAAGTAACTGCCAGATACAAGCTGCCCTGCGCACAAGCTGCAAGAAAAAGCTGGCAAGAGAAAACTGAAAGCCTAAATCTCGACAGGGATGGCACCAAACTATAGAAACTGGCTAGACCCTCTATAATGAAACAAGTCACACCACTATAACAATACAAAAGAATGGAAATTACCTCTCTGGAAAGAAAGCAGCAGACCACTTCATAGACGTCTATGAAAACATCAGCAACCTGGAAGTCCTCCTGAACATAGAGCTGCAGTACAAAGGGTCCAAGGTGAACTTCACGAGGAAGAGCCCCAAGAGGAAGTCATGATCACAGCTTTCACAGAGAAGGAACTGGCGGAAGCGTTGCAGAGCCTCAGTCTGAAGAAGTCACCTGGACCAGACGGATTACAAATGAAATGATTCTGCATCTTGGGATAAAGAGCAAGGCAGTCCTTCTAAAATTTTTTAACTCCAGCTGGAAGACAGGATCAGTACCACAGTGTTGGAGGGAAGCAGAAATGATCCCCATTCACAAAAAGGGAAAGGACAAGTCGAAGGCTGACAGCTACAGACCCATCAGATTTACAAGCTACTTAGGAAAGCTGATGGAGAGACTTGTCAACACAAGGCTTGTCTGGCACCTTGAGGAGCATCAGCTGCTGAGCCCTGAGCAGGCAGGCTTCCGCCAACACAGATCAACAGAAGACCAGATCACATTCATCACGCAAAGCATGAGGACGCTTTCCAGGAAAAGAAAGAACACGCTTGCTGTCTGGATTGACATAGAGAAGGCGTTCGACAAAGTCTGGAAGGACGGACTTAGGCTCAAACTACGGCGATGGTGTGTCTGGGAGGATGTACACCTGGATCAGCAAGTACCTTCACAACCGCCAAGCCCGAGTCAAGATTCAGGGGCCAGAAAAGCAAGAAGGTGCTGAGGTGCTGAGACAGGGAGTACCACAAGGAGGAGTCTTTTCGCCAGCGCTGTTCCTCATCTTCATAGATGACATCGTCAGAGACTGCCAAGAGGGGTCAGAGGAGCGATCTACGCAGATGACTTGGTACTTTGGTGCTCTGAAGAGTACACCACTACAGCACAGGTACGCCTCCAGACTGCGCTCAACAAGATCAGCGACTGGACCAAGGAATGGCTTGTCTCTGTCAGCTCAAGCAAAACAACCTACACAGTCTTCAGCCTATCCAGCAAGAAGCAAGAGGCGAAACTGATACTGAACAACCAAAGGCTTGCAGAGGAACCCACAGCTACCTACCTGGGAGTGACCTTTGACCGCAGGCTCACTTGGAAATAGCAGATCACCAGATGCTGTAGCAGGGCCAAGTTGAGACTGGCGATCATGAAGAAACTTGCGGGAACAGACTGGGGGGGGGGGGGGGGGGGGGGGGGGCTGGCTGAACATATCCTGAAGAGACTCTATACAGGGAGAGTCTCCGACCTGTAGTTGAGTACGGGACATTAGCATGGGCATCAGCTACAAAGTCTGACCTCGACCATCTTAACAAGATACAGAACCAAGCTCAGCGTGTCATAACTGGCGCCATGAGATCCACCCCAATCCTGCAGATGGAGGAGACCACTGGGCTACAGTCATTGGAGGACAGACGGGACACAAAGATCCTCATTTAGGCAGCAAAATTCAAACGCCTTAAAAACCATCCAATGAACAACAGAATGTGCAGACCCACCAAGAGCCGGCTGAAAAGAGACAGCTTCATCCACCAGTCATGATGGAACACAAAGCAAAGCCTATCCCGGCAAATGTCACCCACCCATCTTGGAAGAAGAAGCAGGTGTTCCCAACAGTCGTCACCAGCATTCCTGGAGTGGAGAGGAAAGGAACACAGTCAGACACCCAAAGGAAAGCCCTGGCCATGGAGTACATCTGCATCCAGTACCCCCAGGAAGACGACCCATGTCTTTACAGATGGCTCCACCACAGAAGCAAAGAAGGATGGTGGAGCTGGAATCTTCCTCCGATACAAAGACGGAGATGAAGAAATTGCAATTCCAATAGGAAAATACTCACCAACTTCCGAGCTGAGCGAGAAGCCCTCTGTGACACAACAGTCTCGCAGAACTCCACAAGAACAACAGGGCAGGTGGTGGAGTTTTCTGACGCTTTCTCTATGCTCCAAGCCCTCAAGAACTCCCGCTACAAAGAACAGAACCATCTCGCTTCAGCCCTTATTGCCCTGAGTGTCAGAATGGAGAAAGTGGTGATACAATGGGTACCAGCACACTGCGGCATCAGAGGCAACGAAAAAGCAAACATTCTGGCAAAAGACGGTGCACAGAAGGAGCAGGCCAACAACATGGTGTCATACGATGGAATTAGGACAATCATCAAGCCTCAGCAAGGAATAAAATGGCGCCTCCTGTATCCCAAATACAACCCAGAAGACACACACCATTTGCTGGGATGACGACAACAGGTCAAGATCTTCCGCCTGAGGACTAGACACAATCGCGTGCTCCACCACGTGCACACAAAATTTGGCACTGGACAGAGTGGAGAGTGCCCTTGTGGTGAGGAACCAATGACAACCGACCACATCCTTCAAGTCTGCACGATGTATGCAGCATCCAGTAGAAAGCACTGGCCAACACCGACAGCAGTGGAAGCCAAGCTGTACGGCACCCTGGAGGAACTGTGACGGACGGCAGCCTTCATCGAGGACACCCGGCTGCTCATCTAACGGGATGGCGAACGAGGAAGAAGAAGAATTCCCTTGATATATTTTATGATTTGACGAGACAGAGGTTGACTGTAGGAAGCTGTAGTTAGTGAATGTGTGAGTCGTGAGGTGGATGAGAAGAATAGAGTGAAATGATGAAAGAAAGAATTTGTATACTTACAAATAATCGTGCATAAACTATTGGAAAATGTATTCTGATTCCTGTTGTGGAAAGATGAAAAGGGACGAACGGAAATCGTTCCTTGAAATGTAATTGGACACGTCTAGTGATGATGTGAAAAGATAAAAAACATTCTATTCTTGATAAAATGGGACAAGAGGGAATCGCCCCTTTATATGTAATAATTGTGTTCTTGGTACTTTGAAAAAGGGTTCCATGTGGAGATCCTTTTCTTCAATGTAAACAATCATGGTGTAAATCAAGAAAATTTTCTATTGTACTGCATCCACTGTATTGAAACTTAGTAGATTTTATTATGGTATTTTCCCCAAAATTCCAGTAAAATGTATTATGTGAAGAGTGACTGCTAGTGACAAAAGAACGGTAAATACATAGGAAGTAGGCTAGATAATCAAGGTAGCTATCACTTACCCCAGGTGTCGGTGAAGCCCCCGTGTCCGACCTGAAACTGACTGCAAACCGGGTGTGGGGTGCGGCCCGTGCCCAGCCGCCGTCTCTGCCCCGTGGGGTTGTTGAGAGGCTGTCCGAGTGGTCAGCAACAAGCTGGTATGTGAAGGGGCTTCAGGTTCGTCGGGACGACGACTTGTGCTTCTTCGGTTGTGTGGGAGTCCCTGAAAGGACTCCACGAACTGCTTCCGTGGGCGGCTTTTGAACCGTGTGAAGACTGTGTGACTTGGGCCAGACGCGGCCAAGTGCATGAACTGTTTGGGGTGACACTGCTGTGGATGCCAGCGTAGTCTGCGCAGGAAAATATATATTTCATGATTATGTCAATAGTCACTATATGTTACTGGTATTGTTGCGCGCCCTCGATGATAGTGGCGAGAGTATGTTGATTTCTGCTTTTGTTTATTATGTATTATGTACTTGTTTTGATTTGATGGTTCAGGCAGCAAAAGGAAAAAAAATTGTTGCTTGACTATCTATGTTCGTGTGGTGTGGACGTGTGAAGGGAAAAGTCGTACACGCACCCAAACTTCTCCAGGTGAGAGACAGCAAAAAACAGCACAGCACGCCACCTGTAACACTCATCACACACACAACCATGCCACTCACCACACACAGAACCATACCACTCACCACACACACAACCATGCCACTCATCACACACAAAACCATACCACTAACACAACCATGCCACTCATCACACACACAACCATAACACTCACCACACACACCATACCACTACACAACACAGTCACTCATTACACACAACCAAATCACTCATCACACACACAACAGTACTACTCATCACACACACAACCATACCACTCATCACACACACAACAGTACTACTCATCACACACACAACCATACCACTCATCACACACACAATCATACCACTCACACACACACACACACACACACACACACACACACACACACACACACACACACACACACACACACACACAACAGTACAACTCATCACACACAAACCATACCACTCATCACACACACAATCATACCACTAGTCACACACACAACCACACCACTCATCACACGCACACTATATACCACACATCACACACACAACCGTACCACTCATCACACGCACAAAACACACCACTCATCAAAAACAACCAAACCACTCACCAGAAACACAACCATAACACTCATCACACACACACAGTACAGTACACACCCACACACACACACACACACACACACACACACACACACACACACACACACACACACACCACACTACCCACATAACCATACACAACACATACACAACCACACCACTTATCACACACACACACAACGGTACCACTCATCACACACACACAGCCATACCACTCATCACACACCACACACACAACTATACAACTCATCACTCACACAACCATACCGCTCATCACTCACACAACTATACCACTCATTACACACACACACACACACACACACACACACACACACACACACACACACACACACACACACACACACACACACACGTGCGCGCGCGCACGCAACCACACATCACAAACATAACCATACCACACATCATACAGAGCCATACCACACATCACACACACACACACACACACACACACACACACACACACACACACACACACACACACACACACACACACACACACACACACACACACACACACACACACACACACACACACAACAATACCACTCATTACACACAACCATACCACTCATCACACACACAACCATGCCACACATCACACACACAACCATATCACACATCACACACAACCATACCACTCATCATCACACACAACCATACGACTCATCACACACACACACTTATATCACTCATTACACACACAAACCATACCACATATCACACACACAAACTATGCCACTCATCACACAACCATAACATTCATCACACACACAACTATACCACTCATAACACACAACCATACCACTCATTACACATACAACTATACCACGCATTACACACACAACCTTACCACTCATCACACACAACGAAACCACTTATCACAAACAACCATACCACTCATCACAAACAACCATACCACTCACCACATACAGAACCTTACCACTCATCACACATGCAACCATACTACTCATCCCACACATACAACCATACCACATATCACACACAACCATACCACTCATTACACACACAATCATGCCACTCATCACACACACAACAGTACCACTCATCACACACATACAACCATACCACTCATCACACACACAACCATACCAATCATCACACACACACACACACACACACACACACACACACACACACACACACACACACACACACACACACACACACACACACACCTATATCATTCATCAAACACACAAAATCATACCACTCATCACACACAACCATAACACTCATCACATACACAACTATACCACCCATTAAGCACACAACCTTACCACTCATCACACACAACCAACCACTCATCACAAACTATCATACACCACTCACCACACACAACCATACCACTCATCACACACAACCATACCACTCATCCCACACACAACCTTACCACTCATCAACACACAACCATACCACATATCACACACAACCATACAACTCATCACACACACAACCATACCACTCATCACACACACAACAGTACCACATCATCACACACACACACACACACACACACACACACACACACACACACACACACACACACACACACACACACACACAACCGTACCACTCATCACATATACAACCATACCACTATCACACACACAACCATACCACTCATCACACGCACAACCATACCACTCATCACACGCACAACCGTACCACTCATCACACACACACAACCATACCACTCATCACGCACAACCATACCATTCAT
>JADBJO010000545.1:431819-444319 GCA_016801955.1 Conus betulinus | reverse complement strand
TTCACACACAAGTTTGATAGCACGATTTTACATAGAAATCAAGGAACTTCTCAGTCATTCACATTCATTCACACACAAGTTTGACAGTACGACTTCACATAGACATCAAGGAACTTCTCAGTCACTCATATTCATTTACACATAAGTTTGACAGCACGACTTCACATAGAAATCAAGGAACTTCTCAGTCACTCACATTCATTCACACACAAATTTGACAGCACGACTTCACATAGAAATCAATGAATTTCTCATTTACTCACATTCATTCACACACAAGTTTGACAGCACGACTTCACATAGAAATCGATGAACTTCTCAGTCACTCACATTCATCACACACAAAGTTTGACAGCACGACTTCACATAGACATCAAGGAACTTCTCAGTCACTCACATTCATTCACACACAAGTTTGACAGCACGACTTCACATAGACATCAAGGAACTTCTCAGTCACTCACATTCATTCACACACAAGTTTGACAGTACGACTTCACATAGAAATCAATGAACTTCTCAGTCACTCACATTCATTCACACACAAGTTTGACAGTACGACTTCACATAGAAATCAATGAACTTCTGAGTCACTCACGTTCATTCACACACACGTTTGACTTCACAGAGAAATCAATAAACTTCTCAATCTCTCACATTCATTCACACACATGTTTGACAGCAGAACTTCACACAGAAATCAATGAACTTTTCATCACTCACATTCATTCACACACAAGTTTGACAGCACGACTTCAAATAGACATCAATGAACTTCTCTGTCACTCACATTCATTCACGACAAACCAGAAGAATGACCCGAAAGAGCGTCACAATCCAGGTGATTCATGAACCTAAATATATCAGAGGGTGTCACGGTAGCTTTTCATCCTGGGGGTTGGGTGTGGTACTGTAGGAAATGCTTCCGAAGAAGCCATACATTAACTATGAGAAGACATGCCTAACATGTAGGGGAGATAACTAATTACGCTTTTCAACATAATCCTCCAAAGCCATACATTAACTATGAGAAGACATGCCTAACATGTGGGAGAGATCACTAATTACGCTCTTCAACATAATCCTCCACTCAAACACGGAATTACTTCCACCACAGAGAGACAAAAACAGTCGTACCTCAGTTAAAAAAAAAATTATCAAGAAAAAGAGCTTCCCCAGAGAGCAACAAAACAAAGCAAATACTTTATCACTCAAAATTTTCTCATAATTCCCGTAACTCCCCCTCTGAAGAGGAGTCCAACAGGATGACCTCATGGGATTAATTCAAATCAAAGATAAACACCTTGGGCTCACACCCAGCTCCCATATATCAAAACGAATTTCACGAGAAAAAAAAAAAAAAAAAAAAGAATACAGGGATCTTTTCACCCGAAGCTCAATCACCATTCACCGCGCAAAAACAGAAAACAAAAACAAAAGCCAAAAAAAAAAAAAAAAATCCATAGGTTTCAAAGTAAGACGACTGCAGACAGAAGTTGGAACAAACTTAAAACGAAAAGTTACTTTGACGCCGAACGAATGTAAACAAACAAGTTACAAGACAAACACAACTTGTAACTTCTTTGTTTCTTGTAACTAGTTTGTTTCTTTCGTTTTGCGGCAGTCATTTTTCTTCTTGTTATTTGGTGACAAACTCACCTGGATACGGATGACAAGTAAAAGGTGACAGCCAATGAAAATCAATCTTTTTTTATGGATTCAGGAATATCACCCCACGATACACATTCTAATCCACATATCAGTTTGTCGACGTTTCGGATTACAGGTCCTTTTTCTACATTTTAGTAAGGCAAACTAAAGACCTTTCTCGGACTTTTGTAGGGCAAACTAAAGACCGTTCTCTGGATTCCCCGGATTTTAGTAGGGCAGACTAAAGACCTTTCTCTGGATTTTAGTGGGGAAAACTAAAGACCTATATCTGGATTTTAATAGGACAGACTAAAGACCTTTTACTGGACATCAGTGGGGCAAATTAAAAACCTTTTACTGGACATCAGTGGGGCAATCTGACGACCTCTCTCTGGATATCAGTGGGGCAAACTACAGACTTTTTACTAGACATCAGTGGGGAAAACTAGAGACCTTTTATTTCACATCAGTGGGGCAAACCAAAGACCTTTCTCTGGACATCAGTGGGGTAAACTGAAGACCTTTTCCTTGACGTCAGTGGGACAAACTAAGACCTTTTACTGGATATAAGTAGGGCAGACTAAAGACCATTTACTCGAAATCAGTGGGGCAATCTAACGACCTTTTACTGGATATCAGTGGGGCACACTAAAGACCTTTTACTGGACGTAAGTGGGGCAGACTAAAGACCATTTATTGAAATCAGTGGGGCAATCTAACGACTTTTTTACTGGACATCAGTGGGGCAAACTAAAGACCTTTTCTGGACATCAGTGGGGCAAAATAAAGACCTCCTTATGGACAGCAGTGGGGCAAATTAAAGACCTTTTACTGGGACGTCAGTGGGGAACACTTAAAACCTTTAGTAGGGCAAACCAGAGCTAACTAAAGACCTTCTACTGGACATCGGTGGGGCAACCTAACGACATTCTCTGGACATCAGTGGGGCAAACTAAAGACCTCTCTGGGCACCAGTAGGGCAAACTTAAGACCTTTCACCGGACATCAGTGGGGCAAACTAAGGACCTTCAATCTGACATCAGTGGGGCAAACTAAAGACCTTTTACTGGTATCAGTGGGGCAAACTAAAGACCCTTTCTCTGGACATCAGTGTGGCAAACTAAAGACCTTTTATTGCACATCAGTGGGGTAAACTAAAGATCTTTACTGGACATCAGTGGGGCAAACTAAAGAACTTTTACTGGACATCAGTGGGGCAAACTACAGTACCTTCTCTAGACATCAGTGGGGCAAACTAAAGACCTTTCCCTAGGCATCAGTGGGGCAAACTAAGGACCTTCTCTGGACATCAGTGGGGCAAACTAACACACACACACACACACACACACACACACACACACACACACACACACACACACACACACACACACACGCATACACATGCACACACACTCGGTACGATCTTACCACAGCCTTCAGCATAAAATAAACTTTTTTTTGAAACTGAACAAATTCGATGAAACAGTAACACACAAGCTGATGCTGAACACTTTTGAACTCTTGGCATGTCACCAAATGCTAGCGTAGAAAAGAAGTTCAATGGTTGGCGGTGGATTAACGCTTGGAATCCTAATTTTTTAAGTGGATTGTGTATAACATACTGTGTGAAATGTTATTAGTGTTGTGCATGTTTAAGCCACTGTCAGATATATGATATTTGTATGTACAGGGCACTGTTTAGTATTTCTGGGTGTTTGGTAGCTGTGTAGCATTGTTCCAGACAGCCTATGGTGTTTTATTGGTTTGTACCCTTGTTTCAGACTTTTCATGATGCTTTGTATCCCTGTTGTGTGTCATTGCTCCAGACATTTATAATGCTTAATCTTTATATGCACCATTATTCTACGTATTTCATGATGCTTTAAAGGCATGTATCATATTCTCCAGACATTAAATGATGCGTTTTATGCATGATTATTCCAGAGATTTCATGTTCATGGATTTGTGCCAGGTATTTTTTTTGTAGATGCACATTACAGTAACAGGTACTTAGCAAGATTTGTATCACAAAGTTTCACGTACTTTTGTTTTATTTCAGTGAAAATGGCTCAGGCACTTAATGAAATTCATGGTGGATGTGCACGTCTGCTTAGATGTTTCATTATGGGGGAATAGTTTCAAATATTTCATGAATATCATGGTGGGGACCCTGTTTTAGATGTTTCATTACGGGGGAATAGTTTCAGATAGTTGTTTTAGATAATTTATAAAAAAAAAAATCCCTTAGATTTGTCCTCTTGCAAATTATTCCAAATTATGGAAAAGTCTATACATAAGCAGAATTTAAGTCAAAACATGGCTACCTTATCATTGTGCCCAAGACACATTGTTAGATTAATTTATAAATTAAGGTTGAATACTTGGAACACACTAAATATTCTCATGATATTACTTGTGTCTGCAGAGAAACATTTCTGTGCGTCATCTTTTGTTTGAATACTCAGTGCTGACCTCGCTCTATCAGGAGAAAGGCATTGAGATGAATAACTTTGAAACGTCAATAGTGTCTTATATGGTTCATGTGTTGCTGGATTTGCCATGGTTATTTCGCAGTCACTGGTTGCAAAATTTTTGTAAAGATCACAACTTTGTGTACCACTAAGGTATTTCACTTATGCAAATATGCCCATATCAGATGTGGCTTTGCAAGTACTAGAAGTTGTGTGTGAAGGTGTTTCTTTCTTTCTTTCTTTTTTTTTTTTTTAAACAAGTGTCTACTATCATCTGGCGATGAAGACATTGAATATACCACTGAACTGAACTGACCTGTTTTAGACAGTCGATGAATGAATTTATTATGGTGTGGGGATCCTGTTTTAGACACTTTAGGACGCTTTATATGGTAAAATAATAATCGCTGTAGATATGTTAAGATGCTTTATGTGATAAATGTATAATTGTTGTGGATACGTTAAGATGCTTTATGTGGTAAATATATAATTGTTGTAGATATGTTAAAATGCTTCATGTGGTAAATATATAATTGTTATAGATATGTTAAGACGCTTTATATGGTAAATATATACTTGTTATAGATATGTTAAGATGCTTTATGTGGTCAATATATAATTGTTGTAGATATGTTAAAGACGGGTTTATGTGGTAAATACGTAATTGTTGTAGATATATGTTAAGACGTTTTATGTGGTAAATATACAATTGTTGTAGATATGTTAAGATGCTTTTTGTGGTAAATACATAATTGTTGTAGATATGTTAAGATGCTTTATGTGGTAAATATATTATTGTTGTAGATATGTTAAGATGCTTTATGTGGTAAATATATAATTGTTATGGATGTGTTAAGATGGTTTATGTGGCAAATATATAATTATTGTAGATATGTTAAAATGCTTTATGTGGTAAATATATAATTGTTGTAGATATATTAAGACTCCTTATGTGGTAAATATATAACTGTTGTAGATATGTTAGGATGCTTTATGTGGAATACGCATGACTGTTCCAGACATGTTCGGAAGGTTTACACAGTGTTTGTGTCATTGTTTGAGACATGTCAGGTTCTGTTCCAGACATGTTCGGAAGGTTTACACAGTGTTTGTGTCATTGTTTGAGACATGTCAGGTTCTGTTCCAGACATGTTCGGAAGGTTTACGCAATGTTTATGTCATTGTTTAAGATTGTCAGGATACTGTTCCAGACATGTTCGGAAGGTTTACGCAATCTTTGTGTCATTGTTTAAGTCATGTCCGGATGCTGTTCCAGACATATTCGGAAGGTTTACGCAATGTTTGTGTCATTGTTTAAGTCATGTCAGGATACTGTTCCAGACATATTCGGAAAGGTTTACGCAATGTTTGTGTCATTGTTTAAGACATGTCAGGATACTTTATGTGGTGCACGTATCACTGTTTCACATATGTTGGGATGCTTTATGTCGTGTATATGTCGATGCTTCACATATGTTTGGATGTTTAAGTGGTGTGGTGTATATGTCGATGCTTCACATACGTTTTTGGATGTTTTATGTGGTGTATATGTCGATGCTTCACATATGTTGGGATGTTTTTTATGTGGTGTATATGTCGATGTTTCACATATGTTGGGATGCTTTATGTGGTGTATATGTCGATGCTTCACATATGTTGGGATGCTTTATGTGTGTATTTGTCAATGCTTCACATATGTTGGGATGTTTTATGTGGTGTATATGTTGATGTTTTCACATATGTTTGGATGTTTTATGTGGTGTATATGTCGATTTTTCACATACGTTGGGATGTTTTATGTGGTGTATATGTCGATTTTTCACATATGGTGGGATGTTTTATATGGTGTATATGTCGAAGTTTAAGATATGCTTGGAAGCTTCTTATGATGTATTTGCCAGTTTTCTCAGATACGTTATGATCTGCATGTATTGGTGGTATGTCAGTTTCACCGATCCCATGATAATTGTGAGATGTGGTGTGTCTCTGTTTGGTGATGGCATGGCGAGTGTCTGTCTACCCGTGTGGAATGTGTTCTGTCACTGCTTTAACAATGTATTGGTGATTACTTAACCATGAGATGTGGTTTTCCTTACTTTCAGCTATGTCATGGTGACTGCTTAACCATGGGATATTGTGTTTTCACCTACATCGTGATGACTGGCCATGTAATCATTGTCGCTTTCCCACCTGCTTTCCACCTGTGTCATGATTAACCATATGGCAGTGTGTCACTGTTCAGCTGTATCATAGTGATTGTCTTACCATGGCATGTGTCACTGTTTCAGCTATGTCACGGCGGGTAGTGTCTCTGACCATGGGAGTGCTATATGTCACTGTTTCAGCTATGTCACGGCGGTAGTGTCTCTGACCATGGGAGTGCTATGTGTCATGTTTCAGCTATGTCACGGTGATTGTGTGTCTGACAATGGAAGTTATATGTCTCACTGTTTCAGCTATGTCACGGTGATTGTGTGTCTGACAATGGAAGGTATATGTCAAGGTATATGTCTCTGTTTCAGCTATGTCACGGTGATTGTGTGTATGACAATGGAAGTTATATGTCTCACTGTTTCAGCTATGTCACGGTGATTGTGTGTCTGACAATGGAAGTTATATGTCTCACTGTTTCAGCTATGTCATGGTGATTGTGTGTATGACAATGGAAGTTATATATCTCACTGTTTCAGCTATGTCACGGTGATTGTGTGTCTGACAATGGAAGTTATATGTCTCACTGTTTCAGCTATGTCATGGTGATTGTGTGTCTGACAATGGAAGTTATATATGTCTCACTGTTTCAGCTATGTCACGGTGATTGTGTGTCTGACCATGGGAGTGCTATGTCTCACTGTTTCAGCTATGTCACGGTGATTGTGTGTCTGACAATGGAAGTTATATATCTCACTGTTTCAGCTATGTCACGGTGATTGTGTGTCTGACCATGGAGTGCTATGTGTCACTGTTTCAGCTATGTCATGGGTGATTGTGTGTCTGACCATGGGAGTGCTATGTGTCACTGTTTCAGCTATGTCATGGCGATAGTGTGTCTGACCATGGGAGTGCTATGTGTCACTGTTTCAGCTATGTCATGGCGATAGTGTGTCTGACCATGGGAGTGCTATGTGTCACTGTTTCAGCTATGTCATGGTGATAGTGTGTCTGACCATGGGAGTGCTATGTGTCACTGTTTCAGCTATGTCATGGTGATTGTGTGTCTGACCATGGGAGTGCTGTCTTCCGTCACCCATCTTCAGCCTCTGTTGAATCACTATGCCCTTTACTTGGTCAGTGAGTCTCTCTGTCTGTCCAACAGTTTGTGAATCAGCCAGATGCTTTTTTCTGTCTGTCTGTCTGACTGTCTGTCTGTCTATCTGTGCCTCTGTCCATGTCTCTCTGTCTTTGTCTTTGTCTCTGCCTCTGTCTCTGTCTCTCTCTCTCTGTCTCTCTGTCTCTGTCTCTGTTTCTCTCTCTCTTTCTCTCTCTCTCTCTCTCTCTCCCTATCTCTCTCTGTGTCTCTCTCTCTTTCTGCGAGTGAGAACGATAGAGAATGGAAACAGTGCATTTTAATGTGATTGGATGTCATGTTGGCATGCATCTGTAACTTGTTTCAAACTAGCGTATGTCATTTAACTTTTGGTATGTGTTAGATGATATAGGTTTAAATGTTAGAGCCGAAGAAAAGACAAACGGACTCGGACTGGAGTTTTTTCGTTCAAAAGGACATAAGGGGATGCAACAGTATTCCAGCAGATTCAAGACCAGCCTCCTGAAATCGAAAGCAGTTACATTTACCCCTTTAACTCCGCGAGGAGTCTTTGGGGGACACCACAGAGAAGAGCAACCTACCCAACTCCTGCAGTTCTGTCGACTGGCTCTCCGCAAATATTTATCTTGTACTCAGCAATGTTGTCAGTCCATCTTTTTCTTTCTTTTTTTTCTGTCTCCCCTCCCGTCGTTCTTCTTAAACAGTTTCCTTCACAAGTCAAGCGGACCTTGCTGCATGGCAGTGTGCCAATATTTTCTTTTCTGATCGTGTAATTAGGTTTTCCTATGGTCCTGTGTGCCTCCTGACCGTTTGATACACTTGTTGATTGATGATATGATCAAGGTATAGGTTGATTTGATGATATGATCAAGGTATAGGTTGATTGATGATATGATCAAGGTATAGGTTGTTTGGTGATACGATCAAGGTATAGGTTGATTGATGATATGATCAAGGTATACGTTGATTGGTGATATGATCAAGGTATAGGTTGATTGATGATATTATCAAGGTAGAGGTTGACTGATGATATGATCAAGGTATAGGTTGACTGATGATATGATCAAGGTATAGGTTGACTGATGATATGATCAGGTATAGGTTGATTGATGATATGATCAAGGTATAGGTTGACTGATGATATGATCAAGGTATAGGTTGACTGATGATATGATCAAGGTATCGGTTGATTGATGATATGATCAAGGTATAGGTTGACTGATGATATGATCAAGGTATCGGTTGATTGATGATATGATCAAGGTATAGGTTGACTGATGATATGCTCAAGGTATAGGTTGACTGATGATATGATCAAGGTATAGATTGATTGATGATATGATCAAGGTATAGGTTGACTGATGATATGATCAAGGTATATGAAGAAATTTCAAAGCGAGATGACTGCAGGTGGAAATTGAATATTCCGTCGGACAAAAGGGACACAGAAATTACAAGACAAAACACGATGCGAATTAAAATAACGATCACGATGATGGCAATAAAGATATTAACGATAATAATTACAATGGTGGTGGTGATGATGATGATGATGCTGATCATTGTATGACGATTGTAGTTGTAATATTAATGGCGGCTATATAGACAGAGGAAGAGAGAGGATAGGGTTAGAGGACTGTCAAACTGCAGGGTGGTTGTAGTGGCAACAGTATTAATGGTAACAATGATGGTGAAAACAATGATAATGATGATGATGATGATGATGATGATGATGATGATGATGATGAGATGATGATGATGATGATGACGATGACGACAATAACAATAATGATAATAATTACAACAAACAACAATGATAATAATGATAATAATAACAATAATAATAAATATGATAAAAATGATAATGATGATAATAGTAAGAAGAAGAAGAATGATAATGATAGCAATGGTAATAGCGCAGTAATAATTTTAAAAATGGTGACAAAAAATATCAGTAATTGTGATAGAAATGATAATGATATAACGAAAGGAATGATAATGATAATAATGATGATAATAATAATAATAACAATGATAATCATTACAATTATGATTATGATTCAAATATCAATAATGAGGGAAGCGAGGAAGAGGAAGAAGGAGGATGGTGAGGGGAAGAACAGAAGAACAGGAAGAACAAAAAGATGAAGGAGGAGAATGCATATTATGGGAAAGATAGAGATCTCATAAGTTTATTAATGGTTGTAATAATCATGATTATAAACCATGAAATAATGATAGCAATGACATAATTATCATTATTATTATGATTGTTGTCGTTGTTGTTGTTGTTGATATTGTTATTACCATTATCAGTACCAGTAGTAGTAGTAGTAGTAGTAGTAGTAGTAGTAGTAGTATCATCAGCATCAGCATCATCATCATTGGTAGTAGTAGTAGTAGTAGTAGTAGTAGTAGTAGTAGTAGTAGTAGTAGTAGTAGTAGTGGTGGTGGTGGTGATACCCTCATCACCATCATTATCATTATCATCATCATAATCATCATCATCATCGCCCCTAACACTGTTGCCACAGCGACCATGATATTCGACAATCCTCTAACCCTCTCTTTTCTTCCCCTCTGTCTGCATAGCCAAGGACATTACAACTACTATTGTCATTTTATCACCGAAAGTGGTAGTAATCCCCTCTTTATCATCATCATCATCATCATCATCATCATCATCATCATCATCATTTTCATCATCATTTTCATCATGATTGTCGTCATTATTGTCATCATCATCATCATCATCATCATCATCATCAGCCGGCAGCAGCAGGAGCACCATCATTATCATCATCAGCATCAGCATCATCATTATTATTATTATAAATGGATCATGATTATTACTTTCATTACAATTTCTCATTAACACGCATTGTCTTTTCCCCAGCACTTCACTTTCATTCAATGTCCATTTTTGCGCCCCGCTTTGAGAAGATAAGAGATTGATCGTTCTTCGTTTACATTGTCCTGCACAAACAGGTCGAAACGTGTCATGTTTTGTCTTGTAATTTTGTTTGTCCCTTTTGTCCGGCGGGGAAAAAAATCTTAATAAAAATGCATCTGACGTTTAGTATTTTGCTGTAACATCCTATTTGTATCACTCGTACTCTTTTCCACATCCCACTGTGAGTTTCGTGTAAGACATGTGCAGAGGAAGATGGAATCTACAAGTGAAGGAGGAGCCTGTCTTGTGTGTTTCATGGAGGTGTTCTTGTCTTTCCATAACAGTTTTAATCTGGACAGTGCCGTGGTACTCTGTAATGGCCTTTAGAGGAGTTCTGACTGATCTGGACAGTGCTGTGGTTCTCTGTAATGGCTTTTAGACGATTTCTGATTGATCTGGACAGTGCCGTGTACTCTGTAATGGCCTTTAGAGGAGTTCAGATTGATCTGGACAGTGCTATAGTACTCTGTAATGGCCTTTAGAGTTCTGATTGATCTGGGACAGTGCTGTAGTTCTCTGTAATGGCCTTTAGAGTTCTGATTGATCTGGACAGTACTGTGGCTCTCTGTAATGGCCTTTAGACGATTTCTGATTGATCTGGGACAGGGCTGTGGCTCTCTGTAATGGCCTTTAGATTTCTGGGTTGATCTGGACAGTGCCATGGCTCTCTGTAATGGCCTTTAGAGGAGTTCTGATTGATCTGGACAGTGCCGTGGCTCTCTGTAATGGCCTTTAGAGGAGTTCTGATTGATCTGGACAGGGCCATGGCTCTCTGTAATGGCCTTTAGAGGAGTTCTGATTGATCTGGACAGGGCTCTGGCTCTCTGTAATGGCCTTTAGAGGAGTTGTTATCTGGACAGTGCCGTGGTTGGTTCTCTGTAATGGCCCTTAGAGGAGTTCTGATTTGGATCCCTCACTGCTAATGAAGGATCCCAGGTAAACGGATTCTTCAAGAGACTATAGCTTCTGACCCTGGACGGCCATATCAGTTTTGGTAGTTGTGTTGTGGCTAACTATGGGTTGTGGCTAGCTACGTGTTGTGGCTAGCTATGTGTTGTGGCTAGCTACGTAGTTGTTGGCTAGCTATGTGTTTGTGGCTAGCTATGTGTTGTGGCTAGCTATGTGTTGTGGCTAGCTGTGTGTTGTGGCTAGCTATCAATGTGGTGTCCTCAGCGATGATGCCCATGCCCATATCTTGTTGATGTTCCATTTAAAGGTTCCGAAAGACTGGCGAGTTCCGGTTCACTGCCTGCCAGGCCGTCGATGGCGTCATCAGATGGTTTTATAACCGTTCCCTCATTCAGTGCTGAGTGTGGTGCTGACCCCAACTTCAATGGTTTGTCATCGTTCCTCATTCAGTGCTGGCTGTGCTGACCCCATCTTCAATGGTTTATTATCGTTCCTCATTCAGTGCTGACTGTGCTGACCTCATCTTCAATGGTTTATAACCGTTCCTCATTCAGTGCTGAGTGTGCTGACCCCAACTTCAATGGTTTATCACCGTTCCTCATTCCAGTGCTGACTGTGCTGACCCCAACTTCAATGATTTATCACGGTTCCTCATTCAGTGCTGAGTGCTGACCCCATCTGATTGTACTGACCCCAACTTCAATGGTTTATCACCGTTCCTCATTCAGTGCTGAGTGTGCTGACCCCAACTTCAATGGTTTTATCATCGTTTTCCTCGTTAAGTGCTGAGTGTGCTGACCCCAACTTCAATGGTTTATCATCGTTCCTCATTTAGTGCTGCTTGTAAATGACCCAACTTCAATGGTTTATCACCGGTTCCTCGTTTAAGTGACGAGTTGTGCTGACCCCAACTTTCAATGGTTTATCATCGTTCCTCGTTAAGCTGGCTGAGTCGTGTGCTGACCCCAACTTCCAATGGTTTATCATCGTTCCTCATTTAGTGCGGAGTGTGGGTGTGCGACTCATCTTCAAGTGCATCAGGTCATGGTTGTGTGTCCAGGACTATGGGGGTTGAAAAGTGTGGGCACGGAACAACTATCGACGGAGGCCTGTATGAACACCGCACGATCACTCTGGAGTACAGTTTATGAGGGTTGTTGACGAGCTTTCCCCGTATGCAAGCTTCTCAGTTTGTTGCCAAAGTGAGATGTATGCAGGCGGAAATGGAAACAAATTTAAAAAGGTTAGG
>JADBJO010000545.1:275000-430264 GCA_016801955.1 Conus betulinus | reverse complement strand
GCCACGTGTTTTACCGGCGCTGGCAGGCGCTCAGCGTTTTGGCTGTGTGATTTCCGGTTGGGCGCTAGCAGGCGCCCGATTGACAAGAGAGTTAATGAAGAAGATCGGCTGAGATAAGAAGATGCCTATCTGGATACTGGAAGGGCAAGATGGGGAAACAGAGCTGTCTGAGCACCAGGAGGCCCACCTCTCCCATCGGTAATAGTAGAGAGGCTCAGTGCTGGCTCTGTGCAAAGCCGTCGCTAATCCTAGGTCTTGCAAGGCCCCCAGCCCCAGAGGGTATGTCTAGGACGGACTGGACTCTGTCTGTCTGTGAGGGAGGGCAGATGCTCGCAACTGGGCTGGCATAGCAGCCATGCGAGCTGGCAGAGCATCTGAGCATGTCCCCACGAGTGCTCACTGGAGAGGGGGAACATGGAGGAGGAACTTGAGGTCCGGAAACCAGGACAGGGTCGGCCACCACGGGGTGATGAGGCTGAGCCTGGGTCTTCCCAGTCTCGCCTTCCTGATCACCTTGCAGAGGATTGGGAATGGAGGGAATGCGTACGTCATGAGGCCAGACCAGGGAAGGGAGAGAGCGACCCTGGGCCTGAACACTGTTCCCCACCGAGCTGAGGTTAGCCTGCTGAGGGTCCCTTCCGCATGGAGGAGGGTCCCTGCTATGTGTCTTGCACAGAGGGTGATTCCCCGCACGTGGCACCAGCGGAGGAGGGCCTCTATTCGGAGAGAGAGGCTGAGGGAGCAAGCCCCCCACCCCCCTGTTGACACAAGAAGGCACCGAAGTGTTGTCCATGAACAGGAGAACAAGTCGGCACGAGACCTGGGTTGGAAGCGGAGGAGGGAAAGCCTGACTGCTTCCAATTCCAGGACATTGATGTGGAGATGGGCAGACCGTGTGTCCCACACTGTGCATCCCACACTCCCAAGGTATGAGGGTCTCTCCAAGTGGCGACTAGCCCGAGTTGGAGGGGTCTGTGTAGAGGTCAGGGGTTGGGTTGGGAGGGAAATGGGACCCGGGGAAGAAAGCGGCGGGGTCGAGCCACTCTTCCGTAGCCCATTGGAACCAAAGAACCCAGGGGATGGAGGGGATGGCCAGTGGTCGGAGGTCTGAGACCATCGACGACGGAACTCCCTTTGGAGTAGGCGCTTGGGGACCGGCCTAGGGGATGAGGGACGAGAGGAACTCCATCATCCCCAGGAGGGAGGTAAGGGTTCTGGCCAGGGTGTGGGTGGATAGGTGGAGGCAGAAGAGGCAGGAGATGAGGTCCTCAATGCGGGTGGCCCTCTCTTGGGTGAGGGAGACCATATGGGGAGTGTGTTGGAACTACCCTGAAGGGAAGGGAGACCGAGGTCGAACCAGCGCGAGGCTGGGTGCCACAGCACCCATGCGACCATGAAGCTGGTATTGTGGTCTGCTGTAAGCCATGGTCCCTCTGAGGGGCATAGAGCCACAGGTCCCCATGGAGGAAAATGGACTGTGGCGGCCCTGGGGCAGAATTTCCGTGGGGGCCAGGGTAACCTCAGACACGGTGTGTGTGTGTGTGTGTGTGTGTTTGCGAGAGCGTGGCCTGTTGTATACCACCCCCCCCCCCCCCCCCCCCCCCCACCCCCGGGGGGGGGGGGGGGGGGGGGGGTGCACTGCCATACACCTCCCTGGTGGGATCCATAGGAGCCCCCTGTGTGTGTTAGGGGGAGCAGTGGAAGCCACGGCAACCCAGTCCCCTATCTGCCTGTGTATGGATTGGAGTGACAGCGGTAACGTGGTCACCACCTGATTGGATCAAGCAGGTTACCTGTGGTCCCACTGGTCGATCTTCCCCCCGGAAGAACGGGACCATGGATGTTGCCCAAGTGGGAAGCGCAGTAAGTCCACTCCCCCACGTCCTGTACCCCTAGGGGAAATGTCGACAATCAACCAGGGTGAGTTGATTGCCAGGGGTCCATGACACAAGTCCGGGCGTGGCGGTGCCTGAGGCTGATGACCCGGAGTTATGGCCAGTTTGGGGGTCCCAGGGACTGGGCATAAGTCTGCCACCGGAGTAAGGACACTCCTCATGCACCAGTGGTGGCTGCACTTGTTCACAGTGGGGAGAGCGTCATGAGCCTGCGTGCTATTTGTGGGGGGGGGGAGAGCTAATGGCACCAGTCTCATAGAGGCGAGTGACGGGTGGTGATTCCGTATGCATCCTGTCACCCGTGCTGGTCCGTGCCTCAGCAAAATTCCCAGGGACCGAAGGTTGCGTGATGCAGCATGATAGAGAGAGTTGTGCATCTCACCGTGCGTTGGAAGGGATGAAGGCAAGCCAGCCGGTAAGGTGGGAAATCCCGCTCTCCCCGATGGGGAAGATGGGAAATTCTGCTCTCCCCGACGGGGAGGCTGGAAGGTGGGAAATCCTGCTCTCCCCAATGGGAGGGTGGAAACCCTGCTCCCCCCAACGGGGAAGGTGGGAAATCCTGCTCTCTCTGATGGGGAAAGCGGGAATACCACTCTCCCCACAGGGAAATGAACCCTAGGCTCCTGCATGACAGGCGGGAAACTACCCACTATACCACTGAGAACCCTGGGGGAGAAGGCGAATTCGGGTACAAATTCTAAAGTGAGCTTTCCCTTTTTGGGGTAGCCTGCATTGGACTGTGGGGAATGTAGAAGTAAATTTAGAAATGGTGGCAGCTTGCCTTTCGCCCCTTCTGATGCAGTGATCGTGTGTCTGCCGGGTGGCTAGAGGAGGTATCAAATTGATGGTGGCGCGTCCCCTCCGCGGAACCCACCTCTACACCAGCCACGTTCTTCCGTAGCAAGAACGGATTGCTCCAAGGAATCGGCACGCAGGTCCTCCGTGGCAAGGAGCGACTTCTGAACGGCGAAGTGGCTCGACCCATCGGTGCCCTTCACCGATGTTGGGCTACGGTGGCAGAGCAAACACAGAGCGCACGACCACAAAGTGGAGACAAGTCGGTAGATCGAGAGATTGTAAAGAAACTTGTAATAATGATAAATGAGGTACTAATAAATGTGCACAAGTTGGTAGATCAAGAGATCATAAAGACACCCGATCTACCTTGTAATAATGATAAATAAGGTACTAATAAATGTGCCCGGGGAAACCTCCGTACCGCCAAACCAAGTGCGACCAAAGGTGGACACCATGCGGTGAGGCAATATGGCGGAAACACCGACCGGCATGGAACAAATGAAAGATGGCGGATCGATTGACCGGTGAGGGTTCGATCGCCGAAAGTGACAAGCAATGGAGCATGAGAGCAAATAAAAACTAACGCGCAGCAGATATACGAGAAGTGAGGCCGAAAGGCGACTAGGTAGAGGAGAATTTTAGGATAAGGAATGCTTGTTTCTTCTCTTTATTAGTGGATCGAGAGATCGTAAGGCAAACTCAATCGACCTGTACTAGAAATAATGATAATAAGGTAGTAAAAGAGCGAGAGATCGTAAAGAACTCGGTCAACCAATGAAATTAAGGTGCTGATAAAGGTGGAGGGGAAACCTCCGTACCACTAAACCAGATACAATGAACGTGGACGACCACGCGGGGAGGTAGACTGGCGTGGCACTAATAAAGATGGCGGCTCAAGTGACCAGCAAGAGTTCGATCGCCAAAGTGAATTTACAGAAATGGAGCACGACAGTGAAGGCAAAGAGGTGGAAGAGAATTAAGGAGGAGGAGGGATGTGTGTCCTACAAAGAGAGGACACGTTCCTACACCGGCGAGTAGGGCCCGAATGGAGAACAAATGGCACTGAAAAGTGAAGTCGCGAGGCGTCACGCCGTAGAGCGTGAATGAAAATTAATAAAATGCCAACTGTAAACCTCAACAGTAATAGTGCTCATGGTTAGCGTAAGCCACAACAGAACAAGTAAAGAAGGCAAGCACACAAGCAATCTCTACAAAAACAGAGGTACAGGCGAGACAGAGCAATAAAACCAGTCCTTGTTAGCAGGAGGCCGAGGAAGGATGAGGAACAAGAAGTTGACACTGGTTTCTTCCCTGGTGGAAGTAGGGTGGGCGTCACGTGATGATCTTATTACTGCATTAGCCACAACAAATTCGGCCTTCAGAGCTAACTGCCGTTTAATGCTATGTCTGACATGGTAAAGTATATGACGCCAAATGGCATTTTACCTAAGACCAATATTCAAAGTTATTATAGTTCTGAGTTAATCCCCTTGCAGCACTTTCATGCCTTCCAGCAAAAAGATAAGCTTACAAAAGGTCTTGCGAAAAAGAAAGGTCAGGACTTTAGCAGACAATCAAAATAATCCGAAGTGTAAAAGGTGAGTGGCATATATTTTCCACTCCCCACTATACTGAAGTGGGAAGGACACCCATTCAAACTATCACCAAAGATGAAATATCAATTTCAGTCAGATGGGAGAGTGGAGAGAGAGCACTGAAAGGGCAGCTGATCAAAAGTTGAAAAGCCAGGCATTTGGACACTGATGAAACAGTTTGGGAGTGATTTCGTTAGGCAAGACAGAAAAAATAATCTTGTACTGTTGTAATATGTCTTACTTAACTGAGGACTTTTCCTCTGTACATGTACAGCATGTCCAATCAATTCCATGTTCTGACTGTTGTTGATTTACTGTGTGGATGCCAATGTATGGTTGATTATGAATGAATATACTGCTGCATCATCTTTTGTGTTCACATTCCTCCCTATCAAGACCCATCTCCAGCTCAACTTTCAATATAAAAACAAGGGAGTTCCACCTGACTCATGTTCAAAGATATAATTCAAACAGAACACATTTGATTTTTTCCTCCTCTTCATTTTAATGGATTCGTTTATATTTTCTCGACACCGTCTTTTCCTTTAACAAAGACATGTTTGTTAAACGATACACTTCTATTCTTTCATCATAATGCAAGGACTTGACACTTTCTTCACACTGAATGGTTTACGCTAAAGTTCTATTGGTTGTGTTACCGTTTTCATGTGGGGGTTCCTTTCTGCTGCAAGTTCTTTTTTAACAATTGTATTTATATGATAGAACAAATAAAACGTGACCTCTCAAAAGCAGTCTTTTCATGACTTTGGAAATTTTATGAAAATCTCTTCTCTCTCCAATTATCCAAACCACTTGTCTTCTCTCCGATTTCCATCTGTCTTCCTTTATTCATTACCTCCACCACAGTGGTTGGTTTGTCTGTCAGAAAGGTCAAGCAAAACCAACAAAACCAATCAAAAACCCAACTTTGAGGAAAGATACGCATAGGCCCAAGGAAGAACCAATCAGATTTCAGTGGATTTGTGTTGCTGATCCGGATCAATAAGCAGATCTAGAATCTCTTCAGCATGAAGGGATTCTGGACCTTCACCATTTTCAATGTGATCATGAACACTGCGTGGTTACTGTTACACACTGATATCTCTTAAGAAGTAATATATCTGCCTGTAATATCCAAATTTTCCACTAACACAAGTGATGACATATTATATTTTCCATATTCTGTCGACAGTTTTGCTGGCTCAAAAACGTTTGCATACAAACAAGTTTTGCCTTAAGAAACAATCCAAGTGTATACATGCCCAGAAATTCGCAACTTGTACAAAATAACACAAACCTCAGGTTCCCCTTTCTTCATCACCAACACCGCATTGCCTTGTGGAACCAATTTCTTGAAAATCTCACTGAAGTATTTGGACACCTTGAGTAAACAGAAATGAAATAAATCTCCTGCCTGGAACGTGTAACGCACGTCCTGAAAACTGAAAATCGCTACGCCCGGGACGTGTGTGTCACGTCGTAACTTCGTCACGGAAAGCTGAAAAATCTACTTGGGAGACGACCGTCTAAAATGTTCTCACTTCTTCTACTGGTGTCAAGGAACGGCCCCTTTCCCTTCACGCGAGCAGCCAGCTGACCATACGTTATGCAAATAGCGAGTTGAGAGGTTACAGCTGATAAGCATATTCAAGATGGCAGCTCAACTGAGCGCTTCGTCGACGCCCCCCGTTTTCAAGCGTTACACTGCGCTTGATGTTTTAGATGACGATAAAAATTCTCAAGAAAGTGATGAAGAAGACCTTTGAGGATCGGATCCTGATACTAGCGATGAGGAGGAGAGGGATGGGAATCAGCACCATTCACTTTTATCGGAGACACGTGCTGGTGATGACGTGGCTTCATTGTTCGTTGCACATGACAGCTGTGAGTACAACGCCGCGAGCGAGGGTGACGAAGCGGAAATAGCCGAACCCGTGCCATCAACGAGCACTGCACGCACTCCTATCATGACCGGAGAGGGTAGTGGACATGGTAGGGGCTAGGACAACGGCGAGGGTCCTGTGGAAGCGGCCGGGGGGGGGTGGCATGGGCGTGGTCAGTCCCAGCCTTGGTGGTGTTTTCATTGGGAATACTAGTCAAAAATCAACTGTGCCAATTTTAGGCTGCACAGAGCTCCAGTCTTCAGTTCCTTCATGACCAGAAACTGGATTCAGGCAAGTAGCTCTGTTTTTTTTTTTCTTTTTTTTTTTTTTTTTTTTTTTTTTTTTTTTTTTTCATTTTTGTTTGTTACTACTTGATTCTTCATTCTTCCACTATTTATTTTCTGTATTTCGCTTCTTTCACATATTTCCTACTGAAATCACATAATTATGGCAAATAATGACTGTATGGGTAGGTGGGACTCTGTGTGTGTGTGTGTGTGTGTGTGTGTGTGTGTGTGTGTGTGTGTGTGTGTGTGTGTGTGTGTGTGTGTATGCACGCTTGTGCGCACATGTGTGCCTAGCATTGTTTATTTCTCTATGCAAGTTTTCCATATAAGTTTGTTTCATTTTGTAAAGCACAGAAGCACTCATCCACAGCAGTTTTTTTTTTTTTTTTTTTTTGCGCCATTGTGGTGTTTTTACATTCATGTGTGTGTGATACTGTTAGTGCGTGTTTGTGCATATGTGTACAGTGTGTGTGTGTGTGTGTGTGTGTGTGTGTGTGTGTGTGTGTGTGTGTGTGTGTGTGTGTGTGTGTGTGTGTGTGTGTGTGTGTGAATTGTCTGTGTGTGTGTGTGTGTGTGTGCCCAATGTGTGTGTGCTTGTGGTGTGTGTGTGTGTGTGTGTGTGTGCGTGTGTGTGTGTGTGTGTGTGTGTGTGTGTGTATGTGTGTGTGTGTGTGTGTGTGTGTGTGTGTGTGTGTGTGTGCGTGTGTGTGTGTGTGTGTGTGTGTGTGTGTGTGTGTGTGTGTGTGTGTGTGTGTGTGTGTGTGGTCTGCTAACTGTGTGTGTGTGTGTGTGTGTGTGTGTGTGTGTGTGTGTGTGTGTGTGTGTGTGTGTGTGTGTGTGCCCAGTTGTGGGTCTGTTTACTTATCTTGAAACTTTTATTCTGTATTTCAGATTCTTCTTCAGTTTCTACAGTATTTTCTGTGTGTGTGTGTTTTTTTTTTTTTTTTTTTTTTCAACAGACAATTGTTTATTTTTTTTTTTTCAGACTTTTTTCCCCCATGATTGTCATTTTGAACATTTACCAAGGAGTACTATACTATAACAATTTGGACCACACTGTATACTTACAGTGATGCTGAGTAAACACTAAAAGAACTTCTGTCAGTGTTTTACAGGTTTTATGTGTTGTGTAACATGTGTATATGTGCAGAAACTGTTCTTTTTTGTAAAACCACCATTGGTACATCCCTGTCCATCCCCTAATGGCCAACAAAACTAGATTATATTATATAGCATCATAGCTTGGGTAAAGGAAAGAGAAGCCATAAATCTAAGTCATATGTCAACAAATAGATAAGCAGTCATTGAGGTATTGAACCTACCCCAAATAGTAAAATATGCCCCTTTTCTAGTAGAATTGGGGTACCCCCCAGTAACATACAGATTGTTACACAGAGGGACAATTACTGACAACAATATGATCCCAGGTGTTTGTAATGTTGTTGAGCAAACACCACAAGGTATTTTGCTGTGTGTGGGCTTTTATGTGATGAATTGTTGTCTCTCAAACTGAAAAAAAAAAAAAACAGTTTTTATCATATATTATTAGTGTGAACCATCATTATCACCCCCAAAAAATCAAATTAGAATGAAATGAAATTGTAGACAATGGTATAAGGAAGTAATCCCCAAAAAAACTAACAAATAAATCAACAAATGGATGTGTAATATAGATGTTAGTGAACATACCGTGTGAAAAGCATGATTATGCCCCTTTTTACCTAAAAAGTAGTACCCCCAATTATGAGCAGATTATCACCAAGAACAAGATTCTTTGGGATTTATATGACTGTGATGTGTTAGTGCTGATGCTGAATAAACAGCAAGACCACTTTTACAGTGTTTTGATTCATTCTATTTGGCGCAGTGTGTTTGTGTATACTCGAAAACTGTTATTTTTTTGTAAACTTTTTATAATTATGTCAATTTCTAATATACTTATTTCAACATAATCAAGTCATTTTTACTGGACATTGTAGACAAATGTAGTAACAACAAAACATGCAAAAAATCAGAGAGATCTGTCAAGAAATAAGTGAGCTGTAACCATTTTATTGAACCTACCCAAAAAAGCTAAATTTTACCACTGCATACAGATTTTCAAATGTGCTAGTTTACTGTGGCAGTGAGGGGTTAAAGGATATGACACTGATACATGCCAAGCAATTCTTTGTTTTTGTCGAGACTCTTTGGACAGGCTGAAAAGGTACTAGTTGCTGACATGCAAAAACATTCAACAATTGCGGTTTCCTCCAAAAACATCCAGTGAAAAAACAAAACAAAACAAACAAAAAAAAAAAAAACGCCATTGGCTGAGGAACAGTCACTACAGCAACCAGAAAACGACTGCCTGAGCAACAAGGGAAGACATACAATAACCAGTAAAAAAGGCAGAAAGTCAGGCAAACTCACCTGTTTAAAAGTAAGCTGAATGGCTTCATATTTCATGGTCCAAGGCGTCAATCAAGTCGTGAACAATCGACTGCAACACAGAACCAAACAATTGCCTTTCAGTCAAGTATGCAACATTAAACTTACGGACTATAATCATGCTAGATCGTGCCACTCAGTGATGTGTTCTTTCATAGTTTCATTTACTGTAAACTCTAAAAGTAACTCACCTCATGGGCCTGGTCCAGCTCTTCTTTTCGTTTGATCACATCATTTACTGTAAACTCTAAAAGAAACTCACCTCATGGGCCCGGTCCAGCTCTTCTTTTCGTTTGATCAGTTTTTCCTTCTGGTCGGAGAAGCTGACGAACTGGTCCATGGCTTTCTTGTTCACATGACTGTAGCGCTTCAGCTCTGTGTTACACTGCTCTAGCTAGCTTTTTAAACAACTGCGACACACAATGTGATCAATGTTAAGACAAGAAACACAAATTCTGGATGGCAAAACTAAACTTTTTGAAAACTTTCTAACTCACATACACAAAAGTTTCTTCGCATGTTGATTAAAGCTTGTCATCTCATATTGACTTTTTTTTTACACATTAGAACAAAAGTAAACTGAAAAATGCCAGGTAGAGATAGCAAGAAAGTGAAAACACTTATACTGGGGAAGAGAAGGGAGAGATAAGGAGAAACATACAGAGAAACGGAGCAGACAGACACCCTGACTGAGGTGACAGACACAGAGGTACAGACAGAGGAAACCAGTTCACAATCACCTGTTTCAAACTGAGATTCTGGTATTTTTTCAAATGCATCGCTGGGTAATGATCCGAGTTCCCTGATTTTCCGCATGCATTCTTCTTTCTGAAAACAGAACATGTCATAAGCTATATCAAAAAGAGAAAGAAAAAAAAACAACCACCACCACCACCAAACAACAACAAAAAGTATACCTGAAGTAAGTTTTAGAATTTTACCCCTCAATCATGTAACTTGTGTGTGCCTAGGCTGAATAAGGATTTTGAGCACTATTGATAAAATGCCTGTAACACGCCATTTCTTTGGAAAGTTTTCATTAACCCTTTCACCATCAGACATTCTATTTTGCATAAATCCCCATTGCCCAGCCACTTTTCAAAAAAAGCCTTATTTTATACCAGCATATGTGAAACACGGATATCTCTGGAACTAAACCAATTCTCATGCTATTTTTTGTAAAATGGAGGAGATACACTGTACTTTTATTATATCATAACATGTTAGTAATGGTAAGTCAACAACAATTTCAAATTTTTAGTAATTTCAAGTGCCAAAAAAATGCAAAATGAAAAAAGAATGTTATGTTTCTTCTAAACGTAAAAAAAAATGAAGAAAGAATGCCAACAAACTCTCAACATGGGAAGAAAAATACTCCACTCGCAATTGAAGACGACGAGAAAGTATGGTATTTCCAACAGAAAAATGGAAGAAACAGCCACAAATACAACTACTCCAATAGCAGGGAACACACACACACACACACACACACACACACACACACACACACACACACACATTCTTATGCCTAACTGGTACACATGTAAGAAAGAAAAAGGGAACACACACACACACGTCCCTTTCACTCTCAACAGTAATATTTTTTCTATGAACACAAAATCATTCATGTGCCTGTTGGTCTCTAAACACTTGCCATTCAGCCGATCTATATAATCAGCTGTACACCCACTCAAACATGTCTCAACTGCCGGCCTCTCACTTGTCAGTTGGCCACGCCCCCTTCAACCTCAACCAGCAAGAGTCGGCCCACAGCGTGTGTGTGAAGTCCATTATATTGCCTAAAGTCTTAGTTCGCTCCCTCACATAGTCAGTGAACAGTCAGTCAGTGCTGGCTGGCTCAACGCAAAAACGCTGGGGCACACGCGATAGGGTAGTAACTGAGCGTCTCGTCAGTCTCCCAACCATTTGGCCACGGTCCAACGCCTCATGTTGCAATAATTCGGTCAAGCCCTCACCATTGTTGTTTACTCGTGACTGTCCGGGTCTTCTTCATCTGTATTAGGAACAACTGACCGTCTATTCAATATTCCCAGCACTTGATCTGTGGTAAATGTACGGCAAAGTCGAGTACGTAAAGTGCTCGGTGGTGATGTCATAGTGAATGGAAAAACAATCGGATAAAGTCGATAAAACACTGAACTGAATAGTGTTCTGACAAAGCAAATGGCTGTGAGCACCGGCCAGACCATCCCCCAACTATGACCTTTATTGCTGGCTTTTTATCTCATGAACTAGGATCCTGAGAGTATCAGGAGTTAGCACCCAAAAGGTGCCTTTGGCGCTTAGCCCTATCAAAAGGCAACTTTGGCGGTGAAAGGGTTAAATTTCACAGGACTGATAATATGTTTAGGAATATTCAAATAAAAGTTGAATAGTTACTATTATGCTGCTACACAATCATCAGACACACCCAGTCACTGCATCAACCAGATGTGGATGGAACTCATCTCCATACATATCCACATCAGAGTCACCCGAATCACCACTGTATAACTGATGTCCGTTTGCAGGTTGCCATTTTTGGAAATCACACAGTCAGCTTGCAAGAACTTTCTCAGTACGTTTCACTAAATCTGTACAAATGCACAACGAAAAGTAGCTGCAACAAAAGTGAACCTTTACTGAGACTGCTTTCATAACAGTACTTTCCCTTCAACTGCCTTCTATGGAAACTGATGATGAACATCCTATGATAAGCTTTCACTGGTACGCAGTATGCCAATTACAGTATTGTACATCGTGTGTTGCAAGCATTTAAAAAGATCAAAGATCTGTCCAGATACAAGGATACAGGACAGCAAAACACTACATATAAAAGCATCCAATCACTAACAAATTTGACAAAAATCACTTGCCCTTTGTACAACTTTCCCAAGGTAAAGCATGGGGAGTTTTTTATTATACTCCCTGTTTGGGTAGTATACTTACAGTGTCGGACCATAGCATTCAACGGCAGTTAGTCAGCTCTGCCAGCCGAATTTCTTGTGGCTAATGCAGTAATAGACAATCACATGACACCCACCCTACCTCTGCCATAGGAAGAAAGCCTGTGGCCGCTTCCTGTTCCTCATTCAGCGAGGCCTGCACACAAGGTAACCCCAAGAACCTTGGCACAAGAGGGGAAGGTAGGGCGGGCATTAGAGTCTGACATGGTAAGTATATTAGCCAAACTGGGAGTATAATCAAACTATACCATGTCAGACCACAGTAAAATTTAAAGGAATTGGAGGAGGGCTGAGTGCCCTAGTGGTTCTTGAGGTTAATCAATACAGCTGCATCAGCTCTGGACATGCGGATATCCCTTAAATAAAAGTTTATAGAGGGATTTTCCAAACGCCAGTAGGCTGCCTCCAGTAGATGGCGCAGGTGGACAGAGTGCTGGAACGCTGCGGAAGTGCCAGCGCTCTGACCTCATGGGTCCGGGGAGAAAGGACGGGGAGATGCTAGTACGCATGGGCATAGGCAGATCTCACCATCTAGGAGAGGCACCTAGAGATAATGCCAGCCGAGATGTCTTCCTTATTATGGGGGCTGATAGAAATAAGGAGATAACTAGGGAGGAGCGCCTGGGGCGCAAGAGTTCCCAGTAGTGTCTCAGACACCTAAAAGGCACAGGTCCATGTCTCCACCGTTCTTCCCCCCTCCAGGATATCTGCCAGTGAGCGGATGACAAGGGAGGACGAGGAGTGCCCGTTTCCTAATTCTTAGCTAAGAATTCGGGAGGAACGTTCGAAAGACTGAGCCGTCCCTGTGGGAGGCAATGTTTCTGGGGTCCCCGCTGAGGGCATGAACCTTGCTTCGCCTTCTGGCCGATGTGGTCTTCAGAGAAAGGAGGTCCCAAGGGGAAGGTGCCTAGGGGACCAGGGCTCACGTAGAGCCACCCCCCTAGAGATCTATCTGAGAAGCGAGTATTCTCATGATAGATGAGATACAAGCCGTCTATCTGGAGACTGGAAGAGTGATCATGGGGAACAGAGTGCCTGATCACAGGAGACCCATCTCTCCGATCGGTAATAGTAGGTCCTGCGATGCCCTCGCCCCCGCGAGTATGTTTAGGACGGACTGAGAGCTAGAGGCAGGTGCTTGCAGCTGGGCTGGCACAGAAGCCAGGCATGAAAGCGGAGCAGCTGGTGGTTGGAGTGAAGGCGACCCGAGCGGGGTTGCCTGAGCATGTCCAACCCAGTGTTAAACTGGAGGGGGAGAACATGAGTGAGCAACTTGAAGTCCAGAAACCAGGACCGGGTCGGCCACCATGGGGTATGAGGATAAGCTGGGTCTTTCCAGCCTCGCCTTCCTGATCACCTTGTGGAGGATTGGGAAGGGAGGAAAGGGGTATGCTATGAGGCCCGACCAGGGAGGGAGAGAGAGAGTCAATTGCATACGCTGGGGATCCGGGGCGGGAGAGACATACCCTGGCAGACGATGGTTGAATCGGGGACAAAGAGGTCGACCATGGGCCGAACCAATGTTCCCACACCAAGTTAGGGCTAGCCTGTTGAGGGTCCATTCCATATGAAGAAGGGACCTGGACTGGCTGAGGGAGTCTGCCAGGATATTGCAGGTCCCCGGTATGTGTCTCACGCGGAGGGCGATTCCCTGTGCGTGACCTCAGCGGAGGAGAGCCTCTGTCCAGAGGGAGAGGCTGATGGAGCGAGCCCCCCCCCCTCCTTTTTGTTGACATAGCAAGCCACCAAAGTGTTGTCCTTGAGCAGGAGAACAAGTCGGTGCGAGACCTAGGGTTGGAAGCGGAGGACGGCGAGCCTGACTGTTACCAATTCCAGGATGTTGATGTGGAGACGGGCAGTCTGTGTGTCCCCCACTCCCGAAGCATGACTGTTCTCCAAGTGGGTGCCCCTGCCCGAGTTGGAGAAGTTTGAGTAGAGTTCCAGGGGCTGGGTTGGGAGGGAGATGGGAACCCCGGGTTCAGAGGGGTTCAGCCACTCTACCATAGCCCATTGGGACCAAGGCCCGAGGGAAATGGTCTGATCCTTGCGGTTGGAGGTCTGCAACCACGACAACGGAAACTCCCTTTGGGGTTGGTGCTTGGGAACCTGGCCCAGGTGAAAGAGGGATGAGGGACTCCATCATCCCCAGGGCGGATTTAGGGTTCTGGCCGGGTTGAATTTGCACTTGTTGGGGTTGGTGACAAACCCTAGTGTGGAACAAGAGGCGCAGAAGATGGTTTGTGTGGGATGGTACTGGGCTGGGAGGGAGCCAGGACGGGCTGCAAGTGCACGGATTGGGATGGTTGTGGTGGCGTGGCCACCCCCTGGGTGGGATCAAGCAGGTTACCCGTGGTCCCGCTGGTCGATCCTCCCCCCGGAGGAACAGGACTGCAGACGTTGCCCAAGTGGGGAGCGGAAGAAGTCCGCTCCCCAACGTCCTGTACCCCTAGGGTAAAGTACGGCAGTCAACGAGGTGGGTGGAACGCTGGGGTCTGAGCGGCACAGATCCGAGCAAAGCAATGCCTGTGGCTGAGACCCGGAGTTATGGTCAGTTGGAGGTCCCAAAAGACTGGCCATAAGTCCGCCACCAGAGTAGAGATTGCTCCTCGTGCAGAAGTGGTGGCTGCACTGTGCACGGTGGGGGAGAGCATCCTGAGCCTGCGTGATATTAGTGGGGGGGGGGAGACTAATGACACGAGGCTCATGTAGGCGAGTGACGGGCGGTGATTCCGAACGCATCCCGTCACTCATGCTGGTCCGCACCCCGGTAAACTCCCTGGGGACCGAGCGTCACGTGACGCAACATGATAATAAGAGGTCTCACCGTGTGTCTGAAGGTAAGAAGGCAAGCTGGCAGGAAAAGAGGAAGAATTTGATCAGAATTCTTGAAACAGGCTTGCCCTTTAGGGGAAACCTGCCCTTAGTTTATGTGGAATATTAAACAACAGGCTTTTAGAAGTGGTAGCCGCTTGCCTTTTGGCCTTTGGACATAGTGATCGTGTGTTCGCTGGGCGGCTAGAGGAGGTATCAAACTGATGGTCGTGCGTCCCCTCTGCGGAACCCCTCTCTACAGCGGCCGTACGTTCTTCCATAGGAAGAACGGATTGCTCTGAGAATTGGCACGCGGGTCCTCCGGGGCAATGAGTGACTTCTGAACAGCGAAGTGGCTTGGCCCGTCATTGCCCTCCACCATGTTGGGCTATGGTGGCAGAGCAAACACGGAGCATATGACCACAAAGTGGAGACAAGTGGATCGGTTGAGAGATCGTAAATAAACTTGATCGACCTTGTGCTACAGCACTGATAAATACAGCACCGATAATGCTCGATCGAGAGGTTGCACGGAACTCGATAGGAGTAATGCGGGATCGAGAAATCGAATGGAAACTCTATCTACCCAGACTAGTAACACAGATAATGAGTACTGCTAGGTCGAGAGAAACTCGATCGACCTGTACTAGTACAATGATAAAAGAGGGATCGAGAAATCGAATGGAAGACTCGATCGACCAGTACTAGTCACACTAATAATGCGTACTGTTAGATCAAGAGAAACTTGATCTACCTGTACTAGTATATTGATCACAAAAATAGGGCGGAGGAGAAACCTCCGCCGCTAAACCCAGGTACGATGTATGTGGATGACCACGAGGTGAGGCAAGATGGCGGAAAAGACCGGCAAGGAAAGAAAGATGGCGGCCGGAATGACCGGCAAGTGTTCGATCATTGAAGTTAATATACCAGGAGAGTGTGAGAGTGAAAACTAACACATGGAGACAGCAGAGAACCAGAAAAGGGAATGGATAAGCAGGGGATGCCTACCCACCAGGAAGGGATGCGTTCCAACACCAGCGAGTAAGTGACGAACTTGGGAAATGGCGCTGGAAAACAAGGTCACGAGAGCGATCACGACGAGTGTGAAAATAAATAGAAAACGCGCCAACCGTAAGCCTCACACGGCATGTGTACCCAGGGTTTAGCGAAAGCCACAACTGAACAAGTAAAGAAGCAAACACACAAGCAATCTTTACACAAAGAAGTGTAGGCGAGACAGAGCACAAGACTTATCTTGCTTAGGCTGCAGGCCGAGAAGAAGATGAGGAACAGGAAGCGGGCCACAGGCTTTCTTCCTATGGCGGAAGTAGGGTGGGCGTCACGTGACTGTCTATTACTGCATTAGCCACAAAAAATTCGGCCTGGCAGAGCTGACTAACTGCCGTTGAATGCTATGGTCTGACATGGTATAGTATATGACGCCAAAACATGAATTCAAAACCTCAGAGAAAATAAAACACCACAAGGGGGCCAGAATAGCTCAGTGGCAGAGTGCTGGACTTGTAACCTTGGTGATCCTGAGGCTGCGGGTTTGAATCTCTGCCGGGCCATTTTGGTACAAGGGGATTTTTCCCTGAGAGTTAACGTTAGTTCTGACTCCATTTCCCATACAGTCCTTCGAATGAGACTATAAACCAAGGTTCCATGTGTGAACGCACGCATAACATCTTGTACACACGTAAAATCCCATCACCAACATTCGGAAGAGGCCAGTTTGACCATTGGTATGGATGACACGTTACATATAGCATGACCTTCCCCGAAGTTGGAGTATGGCTACCTTAACCCACTTGCATTTGCATTTTCCAGCTCAAAACTGCTCCTAGTATTCGTATTTTTTTTTTCAGACATTTAACCTAAAACTCACCAACTGCCTTTGAAAGTTTGTAGTGGACAAAGATTCCACTGCAGTTGTCAATTTAGTATGCAAGATCCTAAAACATTATATTTCATAATGCAGAGATGTCACATGTTTGGGACGCATGTCGTTATTATTGTCACCCTGTTTGTCACAATACAATGGAAATCAAACGTTGACAATGTTACTACGACACACCGAGACAGACAGACAGTAACATTGTCAGCATGCATTTGTTAGTATAAATCATCATCAAAGGGTGGCCTATCTCAACATGTAAACAGCAGTCCTGGTTCAGTAAATCCAGTTTCAGGTGCCACAAAGTGTCACATGATTGTCACACACTCAAACATGCAGCCAGGTAAATTTACAGTTTTTGTTTTTGACACTGATACATACACACAGTCAGAGAAAGAAGTAAATTCCATTCTTTACACTCTAATGTGGTGTCTGGTCACACACCAGAGGAAGGTAAGTGTCACCACTGTCACATGTCACCAATATGGAAAACACTATCCTTGATCCATGGTTTCTACCACATTTGCCGCACGGTAGCTGCGGAAACAGTCGTGATGGCAGACAGGGATGTCACAGAAAGAACACTTGAACTTAGGAGGTCTCAGGCTGTCAGCCTTTAGCTGTCTTGCGACCCATGTTGACACACTGACAACAGGTGTGCTTTCTTCCCTTCAGTTCTCAGCTGTTTATGGTGGTCAATTGCCTATTTTGCAACTGGGGCCTCTTCCAGCACTCTTCTTCCTGCTGGTAAAGCCAGCACAGAGCTGTTCTGCAAAATCAGCCACAGGTGGTCATAGGTTTTTTTTCGTGTCAGGTTGTGGGGTGAACGCTGCCAGGTGATGTAGGCCTGCTCGATGATGAGACCGATAAGGGAATGGAACAGAAACGCCAACACTTCTTGTTCTGATGGCCAACCTGGTAGTAAGCCCTGTGCTGGTCAGACTTGTCCACCCCTCCCAGGTTGTGGATGCAGGCCTTGATGACATGGGGCTGTGGCTTGTCATCGTTGTCAGGTGCTGGTGTTGTCTTACCTGATGGCTGGCTGGTGCTCAGGAAGTAGATATGTGGAGTTTGTATTCTATTCTACTCCCTGTTTGGCTAGTATACTCACCATGTCAGACGATGCCACAGTCAATGGCAGTTAGTTAGCTCTGCCAGGCCCAATTTCTTTAGTGGCCAATGCAGTAATAAGACCATCACGTGACGCCCACCCTACTTCCGCCAGGGACGAAGCCGGTGTCAACTTCCTGTTCCTCATTCAACGAGGCCTATGCGCAAGGTAACCCCGAGAACCATAGCGGTAGTGGGGAAGGCAGGGTGGGCATTACAGTCTGACATGGTAAGTATACTAGCCAAACAGGGAGTATAATACAAACTCCCCATTTTGGCATCATATACTTTACCGTCAGACCATAGCAGAATTAAAAGGAATTGGAGGAGAGCTTAATGCCCTAATGGTTCTTGGTGTTAGCAGAGGAATAGATATGGCTGCGTTAGCCGCAAAAGAAGTCCCTAACCATCAGCCCTGGACATGTGAACATCCCTGAAATAAACATTTATGCAGGGATTTTCTGCACGCCAGTAGGCTGCCTCCAGGAGGTGGCAAAAGAGGACAGAGCGCTGGAACGCTGTGGAAGTGGCCAGCGCCCTGACCTCATGGGCCCGGGGAGATAAGACGGGGAGATCCTTATATGCCTGGGCGTAGGACGATATGACCGTCCTGAAAAGCCATTAAGAGATAGGACTGGGAGGAGCGCCTGGGGCGCGAGCGTTCACAGTAGCCCTGAAAGGAGCCAGCCGAGAGCCTTAATGAAAAAAAAAAAGGTGAGATAGGAAGGTGCTATCTGGATATTGGAAGGGCCAGATGGGGAACAGAATTGTATGAGCACCAGGAGGCCATATCTCCCATTGGAAAAGGCTCAGTGTTGGCTCTCTTTGCGAAGTCGCTAATCCGCAGATCTTGCGAAGCCCCCCAGCCCCAGCGGGTATGTCTAGGACGGACTGGGATTTGTCCGTCTGTGAGGGGGGGACAGACGCTCGCAATAGGGGTGGGTGGCATAACCGCTGTGAGAGCCCGAGGCATCTGAGCATGTCCCCACGGGTGCCCACCGGAGGGGGGAACACTGAGGAGGGACTAGAGGTCCGGAACCAGGACTGGTTCGGCCACCACGGGGTGATGAGGCTGAGCCTGGGTCTTCCCAGTCTCGCCTTCCTGATCACCCTGTGGAGTACTGGGAATGGAGGGAAGGTGTACATCATGAGGCCAGACCAGGGAAGGGAGAGCGACCTTGGGCCTGAACAGTGTTCCCCACCGGGCTGAGGGTTAGCCTGCTGAGCGTTCCTTCCATGTGGAGAAGGGTCCCCGCTATGTGTCTCACGCAGAGGGCGATTCCCCGCGCGTGGGACCAGCGGAGGAGGCCTCATTACGCAGAGAGAGGCTGAGGGAGTGAGCCCCCTTTCTCCCCCCCCCCCCTCCTTGTTGAATAACATGGCACGAAGTGTTGTCGGTGGGCGGGAGAACAAGTCGTGCGAGACCTGGGGTTGGAAGCGGGTGGGGGGGCAAGCCTGACCGCTTCAAATTCCAGGGCATTGATAAGGAAACGGCCAGACTGAGCGTCCCACACTGTGTGTCCCACACTCCCGAGGTATGAGGATTCTCCAAGTGGGCGACCAGCCTAAGTTGGAGGGGTCTGTGTAGAGATCCGGGGGGGGGGGGGGGGGGGGGAATGGGACCACGGGGGGACAAGATGGCGGGGTTGAGCCACTCTTCCTTAGCCCATAGGAACCAGGACCCAGGGGGTGGACTGAAGCCAGTGGTCAGAGGTCCGAGATCATCGACGACCGAACTCCTTGAGTTGGCGCTGGGGGACCAGCCTAGGGGATGAGGGACAAGATGAACTCACTAACCCCAGGAGGGAGGTAAGGGTTCTGCCCGGGGTGGGGTGGATAGGCGGAGGCGGGAGGAGGGAGATGAGGTCCCCAATGCGGTGGACCTCTCTAGGGTCGGGGAGACCATATGGGTAGTGTGTTGAACTCATGCCCAGAAAGGAGGACCGCTAACTGCGGTTGAGTTCCCACTTGTTAGGGGTTGGTGACAACCCTGGTTTGGAACAGGGGCATAGAGGATGGTTGGTGTGGGGATTGACACCAAGCCCGGGAGGAACCAGGACGAACCAGTCGTCCACGTACACCAGGGGGCGAAAGTCTCAGGGAGGCCATCTCCTTGACCACCTTCCTGAATGGGGAGGGTGCCGGGGAGAGGCTGAAGGGCCAAAGGGGAGTGGCCCGAAGTGGAACCCCCGATCTTGCCCGATGAACCGTAGGTATCATCTGTGAGATGGGTGTAATAAGGTTGGAGTAGAACCCCGGTTGGGATGGGGGATCCTTGCGCCGGCCCTCTTTTGGAGAAGTTATCAGACTTTTCTGAGACTTCCCGAGCCTACGCCTGGGGGGTGGGGTCGCTGGGAGAGGGAGGGGGAGAACTATCAGAGGAGGGTGCTAGTGGGCCCAAGGCCAGAGAAGCCCCTCCTGTAGGACTGCTACTATCCTTGGGCTGAGGCCCATATGTCTCACTGGCGGGCATCCCGGGATAAGCTGCCCTCCCGAGGGGCCGTGGGGCCAGGGAGGAGAGTGGGAGGATAGAGGGATAGCGGTCTGAGTTCTCCCTACTCCAGCTCCTCCCGTTGGCGAGTCCTCCAGTCACCTCCGGGACCCTCCCTGCTGGCCGACACGAAAATTCTGCTGGGAAGTTTTGTCTTCGGTCGCAAGGGGGTTTTAGAGCACTTGGTAGGTTGGGGTCTGGAAGGCACCGCAAGGCCACCTTAAGTGCCGGGGCGAGATAGCCTGTGACAGTATGGCCTAAAGCAATTGTATTGGCTCCTGACTGCACTGTCCCGCCGCAGCCGAAAGGTGGTGCGAGGTCCTGCTGACTTGGAGTCACATCCAGGGGTCACTGAACAAGCGAGATATGGTCCCAGGGTGTGTCTCAGAACACTCAGCGTCTGATGACACAGAGACCAAGTCGTCCTTCTCCGGCCCGATCTCCTCCATGTGCTGTAGAGCATGTCGAAGGCCATGTCCAGCAGTGTATGGTGGATCCCCGGACTGGGGCCTGCGGTCCCACTCCGACAGGTTCTTGGTAGAGTGGCGGAAGTGGGGAGGCCAGATGGGGAAGAACTGGCAGCCGGCCGGGGAAATGGAAATGTCCTTGGTCACCGGAGTGTCCTACAAGAAAATGGAGATGTGGGAAAATGGGCCTTCCAGGGGACCCTGATGAACGTGCCTACAGGGGCCGCATCCAGGGCCGAGGGAGAAGGGACGACTTGCACACCCCTGGTTAGGGTTGCCGGACACTCCCAAATGGAAGTAAGCGTCTGAGAGGCAACAAGTCTGGGTACCAGCCGCAGTGGCAAAGTGGTTAGCATCGTGGACTACCAGCTGGGAGTCGTGAGTTCGAAATCCATCAGAGTCATGTGGGTTTTTTCTGCCCCGACCGGCTCCTACCCAGAGTTGAGTTTGCTGCGGACTCAGTTGGGAGACTGGGACCACACAGTCGAGTTTCATCCACGTAATGGATGCGTTTCTGAGAGTGTTGCTCAAATTTCCTGACTAACACTGCAGGTGCCTGTATCTCTCGGGCCTGGTTGACGCCAGATATATTATGAAATGAAGCGTGGAGTACAGCCCTGTCATGTAGTCTCAGACCGAAATGGAAACCCATAGCATCATCTTAATCATCCTCATTCTCATCGATCAGCATTAAAAAAAAAGTCTCAAATTCTATGGCCCTTCATGCCCTGCTCTCATGGTGACCTCAGTTTCGATGTCCTCTCCATGTCTGTGGTCTTGGTTTGGTTCCATCGCAGTCACCGGTATCGGCGGGTCCATGGGGGCTGTCATTGGATGGACGTGGTGGCGCCCTCCGGAGGGAGGGAGAGCTCACTCACGCCAGCTCCGCGACTAAGCAATTATTGTCATCAGTAGGGGGCTTAGTAGGTGGTGTCCTGCGTATGTTAGATCAGAACAGGCGCCACTGAACACCACCGAAGTGACTCGGCAGCAGTGCAGTGTCTCCTCCAGTGGGTTGCCTCTTGGCAGCTTGACATTGACTGTTCCCTGTGGATTGCCAGTCCCTGGGCTGCGGCGGGGCCGAACGGTTTTGGCTGTGGACGGGGTGTTGGAATGAGCGGCATGGGTGCACTGCCCCTGAGGTGGCGCAGCGGTTGGGACAGCAAAAAAAAAAAAAAAAAAAAGGTCTGGGTGAGCCCGCTGGAAGGAGAACCAAGGCGAGTTTGGGCACCGAAGGAACTTGTCTGGAGGTGGGGGCTCCACCTGACAAGGTCTGGGTGCCAGCACTCAATAGTGGACAAGTCGCGTGATGATGAAAAGCAGTCCTCTTCCTCATCCTCAGAGTCGGAAGCGTCGGGTTCCTGAAGAGGCTGCAACGAACATTCTCAAGAAGGCAACGACAGGGGTGCGTGAGGGTCCCCACCCTAACTTGCTAGTGGAGGAGGACACAAGGGCGGGTCCCTCTTGGCTCCCATGATCGGTGGCCAGACTAAGGGAGGGAGACCGTCCTGCCGATCGGACAGCGCCTGAGGGGAAGGGAGACCGAGGTCGAACCAGCGCGAGGCTGGGTGCCACATGCGACCATGGAGCTGGTATTGTTGGTCTGCTGTAAGCCATGGTCCCTCTGAGGGGCATAGAGCCGCAGGTCCCCACGGAGAAAAATAGGGCTGTGGCGGCCTTGGGGCAGAATTTCCGCGCGGCCAGGGTATCCTAAGAACTGGGGAGGGGGGCTGCGAGGGAGCATGAGCGTGACAGCACCGTCGTGGGTCCTCAGTTTCATGTCATTGAAAAAGACTCTAAGAGTCGAAACGTTGTGTGTTGTTTTTTCTTTTTGAGCCCCCTTTTGTTTCGGTCTTTACCACCAATCTTCAAATTATACAGTTGTTCTGAAAAAGACCCAGTCAAGTGTTATCAATTTTTACCCACTATACCACCGAGGACCTTATGAAGAAGAAGAATTTGGGTAAGAATTCTAAGGCAGGTTTCCCTTTTGGGGGTAGCCTGCATTGGGCTGAGGGGATGTAGCAATTTAGAACTGCTGGCAGCTTGTCTTTCGCCCTTCGGATGCAGTGATCGTGTGTCCGCTGGTCAGGTAGGGGAGGTATCAAAATGATGGTCGCGCGTCCCCTGCACAGAACCCCCCCCTACACCGGCCGTATGTTCTTCCGTAGAAAAAACAGTTTGCTCTGTGGAATCGGCACACGGGTCCTCCCGGGCAAAGAGCGACTTCTGGAAAGCGACGTGGCTCAACCCATTGGTGCCCTTCACCATCTTGGGCTATGGTGGAGAGCAAACACGGAGCACACGACCACAAAGTGGAGACAAGTTGATAGATCAAGAGATCATAAAGACACTTGATCTACCTTGTAATAATGATAAATGTGGTAATAATAAATGTGCACATGTTGGTAGATCAAGAGATCGTAAAGACACTCGATCTACCAGTAATATAATGATAAATAAGTACAGATAAATGTGCTTGGATAAGCCCCCGTACCGCCAAACCAGGTGAGGCAATATGGCAGAAACGCCGACCGGTGTGGAACAATCAAAGATGGCTGATTGATTGACCGGTGAGGGTTCGATCGCAGAAAGTGATGCGCAATGGAGCATGAGAGTAAAATACACCTGATCTACCTTGTAATAATAATAAATAAGGTAGTAATGAATGGGCACCAGGTGGTAGATCTAGAGATCGTAAAGACATTCGATCTACCTGAGATAAATTAGGTACTAATAAATGTGCACAAGTAGTAGATCAAGAGATAGTACAGACACTCGATCTACCTGTAATAATGATACATAGGGTAGCACATTACAAACAAAGGTAGCCAGGGAAACCTCCGTACCTGCAAACGATGTGCGACCGAAGGTGGACACCATGCGGTGAGGAAATATGGCGGTACGCCGACCGGCGTGGAACATCAACGATGGCGGATCGATTGACCGTTGAGGGTTCGATCACCGAAAAGTGACAAGCAATGGCACGAGAGTAAAATAAACTAACGCACTGTAGATATACAAGAGGTGAGGCCAAAAGGCGACAGGGTAGAGGAGAATTTAGGATAAGAAGTGCTTGTTTCCTCTCATTAATAGAGGGTCCAGAGATCGTAAGACAAGCTCAATCAACCTGTACTAGAAATAATGATAATAAGGTTGTAAAAGATCGAGAGATCATAAAGAACTCGATCCACCTGTACTAGTACGACTGAAAATAGGTGCTAATAAAAGTGGAGAACCTCCATAGCACTGAACAAGTACGACAAGAGACGACAACCAAGCAGAGGTCGGCCGGCGAGGCGTGAATAAAGATGGCGGTTCGAGCGACTGGCGAGTTCGATCGTCGAAGTGGATTTACAGGGATGGAGCGCGAGAATAAAAAACAAAGCGCCGAGAAAGATGAATCACTGACCGGGGAAGAGAATTATGGGTGAGAGGGGATGCGTTACACAAAGAGAGGACGCATTCCTACACCGGCGAGTGAGGGCCGAATGGAGAACAAACGGCACTGAAAAGGGAAGTCGTGAGCCATCACGCCGTACAGCATGAATAAAAATTAATAAAATGCCATCTGTAAACCTCAACCAGTAACAGTGTTCATGGTTTAGCGTAAGCCACAACAGAACAAGTAAAGAAGGCAAGCACACAAGCAATCTCTACAAAAACAGAAGTATAGGCGAGACAGAGCAATAAAACCTGTCCTTGTTTGGCAGGAGGCCGAAGCTGAATAAGGAACAGGAAATTTACACCAGCTTCTTCCCTGGCGGACGTAGGGTGGGCATCACATGATGATCTTATTACTGTATTAGCCACAAAAAAATTCGGCCTGGCAGAGCTAACTTACTGCTGTTGAATGCTATGGTCTGACATGGTAAAGTATATGACGCCAAACAGTGTTTATATACTGTCACTATCAGGGGCCCCTTCTGCATGTGAATCAGCCCTGCTTGTTGTTCTTGGTGAGCCGTGGTCACCTCCTCAAAAAGCCCTTTGCGGTTGGACATCACTGTGGCACATGCATATGTCCTGTGTTGTGATAGGTGTTGCATGAATGGCACAGAGGTGAAAAAACGGTCAAAGTACAGGTGTCCGTTTTGCCCATAGTACTCTGAAGCCATTTTGTCAACTACTTCATGTCTGAAGGGTATATCTGTGTTTGTGCAGCTGTGTTTTCCCTGCGTAGATGTCGAGTTGATGCAGTAGCCAGTGTCAGCGTCGTACATCTCCCACACCTTTATGCCTCCCTTTGTTGGTTTGGCTGTGATGTACTGTTTAAAAAATACTCTGCCTTTGAATCCTATCATGGCTTCATCGATAAAAGGTCACAGCCTGCTTGAAGTTATTCCTGAACAAGGGCAGAATCAAGTCAAGGAAGGTCCGGATCTTGTACAGTGGATCGTAGTCAGGACTGTCGCGGCCAGGTGTGTTCTGTGTGTCTCTCAGGTGGGAGTACTAGTTCAACTTGAGAAACCTGTTTTTTGACATCACCCCACTGACTCATCATGGCTCGCTAAATCCAAGATCAGTCGACCAGTAGCACCAGAGCCTTTTATTCCGATCATGATGGGCACAATTAAGTATGCGTGCATCTCCACAGGTGTCGTGTCCTGCCAAAGTGGGTCAGGTTGTCCCCACTTTGCCATCTGCTGCATGGCATACAGATTTGTCTGATCAGCAGCTGTAGTAAAAAAGAACTGCGACAGGATGAGAAAAAAATAATCCAGAGGTGTAGCTGTGTCTGGCAAATCATGATCTGGCCCAGTCGCCTCCTCAAAAGGCTAAACCACGAGTGCAGAAGTCGCCGGTCGCCACGTGGTCACAAACGCAGACAAAGGAACATCATCATCTTCCTCACTTTCTTCACCTTCTCCCACACATCTACATCGCTTTCATTTAACTCCTCTCTTTCAAATCTCTATACTTCTTGTATTTCATCCAACTCCTCTTTTGTATAATCCAAAAACATCGCTCTCAGCAGAAGCACTAGCAGACGCCATTTTCAGGAACAAGGCAATGCCCTCTGCAGCAATGGAATGTGGTCAGTTCACGACCCTAGTCTTTGTAAAGGAATTGTTTCCCACACCCCATACTACTGCTAAGATTTCATTGGACATCTCTCAGGGGATGCCCATTTATTTTCGGCCAGCCTTGACTTATAACAAGGTCGCAGTGTGTCAGGGAAAGTAACACGGCACGTGCAGCCGGTTACGGCCATAACGATCACCAGGGGAGACAAACAGAGCGGCCGGATAAGGGTGAAACAAATGCAAGAGGGTTAATGGTGGGATAAAAAAATGGTCATACACACAAAACTCCACTCCCCTTTGTAGGGTAGATGGGATTAATCCTTGCCTGCTATACAGGGAATGTCTGCAGGAGCATCAGCCTGCATATGTACAAAGAAAAGAAGAAAGAAAAACACTACAAAGAAACACAATACTGACTCAAGAGTGACATAACTGTACAAAAAAAAATCGCTTCTGTAAAATTTTTACCTTTTTCAAAAGCAGACTTTGTTTGTTTGTCATCTTTTCCAGCTCCTTTGCATCTTCCTGAATTTTTTCTTGGCTTCCTTTTCTTGACCCTGCAGAGTACAGGAAAAAAAAAAAAAAAAAGAGAAATTAAATATGCAGCAAATTCTCAAGAGAATAAAATATTGTACTTTGTAACTGATATCTTAGGAGGATGACAAAGACTTCATTCAGTTTCTGTAGTCAACCACACTCATGTCAGTACTGTCACCAACGCTCCCATATAGTTACAACAAAATGCACACAAAGGCTTGTTAATGACCAACATCTTCTACGCAAATAAAATCAGACTGTGCTGAATGCATCAATTAATCCATTTGATTTTCTCCTAGGCCTATTTCTAAGAAAAATCATATAGAATACAAATCACTATAAAAAACATATATATATATATATATATATATATATATAAATAGCGCTGAAGAGACTGAAGCTAAGTGATTGCTCATTCATTTTCGTTGTAATAATTGTTTTCTATCTTGCCTGAAGAAGACCTAAGAGGTCAAAAACGCGTTGTGTTATCTTGTGATTCTTTTGTCCACGTTTTTTTTTTTTTTTGTTCGCTAACATTTAAGATTTGTTTGGATTTCTGCCTGCAGTCGTCTCACTCTGCAGCTCAATCTATGACCTGTAAGTAAAACATATGGACTATGTTGCGTCTTTAATTATCCTACTCATTCAGCCTCAACAAACCTACAAAGGTAACTTCCAACACATCTGCTTTTAACCATTTGACTCTCACAGCTTCAACAGATTCTGCAAACGGCCAAAGAATCAATGCTAAATCAAACCATTTCATCAAACAGACCATAGCTGACAGCCTATTTCCATCTCCATTTCCTGAACCTGCGAGCCTGTCCGTCCCACTACCTTTGTGCCTTCTGTCTATGCTTTTCCCATCTTCCATACACCTTATAAAAGTTAGGCAGGCATAGAAATCAGCATTCATCCACATAATTCACAAGACATGTGGCTCAATCAATTCACAATCCCCCTCTGGATACAGTTCGTAAGTGTCAGTCATTATATAAAATCAACATGGTGGCAGTCTTTAGGGATTTCACTTTGGATGATGTAAAATGTTTTAACTGCTTTTCAGATGTTGCAGACCAGGTCCAAATAAATGCTGGATATTAAGAGTGAAACTGTCTATTTCTTCTTCCATAATTTACTAATCTTTGACACTGTCCCCCTCCTCCATTTTCCTGCTTTCTTTTTTATTTCTCTTGACAAGCAAGCGCCCGCTAGCGCCCAACCGGAAATCACACTGCCAAAAGGCTGAGTACCTGCAAGCGCTTGGTAAAACACGTGGCAACAATGGGCGCTGCCATGCTTCTCGCAGAAAAGGAAGTCTTGCAAGAACGTGACTTCCTTTTTCCTTTTACAATCCACTTCCGTTTGCAACAAACCGCGACTCGATACGCGCTGTAGTTCTTGAGTTACGATTTTTTTTTCAAGTTTTGTGGTCGAAGTGCTGTTTTTCACACATGAGTAACCTTGATTTCTGGCATTCTATCATGGGATTTAGTGATGATGATGAAATGATTGTAGTATTTATGGCATAAGACTTTGTGAAAGCGCAAAGTAATGAAGCTGAGAGTGACCTAGATTTCGATTGGGATGACGTTATAGATATGATGAACAACAATTCATAAAGTTCTGAAGAAGATTTTTTTCCCCCTGAATAAATGGCCCATGTGACATTCTTCAAACTTATCATACTGCAACATATACATTCGTAGGAATTTTTAAAATGATTTTCATTCCATTATTTCCTTTCCTCTCTTTAAAATTATTTTTTAAATTGGGTAACCATGTTCAAATTACGGAGTTACCTCTCCTGCCATAGGTTTTCCACACAAGTAAGCACAGGTTAGTGCATACTGAAGAGGGTTCATTGATCTTTACTCACTTTCTTCCTTATTTTTCACTTACTTCTTTGACATCTCATTCTCATTCCATATAAACTCTCACCAAAAGTCTGTTTATTTTTGTGCATTCTACTGCACACTGACACCTTACCTTCCAATGTTCCATTTCTGTTTGCTTCTTCTTCTGGTCCTTGTTCAGTTTGGAAATCTGGCTGTCTTGATCTTGGAAAGAAAAAGTAGATCTTGTTTCTTATAAGATAAAAAAAAATAATATTGATAAAATACTATACACTTGCTTCTCACAAATACACATCAACAGAATACTTATAAGAAATTAGCAGAACAATTTCTACTATATTTACCTTAAAAGACTTCCAAACCAAAGCATTAAAGCCTGAAAACGCATGTGCATGCACATAATATACAGACACCACCAAACGCAAACACCACACTTGCACATGCTCAGAAACAATAAACCTTACAATATATGCACACAGTAAATGCAGAGTACCTTTGCCCTGTCCCTTCATTTCTGAGAGGCGCTGGTCAACAGAAGACAGTCCCTCGCGCAGTTTGTCCAGCTTCCGATTCTTCTCTTCTGGTGACGCTTCCTGCATATCTGCTGTAAGCCTGTCTCGTTTCTTGAACAAGTTGTTGTTCAACAAGTTCTCGAGTTTGTTCTTCTCCCCCTTCCAGCTGTGTATTAGTAAATAATGCATTATGTCAAAAACAGGATTCATGAATGGCTGGGATGAGCAAGGCTAAGGACATTAACCCAATGCTTGCCAGATCGACTAACCAGAAGCTTTAATCTGAATACCAGATCGACCATTTGATAATATGGGTTGGAAGCTTTAATCTGAATACCAGATCGACTGAGATTGACCATTCGATAGTATGTCAGTTTAGACTACTTTTGCTTTCTCCTCTCCCACGATACACTTCGGAACTAAATAACATCCCAAACTTCGGGTTTCCAGCTTCAATCCCACGCCATCTTGGTCTTATTTTTTCTGTCTTTTTCCATTTCTATGAATTTTTTAAGTTTGGCAATTTTTTTCTGGCTTCAAAATGGCAGACGGTGATTCATGGAGCTTCTGGCTGTCGATCATGGGAAACAGTGATGATGAAGAAAGAGACTGTGCGAGATTTACATTGGAGGAAATCAACAAGAAAAGTGAGTTGGACACTGACTTAGTGGTTAACAATGATCGTCTGTTATAGAAATTTGAAGCGTCGTCAACTTCACGAAGTGACAGTGGTGGTACAAGAGATGACAACGATGCTCTGTGCAGTGCAGTTGGGCCAAGAAAACGAAAGAGGGTCTCAAAAAAAAGAGAATACAGTTAGGTGGAGTGATAGACTTGAAGTTAAAATCAAGTCATTCCTTGGCACCAAGGAGGTGTACTGTGACGAGGGAGAACAGTTGGTGACTGACTCTGAGTCAGTATCAGTAGGCGTGACACATGATTTGGAAGTTGGTGCTTCACCATTTCTGAGTTTTTCTCACTCATTATTCCCAATGAATTTGGAAGGAAATGAGTGAGGAAACAAACAGATATGCATCACAGTGGCAACAAAAGAAGGCTGATAGAGACTGGGCCCCAACAACACCAGATGAAATGAAACTTTTCATCTACATCCAGTACATGTTTGGCATTCACCTCCTTCCTGAAAGCAACATGTACTGGTGATCTGATCCCCTCCTGAATGTGCCACCTGTTTCCCAAGTCATGAGCAGAAGCAGGTTTTACAAAACTCTTACAATATTTCCATCTAGATGACAATGAGAAAGCTGCACCAAAGGGAGATGCCAACTATGACCCACAACTCAAAGTAACAGTTTGTTGTTCACGGGAGATTCTTTTATCATTTATTTAATTGTTCCACAATTATCTAAGTATAATTTCTATGATAAAGTGTGAGAACTGATCATGTGTTATGTGAAAATAAGTCAGCAGTGTTTTCAAGTGAAAATAAAACTGACTGATTGTGTATCTAGGATCTTCTTCTGACCTACTCAGCGACAGTGCAGTTGGTTTTGCTCCGTTAAAAAACACGGCTCTTGGATTTTTTTTTTTTTTTTTAAAATATTCAGTGTCAGAAACACTTCTAGAATAGCCATATTTTAAACAGTGGTCTTTCCTGGATTATTTTTTTACATTTTTTCCATTAAGGTGAGTAAAAATTTGAATTTTTGAGAATTTTTGCTTGCAGTACGTGTGGTCTCTTTGTGGAATTCTTTCCCTTGGCTTGGTATTCAGAAGAAAGGTTTCTATAGCACGCTCAATAAGCACTGGGTTAAAACCAACGCATAAAACAAACAAAAAAACACACACATACACTCACAACAAAGTTTCCTTGCAACCATTGAGGACACTCAAACATCCAGAAACAAGTTTTCTAGCAGTCATTCATGGCATGAACATGTCTAGAAACAGAATTACACTGCAGAGCAACATTCAAAAATTGGCTGTAATGAAAGATGAAGATCACGATATTGTGTGAAACGTAACAATCTCTATAACTCCTCACTTCATGTCCAGAATCAAATTCTCTAACAAGTTTTGAAGAAAGAAATTGAAAAAAAAAAATGCAAACCTGCAGAAGTCTTAAAATCAGAGAACTTCCCACAACCCAATTAACGATTTTTTTAAAATTTCACTGCACTAACTACTGAAAAAAAGGTGGAAGGTTTTACAGCAACTGACCTTGATGCGTTCTTGCCACACACAGCTCGGTTTTCCTGGGTAAGCTGAGCTATCTGATCGTTGAGGTGGTCCACCTCTTTCTGGTCCTCCATGGTGAGCTGAGACTGCAGGTCTGTGCCCAACTCCTCTTTCAGGGCCTGTGCCTGGCCCAGCATGGCCTGCAGACTGGACTGCAGGCTGCTCACACTCTTCCCCTGCACAACAACCAAACCATCCCCATCTTATACCCCAGCTGTTCTCATCCTCTTGGGCCTGGCTGATGCCAGGATATACTATGAAAGGAAGCATGGAGTGCAGCCCTGTCTTAAAACCAGGATGAAACTTTATTCACCATTTTCATCTTATCCTCTGATCTTTCTTTCAAATGAAAAAAAGTCTCAGTTCTTTCAATTCCTTGCTCTAGTACTGACCTTAGCTCACATTTCCACACGATGTCCATCCTCATGGTGAGGCTTTCTCAAAGTCATTGGTATCCAACATGCCCATGGGAACTAGTGCTGGAGAGATGAGATGATCCAGTGTACAACACTTACACCGGGTCTGTGACTCAGCTATTGTTGCCAGTGGAAAGCTTACCAGGTGGAGCTTTGCACATGTATCAGAACAGGCTCCGATGAACATCAAGGAAAAGACCCGGCAGCTGAGGAGTGTCTCCTCTTTTAGGTTCTTTAATGATGACCTATTTCTTGTCTGTAGATATGAAGACTTACAAAGACTTTCCAACAGTCTGATAACTCATTCCATACTGGTTGCTATTTCTTTGGGCATGTCCAGTATACCAGCATTTCTGTAGGTTAGAATAAAAACATACCAGCACTGAACATCATGAAACAACAACATGAGCTGCAATTCAATCATATTAGCCTTTATGTAAAGCAGTTCAGATATACCAAAACTGAAAATGGTTATGCTAAACATGAACTCAAATGATCTCTGTAGAAGTGCTGAAGTGATCAGTTACAACTTAAGCCTCAGACTGATTGACCGCTGCCATCAATCAAATAATATTACTTCCAAGACTTGCCAACATCAAAATCAGCAATTCAAATATGTCCCACAGAGCGCCATGTCACTGCCTTATGTTTGCCATATGTGCTTTCCAGACTGACACAGCTGCTGCATCTTCATCTTTTCATTTCAGCAGCAGTACACAGGAACAGGTGGACTCAGAACACAGGTGAACAGTCACAGGGGTGGGACCAGAAAAAATCACAGCTATACTGAAAAGGCCGGGGGTCCATGGGGCTGTTTTAGGCCCCCGGTGGGGTGCAAAGCACGCTCTGCTGGAGGGCCCTGGGGGGCATGCCCCCTATACACTGAAGAAAATTTGTCTTGCCAAAGATGCGACTTGCAGCTTAAAATATCAAACCGAAAATGTTATGGCAAGTACTTAAAATACATCTTAAATTCAGTAAACCATCAAAACAAAATTGGATGCAATGTATAAATATTACTCGCCAGTATTGTTAACCCACTGCTTACCGGATCGACCACAAAATATTCTCTGTCTGATACCAGATTGACCAGATCGACCACTGAATACTAGGTGAACGACTTTCGCTTTCACCATCGCATATCCCAGAATGCAATTGCAACAGAAGAGTCTTACGGTACATAAGTTACTGGACGCCATTTTTTTTCTGTTTCAAGAGTTTCAGTGGAGTAGTTTCGCTGCTGTGAATTTTCAAAGCCTGGCTTTTTTTCGCGAAGATTTTCCGGGAAAATGGCGGATCAAGCAACTATTCAACTTGTAGAATTTTTTTTTTTTTTTTTTTTTTTTTTTTTTTTTGCTGTCCCAACCTCTGCGCCACCTCAGAGGCAGTGCACCCACACCGCTCATTCCGACACCCTGTCCACAGCCACGGCCCGGTCGGCCCCGCCGCAGCCCCGGCACCGGCAATCCACAACTTGTAGAATTCATTTTTTCTGATGTGATACTGATGATGAGAGCGTTTCTGCGGGCTAGACTCTTGAAGAAGATCTGAAGCGAGACGATTCGGACGTCGATCTTAACTTACTTACAAAGAAAGATCAACTGCTGACTGATTTTGAGGCCAGAATCGATAATGATTCGGGCAATGATAATGACTACGTCAAATAGCCCATTGCTGCTGCCCCCCCCCAAAAGAAAATTCGAGAAACAGAAGTTGCTAAAGGTTCTTTAACTGTGGATTGGAGTGGTTGGCTACAAGAAGTGAAGCCCCCCCAAAAAGTTTTCGCTTGTTTTGGCAGCCAGGAACAGGGTCAGTCAGTGGGTGTGTCCCATGATTTGCCTGTGGGAGTGTCATCTTTAGCCTTTTGATTTCAGAGGAATTTTGGCAGACTTTTAACAAGAAATAAATTTATTTGCTGCACAAAAAAGCAAGCAGAAAATGATGAACATAAAGTCTTGCCTAAAATAAAAACTGCCTGTTTATCAAAAAAAAAAAAAAAAAAAGGAGAGGGAGACGGACAAGAGGTACATCATGACCACCACAGTGTGTGTGTGTGTGTTTGTGTGTGTGTGTCGGGAGGAGGGCTTTGCTCAGTGCACTTGTGCAAAAGCACATTTTTGCTGAATTACATCACAATCTAAAGTCCAGTATTCAGTAATCTGTGCTGGTTATTTTTTTCCCCTCAGTAGTTAGAAGACAAAATTGTTGAAGTTTGGGTTTTTTTTTTCCCTCCCTTCACAACAAAAGTTGAATATTTAGTTTGCAGACCATATAGAATGACTTTATTTTGTTCCTAAAGGTTTCAGTAGAAAATCACTCTGTGCTCCTTATCCTTAATCCATGACATTCTGTGGGTACAGTGAATTTAGGGAAAATTGTTTTAGCACCGAGAACACTGAAGTAGAGTTAGTGTTGTTCATTTTGTTGTTGTTGTTGGTTTTTTTTTTTTTTTTTCTGTCCCGACCTCTGCGTCACCTCAGAGGCAGTGCACCCACGCCGCTCATTCTGACACCCCGTCCATAGCCACAGCCCGGTCTGCCCCGCCGCAGCCCCGGCATCGGCAACCCAAAGGGAGCAGTCAATGTCAAGTCATCAAGAGGCAACCCACCGGAGGAGACATTACACTGCTGCTGAGTCACCTCGGTAGTGTTCAGTGGCGCCTGTTCTGATCTAACATATGCAGGACACCACCTACTAAGCCCCCTACTGAGGACAATAATTGCTTAGTCACGGAGCCGGCGTGAGTGAGCTCTCCCTCCGGAGGGCCCACCACGTCCGTCCAATGATAGCCCCCATGGACTCGCTGATACCGGTGACCCCGACAGAACCAAACCAAGACCACAGACGTCGAGAGGACATCGAAACTGAGGTCACCATGAGAGCAGGGCATGAAGGGCCACAGAATTTGAGACTTTTTTTTTTTTTTTTTTTTTTTTTTTTTAAATGCCAATCGATAAGATGATGCTACAGATTTGCATTCGGGTCTGAGACTACATGACAAGCTGTACTCTACGCTTCCTTTCATAATAATATATCCCAGTGTCAACCAGGCCCGAGAGATACAGGCACCTGCAGTGTTGGCCAGGAAATTTGAGCAACACTCTCAGAGACGCATCCATTAAGTGAATGAAACTCTACTGTGTGATCCTAGTCTTCCCAACTGAGCCTGTAGCAAACTCAACTCTGGGTAGGAGCCGGTCGGGACAGAAAAACCCACATGACTCTGATGGATTCGAACCCACGGACCTCCCAGCCGGGAGTCCACGACGCTAACCACTTCGCCACAGCGGCTGGTTCGGTTTTTTTTTTTTTTCTTCCTCTTGTACCAATTCACTATACAAAATGGCTGTTTTGGATGGAGTGATGTTTTTTTTTTTTATCCATTACTTTTATAGAATAGATGAGTTTAAAACCATATTTCTTATTGAGGTTTCTTTATGACAAGTGTGTGTATGTGTTGCGGAGTCACCTCACTTGGCATGGTATTCACGTAGTCATGTAGCACAAAGTCATGCGGCAAGCACAGGGTTAATAGAAGATAGTGGCCAAATTTCAATAATTCATAAGTTCTAGAATAAGGATTCCTGTTTTTCTTTTTTTTCTAGTCTTACATGGCTTAAGTTCAGCAGAGAGTCAATGTCTGCATTAGCACTGGATAGGAGCAAACACTGAGCAAAATCAAAAGCTGCAGTGGGCCAAGTCTTCAAACAGAAATCAGTGGTTGGTGGCACTAAGGCATCTGAAAAATGAGTCAATGGTAAGAGGATGGAACCTGGAGGCAATAAATTAGTAACCCCAACTGAAAAAATCTTGAGAAGAAAATCAGTGGCAGCAATGTGTGAACTTGAGAAAGTCTATCAGCTAAAGCAGAAAGGTGAGTATGGAACTGGAAATTAACCCCTTGACTGCCACTATTTGTATCAGTTTTGTACTTCTGTGTGCCGGAGCAAAATTTGACTTTTTGCGGTAGGTTCACTAATTTGATCAGTGTTCATTTATTTGTACAGATATCTCTTAGATTTTTGGCATGTTTTTTTCTTATACCCAGGGCTATAATATCTGCAAATAATATTTGATTTTGTACATTATGAGTATAATAAATAATCTTATAATTCAACTTTTTAAAAAAAAATCATATTTTGCAAGCATACAAAACCCCACAGCAGCAAAACAAAAACATACAAACCCAGTAAAAAACGTGGTTTTAGTGTTTACTGACACCTGTGTAAATATTTGGTAGTGAATTTACAACCCACAATTGTTGATTTATATGATAAATGTATGCATTTCTGGGGTACAGTACAATCCAGGTATCAAGGGACACAATTTTGTTTTCTTAGGTAGGCTCACTGATATGTCCACTGCTCTTTCAATTCTTGACATATATCTTAGATACTTGGGAAATTTTCTTGTTATATCCTTGGCTACAGCCAGACATCACAATAGTTTGATTTTGTTTGTAAATGAGTAGACCAAAAATATACATAATGATGAATGTTTTGTTTGAAAAACAGACACTTTCAGAACATAAACAAAACTATAGCACTAAAATCACAATGAAATACCACAAAAACTGGTGTTAGTATCCTTTGAACTTCAGGACCAACATCTATATTCACACAATAAGCTTGACAATACATAAATTGCTTAGCAACCCCATATCATAGGGGGCACTCCAGCCCAGGTAACGTGGGAAAGAAGATGGGAACTGCACATTATCCACAGCATCAGTCTGCACATCTTGCAAGCCTCTTGGGAATTTGTCTTGTTTAGCAGTGATGAACTAACAATAACAACACTAAGTGTAGCTTCCAATTATTGTCAGTTTTCTTTCACACATGTGGTTTGGTTCACTCATGAACTAAGTGCGATTGATAAAAAGTCATCACCACAGAAGGTAATAAGTAAAACATTGCAAAACCACCACACCAAAAAAAAAAAAAAAAAAAAAAAAAAAAAAAAAAAAAAAAAAAAAAAGAGACTGCTAAAGATAGGACTGAGCTACAAAAGGCCACACCACAGATGATGAAAGCAAACTAACAACTGAAAAAAAAAACCGGTGTTGCAGAGAATACACCACACCACAGAACCTATGGACAGAAGGATCAGGATCCCACACTACTGTCAATAAATGCCACTTATAGTTGACTGACATACATTTGGGTACACACACACACACACACACACACACACACACACACACACACACACACACACACACACACACACACACACACACACACACACACACACACTGTGCACAAGCACCATATTCAAAAGCAACACACACACACACACACACACACACATGTACACACACACACACACACACACACACACACACACAGAGCACCACATGCAAAAGCACCACCCACACACCCACACCATGCACAAACACTACACACACACACACACACACACACACAATGTATACCCACACCATGCACAAGCACTGCTCTCTCTCTCTCTCTCTCTCTCTCACACACACACACACACACATACTGTGCACAAGCACCATATTCAAAAGCTACACACACACACACACACACACACACACAAGCACACACACACACACACAACTCCATTGAAATTATCAATGTTCACCTTGATACCTGGATCACCCGTGAAAAAAAGGTCGAGATTTGGGCAATCAGCACTGGCCTCTGTCCATTCTGAAACAAGTTTAGACTGACGAGTGCCACACCCCCTCTTCCTCTGCCACACCCCCCCTCACACTGGACCCTCGCCATTGTCCTGAACCCCCTCCCCTTCCTCGACTCTCCTCCTGACCTCTCACACGAAAGGAGGGTGTAAGGCAGTCGACGTAGACAGAATCGGCTCGTTTCTCTCCGATTCGGGCCCACTTGCGCCGGTATCGCTCGGTTTGAAGTCGAGGATCAGCTTCGTCATCAATACTAATCTCCGATAGCAAAGGGTGGTGTTGATTGTGATCGCTTTATTCCTCCTCCGAATCGCTTCGTTCCACTTCTCTGAAGTCTTCGTCATCGTTTTCATGGTGGTCTCGTATAACTTCTTGAAGCACTTCAAGAGCCATTAGATCGTTTGAAAACGGCACGCGCCTGATCGAACTGCCTGCTCGACTCGTCATCTTGAACCGAAAATGACTCAGCTGAACTTTGCCGAAGTTATCGTCCGAGCGGACGCGAGCCGGTCAGTCAGCGACCCGCGAAAGGGAAGAAACCGTCCTTTAGGGTCCCTACTACCGTTTAAACCATTTTTTCTCCTTGCCTCCCTTTTTTAAATCACCGAATTTTGATGATGAAATTACCTCGAACGCCGTTCGTGCAAGGGCACACAGCTTTCCTGAAACCACCACGAACGCCGTTCGTGCCAGGGCAGTCAACGGGTTAATGGTCATAGAAGACGTCTGTTGCAAAATCCTCTAGGTAGCCACCAAATGGTTTGCAAAAGTCCTTTGCTGCATGCATTTGAAACGATGTGCACTGTATCCCCATGTACGTCAAGGAGATGCTGATGTTCTTGACAAATGAGCGTCTCCACCTTTCTTTCCTGGCTTCACATCACAGTTGTCCATTAGCAGCTAACAATGTTCTGCATTGAAATGTGTTGGGCTGGGTCTGGTTTCCGTGCTGTCTTGGAATCTTCCAGTGCTTCGTTTCTGTCTAGCAAGGACTGCAGGCCAGAAAAAATATTCTGAGTAGTGGCGACATTTTCGCTGAAGCTGTCGAGCAGTTTGTGTGATGACTTCGCCTCTTGCCTCATCGAAGTATCTGGCCAGTACGTTCACTATTTTGTTGTTGGCGTTGTTCGTGGCCTTGCTGGTGTTCAACGAAAAATGCTCCAAATGCAGTTTATAAAATAGATCTTCCCCAAAGGCTGCTGCAACTCCATGTGTCATAGAATATGTTGCAGCTTTCCTACACATGGGAAGTTGTTCCAGGTTTTGAGTATCTTTGGCAAGTTTTTGACGAAGGAGATTAAATCAGGCACTAGTGACAGAGGCAAGCAGTGTTCCGTTAAAAAATGCACAAGTCCGAATCTTGGCATCCAGCAAGGAATCAACTTTAGACACCGGAGCCATTACTGGAGCAGCAGCAGAAAAAGCTGATGTATGTTTCAGTGCATTCAATCTCTCCACATGTTTCATCTCCTGGGAATGCACTTCGATCCACTTTTTTTTTTTCGATTTGACTTGTATACAAGCTTCCGACTGCACAGTATACACCAAGCAGCGCCCACTTTACTTGTTTTCCACAGCCATTTTCGGAATTGATGATTCAATTCGTCCATCTCATCCATCTGTTCATTTCTCCACTAGTTTTTCTTCAGGTCATTGCTGATCTTCTGTGCCTCAGCTTCGTCGTTAATCAGCTCCATTTTTGACAAATATAAAACATGATGATATGGTCTTCATGCATTGGCACAAAAACCTGAATCAGAACACGGAACGTGCTCACGAGAAAAGAAAAAAAGGAAAAAATTTGCTGTAAGGAATTCTGTATCAATACAGAAGGTCTCCCACCTCTGCAGTCAGACTTCAGCCCATTTAATCACACACCTGTACCCATAAAAGGCCACATACCAACAACAGTTTTATATCAGCCATGCACACTGTACGCACACAATTTTGGAAAGTCGTCTCCTCATAAGCAGACATCTGTCAAAGCACTATGTGCTATGGATGATCCTGATATTAGAAGACAACAAGCAGAGAAAATCAACAGTAACATCAGCAGTGCCATCAAAATTTTAAAAATCCTACCTTTGAGGGTCTTGCTCTATCCAGTTGCTGGAGTTCTTCTTGGCTAGCCGCACTTCTGCCTGCATCTTCTCATAGTTGTCTCTGAAAATGAACCAAAAACACGTCATTCAATATTACATTTTTTCATGTTCAAATTATTCATACTCATACTATCCTGAAACAGTATCTCTTTCAGTTCAATGTTACATCTTTTTCCCATTCAAACTATGTCTACTCGTATTATTCTGAAGCAGTATCTCTTTCAGTACAATTACATCTTTTTCCCATTCAAACTACTTCCACTCACACCACTCTGAAGCAGTATCTCTTTCAGTACAATGTTACATCTTTTTCCCATTCAAACTACTTCCACTCACACCACTCTGAAGCAGTATCTCTTTCAGTACAATGTTACATCTTTTTCCCATTCAAACTACTTCCACTCACACCACTCTGAAGCAGTATCTCTTTCAGTACAATGTTACATCTTTTTCCCATTCAAACTACTTCCACTCACACTACTCTGAAGCAGTCTCTCTTTCAGTACAATGTTACATCTTTTTCACATTCAAACTACTTCACTTCTACTCAATATTTTAAAACAGTATCTCTTTCAGGGCAACGTTACATCTTTTTCACATTCAAATCATTCATACTCATACTTTTCTCAAACAATATCTTTCAAATGTTTGTGTGTCAGAGAACAGTCTCTGAATTGGTAATCAAAATCAAGGAATGGCAAGGAATGGAAGTGGGGGAGGGAATGGAGGCAGGGTGGTGTAAGAGATAGAAAAGAAGCCTTGTCATTATGGACATTTTTTTCTTTCCGAGTAACTGGCATCTTCCTAAGATAAGCAATCAATGAACAATAACAGACTTTCAGTTCAGGATAACACTGTACAATCTACCATGATTTGTTTTTACTGAGTAGAACTCTGGAATACGTGGCAAAACCCTTGATTTAGGAGAATGACTGTATTTCATCCACAAATCTGGGGTTCTGGAATTCACTGCAAACAAAACGGTAATTTACAGATGCATGCCAGATCAACCAGCAATGCAAATGTGACCACACTTACAAACATCGAGCCCGAATATCAGTAGAAGGAGTGCTGGATTGATGTGCATGCTGGATGATCAATGCCCTGCACTGATGAGACACAAACCATTAAGTGATTGGAAGTCACAGGTACAACTTGGGTCTACACAGTTTGGGACCCAAACTGATATTACCCCACTGGATGCTTCCAAATATAAAGCTGTGACATGCCATGGTCAGAAACTGTGTAAGATTTTTGCAGTGTAGTTAAAAAAAAACAACATGCAATTCTAACTACAGTAAAGTGAAGAAAACTACTCCATTCAATTAAAAAGTATAAGCATAACAGTGAAGCAGATGGAGTAAGTTCACCAAGTTAGGACATGTGAATGAAAGAAAGGACCCTAAATGCTATAAGGTTATTTACTGCCTGAGATACAGCAAACCCTGGGATGTCCTAAGAACTGTCTCGGCCAAAAAACTGGGCAGACAGAGCAGTTATAATAACCATGACTTGCACTTCTTGGTTCATATCATCACACGACCAAGACTTTTTAAAGGATGTTGTAATAAACACCTGAACAGCCCCCAAAGTTGGGCTTTTCGTTTGCTGGTCTTTGGCCACTGATTCAGAAAATTTTAGTCCAGATCAAAATTTAGTTGCCAGCCTTAAAAGTTTTATTAGCCAAACAATGAGAAATGCTAGCCACACAATGAGAACAGATGTAGCTTCAAAATGCAACGTGTACAATGTGTGAAAAGGACCAAGACAGAAAGAACAGAGAATATCCATTCCAAAAATAAACTTAAAATAAAATGTAAAAAAGACAATACTTATTTTTGACAACAATCATCTTTCACAAAAGTACAATTGTACATTTACAATGATTGAGGTGTGGGAAACAATCTTTTAACAGTTGATGACATGCCATAAAGTTGGAAAAGCAGCAAGACAATGTCCTAGCAATCAGGAGCACCTTTATGGTCTTTTCTTGCAACTACTCACAGGTCTGAACACAGTGTCCTTGTCAGAGTATTCAATTAATTGCTCTAGGCAATGAGAATGCTTGAGAGAAACCATCTGCTCTCCCAAATTGGATAAGGGATAGTGTATGACACCAAACACTCAAGATATACAGTCGTGATTCAGCAACTGTACAACTCTAACCTAATCTTCATCACTTTCAAATACAGTCGTAATTCAGCTACTGTACAACTCCAACCTAATCTTCATCACTTTCAAATACAATTGTGATTCAGCCAACTGTACAACTCCAACCTAATCTTCATCACTTTGACATACAGTTGTGATTCAGCAACTGTACAATTCCATCCTAATCTTCATTACTTTGACATACAGTCGTAATTCAGCAATTGCACAACTCCATGCTAATCTTCATCAATTTCACATACAGTCGTAATTCAGCAACTGTACAACTCAATCTTCTTCACTTTCAGATACAGTTCTGATTCAGCAACTGTACAACTCAATCTTAATCACTTCCACATACAGTTGTGATTTCATCAAGCGTACAACTCAATCCTAATCTTCATCATTTTGATTACACTCTGACATTCAATCAAACTGCTGACCTCTGTTTGCTGTTCTTGGTCTCGTTGGTCTGCATTTTAGACACCATCTGTGTGATCTGAGCCTCCAACTCCTCCAGCTGTGTGCGGTGCTGGCCATACTCCTTCTCCTGTTGCTCCAATGTCTTCATCAGCTGCAACTTCGACTTCTGCAAGTCCAAGCGAGATCGTCTTGTGTCGTAGAAACCTCCTGTTAGTGCTCCACGCCGGCTTACTTGATCCCCTGGAATAAGGCAGGTTTTTGTTTAAGACATAGAAGAAATGAAAATAACACAATTAATATGAAGGCACGTCAGATACAGTCATATGAAAATATCAATACGTCTTTTTTCCATGCTCATTTTTTTCGGGGAGAGTGGGGGAGAGGAAAACAACATCAACAACAATTATGGAAGGTGAGCAGGGAGAAACAGTATAGCACTTAGAACCCATGGTGTCAAATTGTTAAGGAATCACTAAACAACATGTGATCCCCCCGCTCCTTCTGTAAGTCTTTTTCATACAAGTTATTCCAACTATATATTTACAAATGTATAAATAGCATCACAGAATAGCAGGTTAACAGCTGAAAAGTTCAAAAGCATTATACAGGTTACTGAATTAGAAATAAGAAATAAGTTATTTAAAAAAGGTTGCGAAGAAGAATTCATGTTTTCCATTTTACAACTATTTTGATGGGACATTTTTACGGTACACTCAATGGGAAGGCACCTTGACTAATCATCCATTCTCAACAAGAGTGTCAACAGCAGCAATAATTCCACACAAAGCACCACAGTTACACACATACACATTTCACAGAACAACCACAGCACACACTAACCATCAAGGGTAATACAGTCCAGGTTCTGCGTGCGAGCGATCTGAGTAGCTACTACTCCATGCTTCGTGCTATCAAGGTCTTCCCAAAGACATGCTTCATGGCTGGGGCGTACGTTTCCTTGTACGTCAGCTTGCTGATCATGGGAATCGCTTCCTGTTCAATGAGAAACTGAATCATCCCATATTTATTCTCACAGACAAAAATCACAACATACCAGGCTAGATTTCTATCATGCTGTAACTGATCATAATGCAAAGATTTTCATTCCTGTGACAGATTATCAATCTAAAAAAAAAATTACAACATGTTCTCTTCAATCATTTTAAAGTAATCTATCAGCAACTTACATAAATTATCAATCTTCTTTTCAAAGTTACAATGTGGTCTCTTGAGGCCATTTTTTTACAGTAATATTTAAGCAGTTTATTTCCATAACTAATGAAGTACCTTCTGATATTTTCCTTCCACATAAAACATTGCAAACTATTCTTATGAACCCTTACGCGCCAACGTCGCATTTCTGCGACCATATGACTCACTGCCGACGTTGCCGAAATGCGACCAACTAGGGTTACCTAACTACCGATATTCTCACTCTCCAATCTGATGAGACAGAACACCAGAAAGAAACGTCACAGTTGGGGGATTCCCTGACCTGTGCTCACAGCCACTTGCTTTGTCAGAGCGCTGTTCAGTTAAGTGTTTTTTCTATCAATTTATACCGATTATTTTTTGCATTCACTATGACATCACAACCAAGCACTTCACATACTTGGCTTTGCCGTACATTTACCACAGACTAGGTGCTGGAAATACTAAATAGACGGTCAGTTGATCCTGATTCAGATAAAGAACAGCCAGATTGTGACCAGGAAACATTATGTGAAAGGGAGAGCTTGACCGAATTACCACAGAGGCCGACTCTGTCCAAAAGCTGTACCACCGCTTTTTATCACAGGTGCTGAAGTAGAACGTGTTGAATCATACAAATATTTAGGAACTTTTATAGATAATAAGCTGAATTTTAAATCCCATGTTGAGTATGTCCCCCAAAAATGTCAAACCAGATTATATTGTCTTCGCAAGCTGCGATCATTTCATGTGAATATTGACATTCTTTGGACATTTTATTCATGCTTCATAGAATCTGTTTTAACTTTCTCATTTATGTGTTGGTATGGTGGGTTGACTGTGAAGAGTAGAAATGTGCTTGAAAAAGTGGTGAACGTGGGAGGAAAAATTGTTGGTGAGAGACAAAAAAGTCTGAGTGAGCTGTACAGGTGCCGTGTTGTTTGTAAAGCGAAGAAGATTGCGTGTGACCAGACCCACATTCTTGCAAATCAGTATGACCTTCTTCAGTCAGGACGAAGATATCGATCGGTTAAATGCAGAAGTGTCAGATTTAAACAAAGTTTTATTCCCCCTGTCCATTGATTTTATGAACCGAGGAGATGTTTAATTGAAATCCAAATTCCTTTATATGAATGTATGTCATATGTGAGAAAATGGGTAATGTGACAAAATTATTGTTTATTTGCTGTGAATGTGTGCGACCACAAATTAATTTCTCAAACTGAGATAATAAAGTTTACTTGACTTGACTTGATGTGCCAAGTGGAGGGTTGGGCAGGCAATGTGTCTCACAAACAAATACATACAGGCCCCTGTGCAAGTGTTCTGTTGTTGGCTGTGGGCCAACTTGCAGTGACTGAACTGAAAGTCGTGCGAGTGAGAGAGACATTATAGGGGGCAACTAACAGCTACGAGACAATGAAATGCAAGCCCAGCTGGCTTGCCATGGATTGAGGTCGAAGGGGGGCGTGGCCGACTGACACGTGTCAGAGGTGTGCTGCAGAGATGAGCTTGAGTGACCAGCTGGACCCATACGCCCTAGGAACATTGCTCCCCAGTTTCCAGAGACCAACAGGCAAGTGAATGACTTTGTTTTCATAAAAAAATATTGCTTTCAACAGTGAGAGTGAAATGGATGTGTGTGCATGTGTGTATGTGCGCGCATGCGTGCATATGTGTATGTTCCCTTTTTCTTTCTTTCATGTGTGTACCAGTGGGGCATAACAAAGTGTGTGTGTGTGTGTGTGTGTGTGTGTGTGTGTTTTTTCTTCTCTTTTTCTTTCTTACATGTGTGTGCCAGTGGGGTGTAAAAAGTTTTTATGTGCATACGTGTGCGTGTGGTTTCTTTTCCGCATCACCTCATAAGTCATATCACTAATTATTCCTCTGAATGTTGTTTCTGAATGCTGGTGAAAAAGGATGATTTCAACCTGTGGACTACTTCCAGCTCTTCTTCTGTTGTTGGGGTATGTTGAAGAAAAAGAAACACCCGAAGGTGCTGGGGAGGACCCAGAGAAGCACCGTCTTCACCTGCCTTTAGAGCAGTTCTGTACCACCCTTGGAGGCCTGCGTTGTGTTGATGATGGGTACAGGCGTTGGGGTATGTTGATTTATAGTTTTTTTTTTTTTTGTTTTTTTCTGTTGGGTGTTATATACTTTCTGGTCTTCATTTTTTGTCAGTGGAGTATTTTCCCTCTTTGTTCAGAGTTTGATGGCACGCTTTCTTCTTTTTTATGTTGAGACTAAAGAAAGTATTCAATTTTTTTTATTTTGCATTTTTTTTGCACTTGAAATTACCAAAAATTTGAAACTGTTGTTGTCTAACCATTACTAACATTCTATAATATAACAAAAGTACAGTTTATTTCCTCCATTTCCCCCCCAAAACAGCACAAGAATTGGTTGTTTAGTTCCAGAGATATCCACATTTCACATATGCTGGTATGAAAACAAAGACATTTTTTTCAAAAAGGCTGGCGATGGGGATTTATGCAAAACAGAACGTCTGGTGGTGAAAGGGTTAACTCAATCGAGCCTTGTCAGAAGCAAGTTTTCCGACACTGTTCACATCGCTGAAAGGCATGTCAGATGCATACTTCTGACAGAGTGTGACGATGTTTAAATCATACCGCCTTTTATGAAAGGGCAATAAATCTCATTTTAGGGACAGCTTAGGGCCTTTTTTCGCAGGTGCTTCCCTAGACCATTCTTTGTGTATTCTGTAGTAGTTTTATATAGATATTTGAATTGTCCTACTCTCAGTTCCCGCGATCACATGATTTTGAACACAATCACACAATTTTTAGTGAACCAAGCATTTTGTGGTCGAATTCTTGTGTTTTTTATGCAGCTGTCATTAACATACCATTCTCTGTAGGTCATACCAAGTGCTTATAAATGTAACTGAACTTGTGTGGGAGGATAGAGAGCATGAAGAAGTGGAACACAGTGTGCACAAAACGTTTTCGTTTTTCTGCAAATGTGTATCATTTTGATTACTTACATCATGTAAACTGTGTAGATTCCTCACTGAAAGGAAGCATTGTTGATAAATATATTGCTTCTTCTATCCAATGGTGTGAGTTTCATGATCCTAGGTGAAGCGGTTGATTTTTTATGATTTTTTGAAAATTGCCAAAAATTGTGTGATCTGAGGGGGAAACTGGTCCATTTTGGCTGTGCCTTGATCGAGTTATATCATTCATATTCTGAGATCAGGCATTTCAACTCAGAAAATCTCTTTGTATCTCTCTCAGACACACATACACATGCATAAACACCCAAGCAATCCTTTCGGACTGACTACATTCAAGTTTCAGTTACAAAATAGAACTTTCAATGCCATCCATTTACCGTTGTATCAGGATATGGGGGGTGTCTCGGGCATCCAACCTGTTGAGAGGCATAAAGGTGACCTCCCCTGCCAGTCCCAGGCGATTCATCTCCTGTAGTATTCGTGTGCCCGTCTTATCAGTGTCCACAATATGGTGGAATAACCTGACAGATCACATATCAATACTTCAATGACCTTGTGCTTCATTCATAGTCGGCAAAAAAAAAACTAAGAGGGAGGGTGGAACATACACATACCATAGATGCCTACCTTCTGGAGTCAAAATTCAAGGGAAGAGGATGGGGGGGAGGGGGTATGGCTAGGAGAGGTTGGGGATGTTTCTCTTTTCTCTTGTAACCTCCTTTTTATTCCAAAGTCCTAGACCTGATCAAATAAAGCATCTTTCAAAATAGAATTCTGGGCATAAGCAGAATACTAATTGGGCTCCATTTCGCAGCCTCACTTCTTTGCATGTCTTTTTGAATCCCAATTTTTTTTGTAGAATATTCCATATTCAAAGAAAGTTTTTGAACAATGGAAACCTTGTGAAAAATGTGCGAGGAAATGAAAAGTTATGTGTAATGCAATGGTCTGTAAAGATGCCTGTACCTGGTTCCTGCGGTGACCTCTACACAGGTGAAGAAAGTCTTCTCACAGTCAAACACTTCTATCATGACACCATGGTAACCCGCTATCACCTCTGGGAAGCGGTTCTGTTCCTTGAAGCTCTGCAGCACTCTGTTTACGCTGTCAATGCCATTCAATAAGGCCTGAAAACAAACCAACCAAAAAGGAGTACAAAATTTCTGGTTTCCTCAAATCACAACACTGTTCATCAAGGGCACACTAGGACAGTTACTTCCTGGACAATATGATAAGCATAACAAAAAGTTTCATCACACTGCCTTTTTGTAACCATTTGACAACATGAAATATTCAACAGTAGCAATCATCTGATTACTATTACGATCATGCTCATGGTTTGTATACAAAATTTTTTTTTTTACAAACTTTTGTGACCTAACTGGACTACATTCCCAAACTCAGTTTGAAGATTGCTTGCTTGCAACTCACCTTGTATATAACCTTATCTTTACCTCAGATTAGGAGCTATCTACATGATCATGATGATGTCAGTAAATGCAGAATTCACTTATCATGATTCTACTATTGACAGGGTTTACTGTATTTAGTCTTTGAATCCAAACTGGAAACAGAGTTCCTGACCTGTCTACCTTAAAGCTGCTATTGGTGTACTTTTCAACAAAAATAAGCATGAATACTTTCTACAAAGAATGTATAAAAATTTTTCAAATCTTTGTAAAAGCGGGGATGGAGTGGAGGGCATTAATTTCAACCTGCAACCACACTTCAAAGGCTTTTTCCAGGTAGTATCACCTGACCTTATATTGACTCAAGTAAAATAGGTTCTAGAACAAATTATTTTGGAACCAAATTCATCAGCATACCTTGGTACAAACTTACACTCTCTCCTGGTACTTTTTTTTTTATGTTTCAAGGCATATTGTCGAAGAAGTAGACTCAGCCGGAGGTGATTTCGTGCCCCAAATTTAGCAAGAGTTGTCACTCTTTGGTCAGAGCTTAATTGTGGTTAACCTTGCGGGTCCAATTACCACTCAAGAACTTCGTCTCTATGATTTTTTCAACATATTTCTTTAGGTTTGTCATATTTTTGCCAAGCATGTGTACAAATGTGTACAAGATACAACGAAATCGTATGGGTAAACTGGGTCTGAGTTCACTTGCACCAACCACAAACTCATTTGTCTTTTCTAAGGGATGTAAGGGATGGCTGGGTGGGCAGGAGAAAACCATTAAATTTATAACAAGTCAGTCAGTTTTCCAAACTTTCCCAAATCTCAAAGAACTGTATGGACGCTGATAAAACACATTACTTCACTCATGGTACATAACTGCAATCTCAGCTGTCTAATTGTCAACTCATCCACTGTGATAGTGATGTAATAGCAATAAAAATTACAACTGAAAAATGTTGCCCATAATTTTTGTTCCTCTCAAAGCTAATTTACATCTGCCCCTTAACACAATCCCCAACCCCTTCCCCCACACCCACCCAAACATTTTCACCTGGATCGAGATCAAAAGACAGATGCAACATTTAAAGAAAAAATTCTTTTAACACTGCAAGGAAAGAGATTTTTTCTGACAAAGTTGCCTGAAATGATACACCGATCTCGATGGGGCAAAAGTCAGGCATTTTAAGTGTATCGATATCTATAAAATAGTAACATTTAGTATAAATCTGCTTTACAGTCTGCATCCAAAGAACAAAATAACCTTCATTTGCTGGGGATGGAGGAAGGGAAGATGAGGAGGGAGAGGGGTGGCATACTGTCTGACTTTGGCATACTGTTTGATTCACTCTCCTGAATGCACTTTTTTCATGTAAATTTGTCCAGCACAGATCATGAGCAGTCACAGGGAATGAGGGAGGTGGAAAGGCACACAGAACTCACCTTTCCTGTAAGTGAACGCAACGCTTGTTCTTTCTTCTGCAGTTCCTCTCTTGCAGCGTTCAAGGACTGTTGAAGGGAGCTCTCAGTGCGCCATAATGTGCTGCAGACCACATTCAGCAAGTGTGATGCACAACTTACATACTGTTAACTTGTCAAAGCAACACTCCTCCTCCTTACTTCTCTCTAAAACATATGTACAACAGACCTATACTGCGAACAGCTAACCTGTCATGGACAGATTCTCATGTCTCTCGCAAGAACTAATTCTACAAAAGACCTAAACAACTATCTGCTGGATAAGCCAAAGAACATTCCCCACTTCTCTCAAAAAAATTATATAAGTATCTCTAAAACAGACCTAATAACTGGACAAATCAAAGAAGCATTGCTTTTTCAAACGTATTTCCCAGAAACCAGTCACAACAGACCTATACTGCTTTAACACACACAAACATGCACACACACACACACACACACACACACACCTAACTTCTCTCGAACACACACACACAAAATGCAAGACCTATACTGTTGCTGGACTTGTGAAAGAAACAATCCTCTTCTAACTTACCTTAAAAAAAAAAAAAAAAACCAGATATGCAAACCACTGACATCAAAATTTTTGTCAATCATTGACATTCAGATTGCATGATTCAAATCAATACAATAAGAAATAAAAACATGATTTAAGCCACACATGTAACGTACTTATGAAAATAAATTTCATTTTACCACAGTTCCATTTTGAAGAGCATTTTCTGCCTTAAAAAAACTACATACCATATTTTTAGGGCTACCTGGGTATTAAAAAACATTAATCTGCAACACTGATTAAAAACAGCACATGAATCCCAGTGCTTAATTCTCCCTTTCCTTCACAATTTTGCATTTGATTATAACCATAATAAAAAAAAAACAAGATTAAACAGGCAAGAAGAAAAAATAGAAGGAAGAAGAAAACATGAGAGAAAAAAGGAAAGGAAAGAAAACCTGATCTAATGATTTCAACACCAAAGCCAAGAATGATATGTGACGCACTTACTTTCTCTGGTTCTGTAGACTGTCTTTCTGTACCCGTAACTCTTCAAGCTCCTTACCAGCTTTGTCTATCAGAGACTTGTGTTTCTCTAAATTTCTGTTAAACGCTGGAACACACATTACACTCACTTGGACTTTTCAACCACTTTTTTTCTGTATAAACCTTTGGAAAAAAAATTCATGCAAAAGTAAGCTGGCAAGATCTACATTAAATTGTCACATTCAGATTGTGTCATACTACTAAATTGTCCATACTTGCTTTTAATGATATAACTGACATATTTTCTGGTCTTGTTTTGCATCTATCAATGCCTCAGATGCCAATCTGCAATATTGTGAAACAAAAAAACTGATCGTAAGTGTTTTTTTTGAATTATGTCAAATATTGTAGGTCAGCAAAAATATGTATAACATTGCTGAAAGCCAGATCTGTCTCTGGTTTTTAATAATACTGTGGAGGTTTTCATTTGTTTGAGCTTTTTTCTGGTCTAAAGTTAACCAAAAGTCACCATGGCTGTATATTTCACCAGCAGTTCTATATGTCTTCATGCCGTTCCAATATTAGGGAATGATTAAGAAAAAGAAGAAAAAAAAAAACAGTAGCAAAAAATAAGCAAGATTAAATGTAGGATTTAATGTCATACCAGTACAACAGTTTAAAACGGGCTACACTTCTAATATCAAGATATACTTTGATAACACAAACTTGGAACTGCCATTACTTTTTGTGTCCAGTAATCTCTTCACAAGTGCCACACAATCTTGTGCATCTTCTGTTGTTATCCTCTCTGGGTGTATGTGTGTAACTTCAGTCCTGAATGACACCTCTGTGTGTGTGTGTGTGTGTGTGTGTGTGTGTGCATGTGCATGCGCATGCATAACCACAGTCTTGCATGACTTCCACATCATTTAAATTGTACCGCCAACAATTTCCATTTTTACTTTCTTAACCACTCTAACTTGCAAGTCATGAAACTCACTGACCTGTTTACTTATAGACACTCACAAAAACTCATAAATACCAATAACTTACCTCTATCGTTCCTTTCAACTGAACAGTTTTATTTTCATCCTGCCCACTGCCTTCTTGTAATATTCGAATCTGAAACATATCACCCATATCACCAAAAATAACTATAAACTACATCAACTATCCACCCAGATGGATCCCCAAGAATTCAAACCTCCAACCAACATGTCACAATTTGCCTAAGCAGCTGTCACAAACCAGTTTATCCTCCCCCTTCCTCGCCAAGACACATCCTTTGCACTCGCTCTAGAGTTAATTCTAGAGTTAGAGTTAATTCGTTTCTGTATGATGAATAAGAATTTTTCAGCACTTTAAACTTACCTGGCCTTTTCATTTATGTAAAGTCATCAATGCAATGCATCTTGAGCACAATTTGAAAAAAAAAAAAAAAAAAAAAAAGAAAAAAGTTAACTGCACAAGGAATGAAACTAACGCAAGCAGTCAAAGATAACTAAACAGTTTGTCTCTACAGCATCTGACTCTGAGACAGCGACTTTTGCAGTCATTGTTGCAAACTATGGTGCAACTATTCCAAGAAAACCACTGAAGAGATATTTCCACACCACCATCTACTTGCTTTACTTTTCCAAGGTAAAAATTCTAGCATCCATGCAACCACGGATACAGTGGAAAAAAAAAAAAAAAGACAATAAATAAAAAAAACTGTTTTGCCACGAAAGAGTCTGTTATTCAAAAGTTTTAGAAGTATTTTTTTCTTCACTTCAGCGGAGTGACTATACAAAATCATTCACATCAAACAAATTCAAATGACAAATTGATGTCCCACAAAGTGCAAAACCATGATAAACTGTTTAAGGTAGTGCGGGTTTATGTCAAAGTGGCAAGTCTGTTTTCAATGTTTCCTTTCATAATACATCCAAGTGTCAGGCTTGATAGATACAGATAGCACACAGCGCTGGTCGGAATTCTGAGCAACACTCAAAGCGATCCATCATCTGTAAACAGGTGACAATCAATTGTGTGGTTTCCGGTAGTCCCATTTGAGGCCAAAGCACACTCAAATCTGGGTAGGAGATAACCAATGCTGATATGGTTTGGGTAGAAATCAGGCCAGCCTGCAACTCAGATGCAAACCACTGCACCATGCTCGTAAACCTTCAAGCCAAATACTATCAAAACCACAAGTGATCCAAATGTTAGTGCAAGTGTCTATGTGCGTGCGTCTGTGTACATGTGTAATCATTCCTTTATGGCTTGACATACATGCAGTTTAACACAACGAAAGGATAAAAAAGACCTGATCTTCTTTGTCTTTTATGGCTTTGTTCAAGGACCGCAGTTCTTTCTTTATCCACGAGTCCCGGTCTTCTCGTGATGCGAAATGGCTTCCTCTCCCCTGCTTAGCGTACAGATCTTTCCTCTTTTGTTCAGCTGACTGCAACCTGCAAAAATAAACATCATTTGAGGACAACTGTAAAGGAGTACTCCAATATCAGGCCTGTTCACTCTAAAAATACTGCTGCTGATACTTACCTATCAAATACAAATAAAAGAGGGCTCTAGAGCCTTTCACCAAATGGCTGTGCCATCAAAAATGCTCCTTGAAAATAAAAGAGGCAGTCTATCCAGGCAAATACCCAGGTCCTTGTGGGCAATGCTGCATGTTACAAATGTAAATGAGTGCATTGTGACCATTCAAACATCATGTGGTGAGAGTTGGGGTCCCAACTTGGTTCAGTCTCACAGTGTGCCACAGACACTTAAACTGATGTGGCGTAAGGTATCTGTGAGCAGGTAACAACACAGTCACAACCCTCCCAGTGACAAAATTGGTAACAAGTGTCTCAGTGTTTTCCCAGCAGGTCTCTCTCTCTTTTCATTCCGACACATAAACGAGAGATGGGGGTATATGAGTTCTACTTTGGAAAAGTACCCTTGTGAGCCAACTTATTCCCCCTAGACAGTCCAGAGCTTCCATTCCTTTGCCATGTCTCCTTGGTAAAAACCTGCCAAAAGTAGTCATCAATCTCCAGCCAGCAGCCTACATGTCAGTGACTGCAATGCTCCGCCACAGGCTGCAACCACAAGAGCCTGGACTTCATGTACGCTGATATTCTCTCTGGGGGACAGAGGTTTCTGGCCATAGATGCAAGTTTAGCAGATGACCTGACAAAGCCAGGAGCTTACTGTCTGGGGTTTCACAGTGACACTCAGCCTGTCACAGTATGTCACAGGAGTCTGACTCTATTCTCTGAAAATATACTTTCAGTGCTCTGACAGGACAGGTAACCTGCTCCACCTTCAAACGTCTGGGTCTGGGACAGGACGGCAATGGGGCCAGCAGAGGTGAGGTTGTCGTCAGGGGATGCTCTTCGAGCTTTGTGGCCTTGACTAGGTAAGTTGGGGATATGGACAAAAATACTGAGCCATCATCATGCCAATTCAAGGACCATGGGTCCCTGAAGAAGGCATAGACCTCACTAACTCTGCAAGCCAAAGCCTGGGTGACCAGAAAGCAGGTCTTTAGGATGAAGTTCCTGACAGAGCATTTGATGATGGGCTCAAAGTGTCCCAAGGCAAGATACTCCAGGACTAAGGAAAGACTCCACTTGGGACACCTGCTTAGTCTAGGAGATCCAAATGCAGCATAAGCGATCCATTCAGTCAAAATAGGATCATGGCTACTATCGATGTCTCAGTCGCTGCCCATCCGCCTTAAGGTTTTAACAGTGGCTTCCCTAAAGCCTCTCCTCCCTGAGATCTGGAGGTCCTCAATAAAGTGAGCAACGTTTTCAATTGTCTCTGTTCAGAGAGATATCTCCTGATAAAAGACTGGCATGGAGACAGAGGGATGCTGGATCCAAGTGCCTTCTTTTTGTTTTGGGCTGGAGAAGGAGATCTTTGTGAGAGACTAGAAGCTGAACGTTCCATCTGGTCACAAACAGGTCCACATAGGGGGTCCCCAGACACTGATTTATGGAGCAAAAAAACTCTCTTGTTGAGCATCCACTCTAACAGCAGCACCTGACAATTCCTCGATAGTGTCCAGCATACTGAGTTTGCCTGGGAAGGATTGTCATTCCAATCGACTGGCAAAAAAGGCCCAAAGTCACTGCCACATTATACAAGGGCCTGGTGTGAGTATCTTGGTTTTCCAGATATGCGACCACTGTCGAACTGTCTGAGCACACTGTGACTGTCTTGTACTTCAAGAAAGAACTGGAGACCAGTTGTGCAGGGCCAGCAACACTACCCACATCTCTAGTAGATTTATGCGCTCCAAGCTCCAATTTTCCCAAAGACCGCTCCCCCCCAGAAAGAGGAGGTAAAGGTGAGCTCCCATCTGGACTCACTTGTGTTGGCACAAATTGTGTGCGACAACAGCAGGCACTGCACTGGCACGTCTCAAGTCAGCCAATCCATGTTCGGCCATGGCTGGACAGCCAACTCTAAGGCCAGGCCCACAGTAATCTGAGCATCCCAATCTGTGGACCACTGGGACCAGTCATCGCTCAGTGCCCATTGCCCATTGCAGAGAGAGAAGGCCTCATGGTTCTACAGCTGCCGATGTCAAAGCAATCATGGTTTGGATGCTGCAAGGGTAGAGACTGAAGGCTGCAGGAGAAAAAAACACAAACAAGTGTGGATCTTCTCTGCCCTAGAGTCTGGTAGTCATACTGAGTCATGAACATATTTGTGTCCCGTCAGGACAAAACCAGGGCTAAGTCGCCGGGGCCTTGAAGCGTAAGCGCAAAAAGAGCGCTGAGGCCCAATTTGGGACAATTTTTTTTATTTTCAGAAATGGATAGTAGAAATTATATTCTTACCACCAGTATAGCTTATTTTCACGAAATCAATTTTAAAACAGGCTAAAAATGCTATTTTTTTCCAAACTGCCCCACGGCTATTTTCTTCGTTTTTACGTCAAATCGACCTGTGTTTAAATACAAAAAGAAATATTGAACCCTAACAGAACCCCAACACATTGTATACCGTTGGAAAGCTCGCGGCTTGATCTCGCGCGCTGAGTTAACACAAAGGGTCGTTTAGACCAATGGAAATAACTGTAAGGAAAAAAACTTGGCGTAAACACATTGAAATTGAGAACCAATCAAAAGGCCGGTTTGAAATTCTACATAGTTACCTTGCTCATGCGCTGCTAAGACCGATTTTTTGATTGGACCCCACGAGTACTTCCGTTGAGTTTACTGAAAGGGGGTCAACATGGAGAAGCGAATCGCCGCGTTGTTGAATTTATCAGCGACTGGAAATATTTACGGAAAAGAAAGTGATGCTTGCCAAGAGCTTGTGCAAGAATACTTTACTGCTTCGAATGATGATTTTGAGAGTGATTCAGATAGCAGCGAATGTGAATCAACGGCAGACGAGGTGAACGAATCTATCTCGATCACTGATCAAGAAGGAGAGTTTTGAAGAACGGGTCGTCCGAATCGAAAGTAACGAGGCAGCATGCGAACCGATGGATGAAGATGAATGTCAACACCAACTTCTTCGGCAAGCACAGCAGTTCTCATGTCGGTGCACCCAGATAAAAGTTATACCGAACGAAAGAGAACAGAGACGTGGGTGTATAGTCCAGTTTTCACCTGACGAAATTGTGGCGATTCAGCTTTCTGTTCAGGATTTGGACAGAGGTGAGTAATTTCATTTTGATCTACAGACCTGTTCAAGTCAAGTGTATAGACCTCTGTGTGTGTGTGTGTGTGTGTGTGTGTGTGTGTTTTTTGAGTGAGTGAGTGAGACAACACAGTGTTATCAGCCTGCAAGTATGTGTGTTGATGTGTTTAAAATTTGTGAACAAAACACATGCATGTATGCATGTGTAAACAGTAAGTAACCTACATGCATGCATGCTAAGTTGTATTTTGTGTGTATAATTTTTATGACAGTTGTGATAATCCTTTTTATTTTTTTTTTTTTTTTTACTATAACTTATGACAGAGTTGACTTAAAATTGTAAGGCATACATGTGTATAATGTCAGTGAAATGTCCATTAGGTTGTTGCATGTCTATAAACACTTTTATTCAGGATGGGGTACTGTGTCATGAATAAATGTTGACCTTTCAACAAATTTCTAGTTATGAACACATGAGAGCGAAGATGTGTTAATCATGATACTAATAAGTTTCTCATTTTTTCTTCTTCTGTTCTTTTTCACAGAGGCAAAAGACATGCTGATCCTGGGAGTCATCAGTGCGTGCATCAGGATGGGACCAACAACTGAATGCAGCAAGAGAAAAACAACAGGCAGAAAGGCAGAAGCCTCGCTCTACATACTTCTTCATGGGCAGGCAGCTTTGTACCACTGCCTTGAGAAAACTTTTATGGTAAGTATTGCACATTCAAAATTAAACAATCATCAAAATTAAAGAAAACATGAATACACAGAAATATTTAGTAACCAAATTTAGTAACCGCCTACACAATAATGTTCTGTTCTTTTTTGTTTCAGTTGTTTTGTTTTTTCATGCTTTTCTGTCTTTGCAAAATGCAACTGACATTTGTACCAGATAAACTGATAATTTTCAAAATAATGAAGTTGGTTTGAACAGGAAAGAAATCTCTGAGTGTATCCTATGAACTTCTTTCTCATTCTCTTTCATAGTTTTCAAATAATGTCAGTTATATCTTCAATTATATATCATTTAACATTGTTGTGGTTACTTTTATTTTTATTTCTCAGACAGAATCAACAAGCCTAAGTTTTTGTCATGATCAGACTAAAATAAGGATTGACAATTAGCTTTTATACATTTAGTTGCCTTGTCAATAAATACTGTTTGAATCGCCCTCAAATCCAACAAATTTTGATCCCAGCAACAGGTTTGAATCCATTTGTTTTGTTGCATCTATGACATTTCACAATGATTTGGGGGGTGGGGTGGGCTGTTGTACAGTATCAGCAAGGACAAGCTGCAAAACCTTCTTAGCCATTACAAGGAGAATGGTCTTGCACCGAGGAAACTTAAGTGTGGAGGAAGAAAATCCAACACTGCTTCCTTGACCCTTGCTGACACGGATCATGTGAAGAGCTTCATTCTGCACTACGCCGAGGACCATGCTGTCAGCCTGCCTGGAAGGGTACCTGGCTTTAAGCGAGACGACATAAAGCTGCTACCTTCCAGCCACACCAAAAGCCGTGTCTACCGAACGTATGCTGAAAGTGTTGACAGAGCAGGTAATATTTTAGCGCTGTAAAACTTTTATTTTCTTGCATTACTATACTCTCTCTCTCTCTCTCTCTCTCTCTCTCACACACACACACACACACACACACACACACACACACACACACACACACACACACACACACACATATGCAGAGAAACACATACACATGTGTACACACACTACACAGTAAACATCATGCTGTATTTTTAGCCCCCTTGAGCACATTTAAGAGCACGTCTTAAGTTTGCATCTGTGATTGATTAGCAAGTGGCGAGTTATGTTGTTGAGGAGGAGAGGGTATTATGTGAGTGGGAGACAGGGCGGTTAGGAAAGGAATAGTTAAGTCACAAGGGTGTAGTCCCTGAGTAAAAGTGACATAGATTTTTTCTTTTCTTTTTTGTTTTTTAAGAACTGAAGAACAAACAGATTTTAGGACACTTTTCAAATATTCCAGATTTATGTTGTAAACTCTTTTTTGCCCACTCACTGCTCAAGGTCTCTACAGGTTGCTGTTGCTGTTAAGAATTGTTTTGATCGGGGAAAATAGCAACAGATCATTGTTGTGTGATATATACATTTTACTTTGTATGTGATTATAAGGCTGCTGCATATTTTCAGGATTCAGAAAAGTTGCTGCCTCAACATTCAGGACACTCTGGCTGCAGCTGTGCCCCTATGTGGTTGTAGCTCGCCCAATGACTGATCTGTGCTGGAAATGCCAAAAAAAAAACACACAGATCTTCCGCAGTGCCAACTTGACTTTTGAAGAGAAGAGTGAGCTGGTTCAAGAGCAACAAGCACATCTAAGTCAAGTGGATGCTGAGCGGCAATTTTATAAGATGCTTGTTGAAGAAAGCAAGACAGCTGCAGCTCAGTTTGGCATCACAAGGCTACACCGAAGTCCTCCCAACACCATAGATATGGCAATGCACTATTCTTTTGATTATGCCCAACAAGTGCATTACCCAAGTGATGCTGCACAACCTGGCCCGATATACTTTCTGACCCCTCGGAAATGTGGCATTTTTGGAGTGTGTGTGTGAGGCCTTGCCACAGCAAGTAAATTATCTGGGTGGATGAAGCAGTTTGCATCAGTAAGGGTTCAAACAGTGTTGTCAGCTACCTCCACCACTTCTTCAGTAGCTACGGTATGGGGGAAAAATCTGTGCACCTCCATTGTGACAACTGTGCGGGCCAAAACAAGAACCGTTTTGTCTTGTGGTACTTTTGTTGGCGGGTGATGAAGGGCTTTGCACACAAATGTCACATTAAATTTCATGCCCCCAGGTCACACAAAATTTGCGCCAGACTGGTGCTTTGGTTTGCTGAAACGTTGTTTCCGGAAATCTGACGTACACTGCTTAGATGACTTGTGTGATGTGGTGAAGGAGAGTACGGCAGTTTCTGGAATCAACATTCCGCAACTTGTGGGCCATGAAGATGGAGCAGTTGAGGTGCCTACATATGACTGGCAGGAATTTCTCAGCCCGGCCTTCAAGCCCCTTCAAGGCATCAAGAAGCTGCACCACTTCGCTTTTCAGCAGCCAGGCCCCTGGTCGACTGTTCTACAGGGAGTCCCTGGCAGATGTGGAAAGCAGCTTCGACATGACCACTTTGAGGGCCTTCCAAAATCTGCCAGCCATGCCACAGGAACTGCGGTCGTTAAGGCTGAACCAAACTCGCAAGCAGTACCTCTTCCAACATATCAGAGAGTTTGTGCGAGAAGACAAACGAGATGTTGTGTGCCAGACCCAGGAAATTAATTCAGTTTTGTGTTAGTGCTGCAAGAGTGACTGTGTTCATCATTTCCTGCTGGAAATATGAATTTTACTGTGGTTGAATTCTGTGCCAGTGGATGTGTGATAGGACACTTTCCAAAAAAGCAGTGTGTCAGCTGAGGACTACCTTATTTTCAATGCCATACAACCTTGTCGGAGGCTGCTTGGAGGTCGGTGACTGCATGTTTTTTTCATATTTTGCTTTAAGTTTTATTTTCAATCTTAAGATATCATCAGTATTCAATTTTAAAACCTTATTTAAGTGCTAAAGAATGTAATTCACATCTTGATGACATCAAGTTAGTGAAAGCTGGGCTGGCAAGAGGACGGTTATGCTTTCTCAGATGTCTCATTCTCTGTAGACATGCTGCTATTTTGTAATAATTACATCACAAAATAAACAATTTCTGCTCAGGTTTGCTATTAATTACTTGTTTTAATTGGATTAATCATTAGTAAGATTCTCAGATTGAGAACAAGTTTCACCATATGTACTTCATCAGCAATTTCTGCATGCATCTAAAAAAATTTTCAAAATGTGTAATATGTTTGTTTACCCAAATTGATACAAACTAGGCATTTCTTGTGGAATAAAGTTAGAATAATGATTAACTTACAAAGTTTGTGTTTATTGTGTACAACTCTTAAAAGTTGCTGGTCCAGTTTTAGCAAAATTACTATAAAACAAACAAAACTTTAAAACAGCAAATTTTCAGTTATCGTCACCACCTAAACTGGCTTTTTAATCAACATTTTCCTTCCATGAGTTTTTTTTTTACGGAAAAAATAATTCATAATAGGATGAACCTAAGCTGTTTCAACTATAAGCAAAGTTACAACATGTTTGAACCTTGGTTGCTATGCAAAATTTGAAGTCAAAAGGGTGAAACTTTAAAGCCAATTTTCTCAAAACTAGTCTGTCGACACCGCTGTATTTCAAAAGGGCATAACTTTTTTATTTCTTAGGCTAGAGTAACAATTTTTACACCAAATGAAAGAGATTAAATTACCTTTCCAATGATATACATATCTCTATACCCCAAAATTTCAACTTAACCCTGGTTTTGTCATGACGGGTCACATTTAACCTTTAGCAAGCCTCATTCGGTAGCTGAAACTTCTGCCTGCAGCCACATTCTCTTGGGGTGACTGAAAAACCTACCTACTTCAAACTGCTGGGGGTTTTTTTTTTCTATTGTTTGTACAGTTATGAAATTTGGAATGAATGTAGAGGAATGAATAAAGAACATGTTAATATCAACCTTTAAGTATTTTGTGCATGTTTTCATTTTGGAAAAAAAGAACATGTTAATATCAACCTTTAAGTATTTTGTGCATGTTTTCATTTTGGAAAAAAAAAATAACATAAAAAAATTCATACGTATGTTCATGAATCATTAAGCCCTAGAGTGCACTGGGTCTTGAAATGCACCAGTATGTGATACCTATTGAAACAGGGGCAAGGGCAGAGTGGTACTCCACACTTCTGACAGATGAAGGTGGGTCTGGTGACGCTTGATAGTGTGATCAGAGCAGACAGTGCAGTCCGGTCGAGAGGACTTTCCACTGGCCAGGCGCTTGTAAGTGATGACCAGTCTATGTTCATAATTAACTAGTCTTTCTGGAGGATTATCAGACTGTCTGCTCTCCTGTGACTCACACCACACTCGTAATCCTCCAGAAGCTGGTGAACAATCCGCGGACGGAACTTCTGAGCAAAGAGACGTCTCCCATTTCTTGTGCCGCCAGATCACAAGAGAAAACAGACCTCCAGCAGATAAAAAAAAAAAATTTTCCAACACTTTTTGCTCTTATGAAGGAGCATATAGAATGACAAGGCCTTGTCTGCCCTATCTACACCACCCATGTGCTGCTTGGAATAGGCCTGTACAGCAAAGGGCTTCCGAACAACTCGCATGTTGCCAGGATGGTTTTTTGCCCGAACTTCCTTCCTGAATATCTCTGTAGAGTGAACACCGGTCATCAAATTCACTTGCCTTTTGTCCTTCCAGGCAATGTACAGAGTGTAGCCAACCTTCTCTGTGATGGGTTCATCACCCACAGCAGGCTTTTGCAGCCTTGATGCGGGAAGGAACACCTTGCCTGTTCAGCCTGAGAGTGCCACAAGCGCCCATTTGATTTCGAGCCAACTCCTCGTAAAGTGCCCCTGAAGAGATGAAATTGTCCATGTATAGGACATGCCCCTTGTAGTAGAGGGGCAGGGCAAGGGTGAACACAACCTTATAAGCAACCCCAACATCCCTAAGCAATTCTATAACCTCCTCCTTTCCCCTATAGAACCTCCAATTCCACATATAGCCATTTCTGGAATCGGCCAGTCCCCAAGCCTTGAGACCCCACTTTGTTGGCTTGGCAGGCATGTATATCAGAAGACTTGTCCTGCCCTAGAATGGTGTCATGCTCTCATCTATTGAAATTTCCTTTGATGGAGCATATCTTTGCCAGAGAGGGACAAGAAGTTCAAAGAGAGGTTGAACTTTGTGCGCCTTGTCATGCTAAGGATGGTCCCTGGGTTTGGCTGTGGAATTATCTGCCAGATGAAAGGAATTAATACTGAGGAACCTATTCCTAGACATGATCTTTCTGAACCATGGCATCTCTAGATATTCATCTGTAGACCAATACAATTAATAAGGTGATCGCTGTGAAACTCCCATCAGCAGAAGAATAGCCAAGAATGTCTTCATCTCCTCAAATGAAAGCTCCTTCCAAAGTTGACTCACGAGTAAGCTGTCGCATCACCCCTCTCATCTCTGCTATTTCCACAGCATACCTGTTTGTTTCAGTAACAAACAGTCGAATAACTTCATCTGTGATGAAGAAACAAAACAAATTTGCCACGGAAATACGATCTGGGACATTGACAGGACCGCTGACAGAATCGAACACCCGAAGCCAATCATGATCGTACCCATCCAGAAAACTGCCCTGTCGTCATCCAATTCCTCCTCATCTGCATCATACCTTTCACACTCTACTGCAACATTTTCTATTTCCTCTCGACTGAAGCCTAAAAACTCTTCATCGGAGTTGGAATCGAAAAAGATCTCTGAAAATTCACTAAAAAAACTTGACGAATTTTGAAAATTTACAGTTTACTAACCACGTGGAAAATGGTGTTCACACAGAAAAGGAAAGGAAGTTAAAGCCTGGTGCACTGTGGGATTGCTTTATTCTGATTGGTTCTTTTTCACAATCAAGTATGAACTTACTGATTATACTACCCCTCAATGGGCGCACTCGTACACCTGCGGCTGTATAGGCACAATGGCGGCTTGGCGCACCAGTGTGCCTAGGGCGTTCTAAAGGTTAACAAAGGGCCTAGAATCAAAAACACTATTTCATCATCTCCAGTTTTCAGGTTCTGAAGCAACAAAAAACAATCTGTTCAGGAACAACAGAAAAACATCTGATTTATTCATCAATATGCCTAGAATCAGGACATAAACTGTCTATAGTTTGAAAGGTTAAGTATCTATAGTTTGAAAGATTAAGTCATAAATTACAATTAGCGATCGTTTATCACTGCCACTTGAAGCAAAAAAATGGTAGACACTTACTCAGCAGCAAACCCTTCCTCTTGCTCCTTCTTTTGTTCATATTCCCTGGTGATGGCCTCCAACTGTGCCTGTGTTTGGTATGCGCTGCGTCACTTTGTGCAGTTCTGTTTCTGCTTTTTTTCTGTGAAAACAATTTTCTTGTCTTAAAAGACAAATATAATGACAGAGGGGAGACAATACATTAGCACGTTTCAGTCGGTGTTTGGGGAGAAAAGGACAATAGAAAGGCAGAATGGGAGGAGAAACTAATTATTTAGTTCTCCTGGAAGTAACCTGCAGCATGTCAAGAGACAAATGAAAATGGCTCTCAATCCATGACACAAAAATGTGCACACTGACTGCTGGGTTCATGTGCAAGCACTTTAACAAATGACTACATTCACAGACAATGACTTTCAAATAAACTTGGACTTTGACATATACTGATATAGACACAGACCCATTCATTCTAGTCAATGTTATCATTCTTTCTGATGACTAAAACATACTTCTTTTGCAAATTTATAGTGATGAAGGTCAACTGCTGTAAAGAAAAGTATTGATCAATTAATTTTACGGTGTTTTATGACGCACACACATTTCTTCATTTTCTTCATGTTCTGACTGAAAGCTAGTAAATTAATTCATCATACAAAGCAGTTCCTACCTTCATGTTCTGATTGCCCTCCATCTCGTCCTCTATATCCTTGATGTCCAGTTCGAATTTGGCTTTCTTTTTTGTCAGATCATGGCTCTCTGTGCCAAGCAAGTCACGCTCCTCAATCAGCCCTTGAATCTGCTGCTTCAGTTCTTTCAATTCTTTATTCAGAACCTGAAAAACAGACATTGAAATGTGCAAGAAAAGACTGAAGACTTTATCCATTTATCACTTACTATAAGAATTAAATAAAGTTCAAGAAAAAAAGGAGAGAACACAAACTTCCCCAGATATTGGTAAATTTATGGGGACTATTGCTAGATGGATGTGATGGCGCCCTCCAAAGGAAGAGCTCACTCATGTCGGCTCCATGACTAAGCAATTAATTAACCCAATGCCTCCCAGAGTGGCCAATAGCGGCCGACATCCATGCCTTGTCTGTTTCCCGTAATGCCCGATAGCAGCCGCTAAACACACTGTCCATTAAACAGTAAACAAGTGGGGTAGTCTTGCTCTCCCATAAGGAAACCTATCACAGAGTAACTTTTATTCAAGACTGGCATAGCCTTTTAAAATTGAATAAAGTCAAACAAATACAAAGACAAACAATCTAATAGTGGGGGAAAAAACAAGCGCAGGCCAACAACTAAATTGTCTTCATAGTAATGACTTGGCAGAACTTTGAACTAAGAGGGGGGGGGGGGGGCGGGCAGCAGGAGGTTGAAGATGTAAAAACTGGGAACATGAAATTAAGAAAATATGAAAAAACTCTTCACTGGCTGCATAAGGGAACCACCGCAATCCCTTTTAAAGGCAGATATATTTGTATTGCCTGCTCCGAGGCCTTTCGTCCGCTGGGTCGGAAACTCATCAGGGAGAGACACGGCTGGCTGTATCTGCACTCCCGGCGTCAAATAGAGACACACCACAGATGAAAAGAACCAATCCTAGGATTAAAAACCAACACGCTGAAATAAGATAAGATAATGTTGCTTACAGCCCAGCCGACCGCAAAGGGCCACACCAGGGTTGTCACCACATTAAAATCAATTCACAAGTCAGTCATTCACACAATTTTTTAAAATACATCCAAAAACCATCCAAAAGTTTGTTAAAAATCTTTCCACTGTAAAATCTTAGATCCGATGAAAAATGTTAATCTCTTTCAACAACTCAAAGATCCGTGTCTGGCGGAACCTCTGAACAAGATTTTCATGGAATCTGCTGTAAAACGTTTGTGTCTCACATTGTGCAAGTCCCAACACTCTAAAAGAATGTTTCACTGTGAGTGGAACATGACTTGAAATGCACCACAGAGCTTCTTCACTCTTTAAAAGATAGGAATGGGTAAAATACGAATGGCCGGTGTGCAGCCGGCACAGAACCGTTTCCTCTCTTTACGACCACCAGACAAAGTTGAGAGGAAACTCCTTTAGGTTTGGACGGATCTGAAAGCGTTTGTTATCCATCTGTGTATTCCAATCCTCCTGCCACAGGTCTCTGACATAATCGTTAATTTGGGGTTCAGATCTGAGCAGGGGATAGGTGTATTTGACAGTTTCTCTCTTGTAGCATTCTTGGCCAAACGATCAACCATTTCGTTCCCTCCGATGCCAACATGACCGGGAACCCAAGCCAGAATAATGTTGTGACCCTCCATTTTCAACTTGGTAAAAAAGTTAAAAAAAAAAGTGTAAAAGTTCTGGATGCTGAAGGTTGCGGCCAGCTATGGCCTCCAAAGCTGACAGCGAATCCGACCAAACCAGAAAGTCCCTCTTCGTAGACTGTGAGATTATCCTCAGTGCCAGAACCAGAGCTGTAAGTTCAGCAGAGTAAGCTTAAGCATCTGAAGGAATATGCTCCAACCGTATTTGAGAAGGAGCACCAGGGCAACAGGCTGCACACAGGCCACTCCACCTTCAGACTTGGAACCGTCAGTGAAAATTTTCTGATAGGATGGGAATTCTGAACAGAGGTCAGCATACAACGCCTTGTATGCCAGAGAGCTGGTACATTCTTTGCGAAAAGCTGCAAGATCAAAACGAATCTCTGGTGTAAAAAAGGTCCACAGAGGTTGATCTGGAAACTTAGAAAATCGGACACACTCCTAGGTCTAGACCTGCATTCTGCGCGTGAGGATGCATACGAAGACCAAACGGTGGAATACAGTTAGGGTTATTTTCGAATTTGCTTTGGAACTGAGGGTCAAAGACACAGTCATAGGCAGGGTTCTCCGGTTCCGAGAGCAGTCTGATATAGTAATTCAAAGACAGTTTCAGCCTGCAGTTGGACAGTGAGGGTTCGCCTGCCTCTGCATACAGGCTGTACACAGGGGTGGTACGGAATGCTCCAAGACAGAGACGAAGCCCCTGATGGTGAACTGGGTCTAGGACTTTTTGATAGGAGGCTCTAGATGCACCATAAATGATGCTGCCGTAGTCCAATTTGTATTGAACTAACGCCCTGTAAAGATGGAGAAGTGTGCATTTGTCTGCACCCTAATCCGTATGAGCCACTACACAGAGGATATTCATGGCTTTGAGGCACGATGTTTTCACTTCTGAATATGGGCTTTAAAATTTAACTTTTGATCAAAGGTAACACCCAAAATTTTGGCTTCTGTGACAGCAGGAATTTTAGCCTTATCTATGAAAATTTCAGGTGGTGGTAAAAGTTGTCTGAAATTGTGAAAGTGGATGCACTCTGTTTTAACTGATGAAAACTTGAACCCACTTTCGACTGCCCACTGTTGGACTTATAAACACACAACTGGAGTTGGCGCTGTACACCAGCAAATGACTTCCCAGATGCATAAAGAGCAAAATCATCAACAAAAAGAGAGCAGTCTGAACCTTGGTTGACAGAATTGACAATTTCATTTATTTTTTATACTAAACAGGGCTGGGGAAAGGATACTACCCTGTGGAACACCCATTTCCTGCTCATGAATTTCTGATAATGTTGTCCCCACACGGACCTGGAAGGATCGGTCTGCCAAAAAACTGTTCTATGAACACTGGGAGATTGCCACGGAAACCCATCCGATGGAGGTCTGACAGGATTCCATACTTCCACGTCATGTCATAGGCTTTCTCTATGTCGAAAAAAATGGCAACCACATGCTTTTTCTCTAAAAAAGAGTTTCGAATGGTGGTTTCCAATCTGATTAAATGGTCCATGGTAGAGTGATGCCTTCTAAAACCACACTGTTCCATGCTAAAAGCCCATCAGTTTCCAACTTCCACATGAGCCTACCGTTTACCATTTTTTCCATCACCTTACAAACACAACTTGTTAAGGCTATTGGACAATAGTTGGTTGGGTTTGAATGATCCTTCCCTGGCTTCGGAATGGGAACAATTACCACCCTTTTCCATGACGCTGGGAAAGACCCAGACATCCAGACACGGTTATAAACTTGAAGCAGAATGTTAAGACCTGAGTCAGGAAAGTGTTTTAAAAGTTGATAATGTATTTCATCAAGACCAGCAGCAGAATCATGACACGCCTGCATGGCAGACTTCAGTTCATTTAGATTAAAGGGCAAGTTGTAGTCTTCTTGATTGGGTGAGGAAAAGTCAAGCTTCTTTTTTTTGCTTGCGTTTTGATCTTTAAAAACGCGGCAGATTTTTGGCTAGAGGAAGAGTTGGTTTCTATGGTGGAAGCTAGCAAGTTAGCCACAGCTTGTTTGTCAGTGATGAGTGTATCATCATGTTTTAAAATGGTGGATTGAAGGGCAGCTGTTCTTGCCCCTAATTTTTTAACAACTCTCCAGATTTTTTTCTTGGAAATGTTTGATGTAAGCGAAGAGGAGAAATTCTCCAAGATACTCGTCTACTTCCTCTACAAACAAACCTCCGCCTTTACTTTTTTCCTCTGATAAGGTTGAACATTTGGGGCCACAGGATGCTGAAAGACTAAAACTTTGGGCCCTCTTGCGAACGTTGCAAGCATTCTTACAATCCTGGTTGTACCATGGCGTACCAGGTAGTTGCGGGCCTGGTTTTGTGAGTGGGATGGTATCTCTCGCACATGATAACAAAATATTTGTAAAGGACTCCGCAGAGTCTTCTAATCGGAAAACGATTTCAGCATCTAGCTTATCAGTTATGGCTGAACGAAAGAAATCCCAATTAGCCCTTTTAAAGCAAAAATACTGAGGAAAGGAAACAGGTTCCTTCAAAATTGGCGAAAGTATTACAGGGAAATGGTTGCTCCCGTGCAGATCATCGTGAACTGACCAATCATAGTCTAGAACTAATGAAGGATCACACACTGACAAATCCAAACACGAAAGGGTACCATTTGAAGAATGCATGTATGTTGGTGATTTGTCATTTACACAACACAAGTCCAGTTCATTAAAGATCTCTTCCAGCATGAGACCCTGAGGTGAGGAATATGAGCTATCCCAAAAGGGGGAATGCCCGCTGAAGTCTCCAAAATTAAAAAAAAGGACACGGAAGCTGATCTATTAGATCAATGACTTGTTGCTTGGATATTGCACCAGAAGGAGGACAATAAATTGAACAGACAGTTATTGTTTTATTGAAAGTAATCCTGGCCGCAACAGCTTGTAATGGGGTACTTTAAGTTAACTTGGCTGAATAATAAAGATCTGTGAATAAGAAGGGAAACACCCCCAGTGACACCATGGCCAGTATCTGTAGGTAAAGCACGAAAACCTACTGAACTAAAGGCTGCCAATGAAAAATGTTTTCCTGGTCTCAGCAATGTTTCCTGCAGCGCAACAACACTAGGTTTGAGGCCAGAACACAACTGCTGGAGTTCCTCATACTGGGCATTAATGCCTCTTATATTCCACTGAATAAGGGCCAAGACAATAAAAAAAAAAAATTACTCCATCTCATTGTCCCCATCACCTTCTATCTCCAAAGGCGAAAAGCGATTGGAAGAAGGCGATGGAGATACCACCTTCTTGGCTGACGAAGGACACATACTTATTTCCACCCCTAGATGGACGAGTGGAAGAGGAGGCTTCATCAGAGGTCGACTTTTGGAGTGTTCCCCAGTCAAAGAGGCTACCTGTGCAGCCTTCCCAGAGGATCTGGGATTGGAGGAAGGGGGCTCAGACCCTCAAGAAGTCCGGAGGGAGGTGATATTGAGAGCTCCACCCAAGGCACTGTTTGCATTTTGTTTTTTCTTTTTCCACTTTCTTTCTGTGCATGTTGAGGCTCCTGTTGCGTCTGCCGATCATGATGCTGAGAGCCCAGCCTGAAGTTGAACAGTCTCAGTCTGAACACCAACACTGACCATGCTCCCCTTGGCGACATCAGCTTATGACTTGCTGTGGGAGGACTGTCTATTCTCCATAAGTTTCCGTGCCTCAAAGAACGAGATTCGATTCTCAGTGCATACCTTCTGGATCTCAGACTCGGTACGCCAGACTGGACAGTCCTTCGAGAAAGCAGGATGGTTGCCTTTACAGTTTAAGCAACAGGGCGGACAATCACACGGACCTTCATGCACTGGTTTAGAGCACTTGCCACACGCCTCCTGTTCTGTACACCTGTCCTTAATGTGTCCATACTTCTGACATTTGAAGCATTGCAAAGGTGAAGGAATGTACATGGCGACGGGAACCCTCAAATATCCGACCTTCACAAACACGGGAAGAGTTGGCGCACAGGAAGTTAGGAAAAAAGTATCTTTGGGCACACGGTCTTGCTCTTTTCATGCTAAAACCCGGTGGACGTGGGTCACACCCTGGGAAGTCAGTTCTGTCTTTTATCTCTAACTCTGAAAAGCCTCTCAAATCACGGCATCTGATGACGCCCTTGCTTGAGTTCAATGTTTTGTGAGGTGTCACTCTGATTGGCCGGTCAATCAATGTCGTCGACTTGAGAAGCAACTCAAAATGCTTTTGTTCTGCACATTCTATCAAAAAAGAACTGTTTCTCAGCCGTTTCATCGATTGGGTACGCCGGAGAGTCCTTCTACTCCTCTCGAAATTGCAAAAGGACTCAATCCATTCACCCCACAGAGAGGGTGAGCTTCGTCTACACCTCCATCACCAACCAACAAGGCCAAAATCCTGATACTGTCCTTATTTCATCATCCGAGTCTTGAGTCCAAGTGAATCCGAGGAACAATTTCTTTTTTTCCTTTTCTGTTGGGAATGAGCCATGGTTTGAGTTTTTAAAGTTCATCCCTGTCTACCCACCCACCATGGAGTCCAACAAGGGGCCAGGGTCAAGGGGGAAACCAACTCTTGATCCCTTCCAGGTTTCAGCAGGGATATACACCAGACAGAAAGTAACTAACCTATTCCGCCAAGATCATGACACACTGCCGGGCACAGACGGTGAACACTTACAAGGTTTCCGAGGCCAGCCAAGAACTACCCAGTTTGACCCAACCTCACGTAGAGGCAGCCGATTGACATACACGAGCCAATGTATGCCATCCGTCTTAGAGGAGGTCCGAGCCAAAGTGATGTGTTGAGAACAGTAGGCTCTCTCATCACCAGGATCTCATTCCCCCCACTTACAGGATGCACCGCGTGGCAAACACAGTGGGTCTGAAGAAGACCGCAGAGAAAAGGAAAAGTGTTCCAAAGAAGGCTTGTAAGTATAGATTAAAGTACAGATTAAAGCCGGGTAGGCAGAAACTAGACAAAACAGAGGCTGCAGTTTCTGTAGGGAGACTTTATGGAGGAAAAAGAGATAGTAAAAGACACGGTAGGCAGAAAAATAGGAAAGATAAGAAAAAGGAGTGGGCTCAGGTTAGTCGAGAAACACCCTCGCCAAGAGCAGGCCGGCCCATGGGGGCAACACTGTCAGCATGCATTTGTTAGTATGAATCATCAAAGGGCGGCCTACCTCAACTTGTAAACAGCAGTCCTGGTTCAGTAAATCCAGTTTGGGTGTCACAAAGTGTCACATATTCAAACATGCGGCCAGGTAACTTAACAGTTTTTGTTTTTCATCCTAAAAGGTGTGTTTGTCACTACTTAATGATTTTTACACACAGGAATATGCACAGTCACAGAAAAAAGTAAAATCCAATATTTACATTGTAATGTGGTGTCTGGTCACACACAGCAGGAAGTAAGTGTCACCACTGTCACATGTCACCAATATGGTAAACACTACTCTTGATCCATGGTTTCTACCATGTTTGCCGCATGGCAGAAACCGTGTTTTCAACATCACCACCCCACTGATCCATGGCTTGCTAAACCGAAGATCTGTCGACCAGTAGCACCAGAGCCTTGGCAGACATTTGATCCCCATCATGATGAACACAGTTACATATGCGCACATCTCCCCAGGTGTCATATCCTGCCAAAGTGAGTCAGGCTGTCCCCGCTTTGCCATCTGCTGCCTTGCGTACAGGTTCAACTGGTCACCAGCTGTAGTAAAAAAAAACAACTGCGGCAGGAAGAGAAAAAAATAATCCAGAGGTGTAGCTGTGTCTGGCAAATAATGATCTGGCCCAGTCTCCTCCTCAAAAAGCTGAACTAAAGGTGCGGAAGTCGCCAGTCGCCACGTGGTCACTAACGCAGACAAAGGGACATCATCATCTTCATCACTTTCTTCGCCTTCTCTCTCCTCTCTCCTACATCCACATCACTTTCATTCAACTCCTCTCTTTCGTATCTTTCTACTTTTTGTAGTATTTCATCCAACTCCTCTTCACACAATCCAAAAAATTGCTGTCAGTAGAAGCGCTAGCGGACGCCATTTTCAGAAACAAGGCGATGCCGTCTGCAGCAATGGAATGTGGTCAGTTCATGACCCTAGTCTTTGTGAATGAATTGTTTCCCACACCCCATACTACTGCTAAGACTTCACTGGACACCTCTCAGGGATGCACATTTATTTTTGGCCAGCCCTGACTTAAAACAAGGTCGCAGTGTGTGAAGGAAAGTAACACGGCACGTATGGCCGGTTGCGGCCGGAACGAATAGCAGGGGAGACAAACACAGCAGCTGGATACGGGCGAAACGTATGCAAGAAGGTTAAAAGGTATGAATGGGTAAAATATGAATGGCCAGTATGCAGCCGGCGTAGAACTGTTTCTTTTTACCACCACCAGACGTAAACGAGAGGAACTCCTTAAGGTTTGGACGGATCTGAAAGAGTTTGTTATCCATCTGTGTATTCAAATCCTCCTGCCTGAGGTCTCTGACATAATCGTTAATTTTGGGTTTCAGATCTGAGCAGGGGATATGTATGCTGGACAATTTTCCTGTTGTGGCATTCTTGGCCAGGCGATCAGCCATTTCATTCCCTCCGATACCAACATGTCCGAGAATCCAAGCCAGAGCAATGTTGTGACCCTCCACTTTCAACCTGGTAAAAAGTTGAAAGAAGTGGAGAAGTTCGGGATGATGGAAGCTGCGGCCAGCTATGGCCTCCAAAGCTGACAGCGAATCCGACAGAACCAGGAAGTCCCTCTTCCAGATTCTGAGATTATCCTCAGCACCAGAACCAGAGCTGTAAGTTCAGCAGAATAAGCAGAAGCATCTGAAGGAATATGTTCCAACAATATTTGAGAAGGAGCACTGGGGCAATAGGCTGTACAGGCCACTCCATCTTCAGACTTGGAACCGTCAGTGAAAATTTTCTGAGGATGGGAATTTTGAACAGAGGCCAGCATACAATGTCTTGTATGCCAGAGAGCTGGTAGATTCTTTGCGAAAAGCTGCAAGATCAAAACGAAACTCTGGTGTGAAAAAGGTCCACAGAGGCTTATCTCAAAACTTGGAAAAATCGGACACAACTCCTAGGTCTAGACCTGCATTCTGCGCGTGAGGATGCATACGAAGACCAAACGGTGGAATACAGTTAGGGTTGTTTTCGAATTTGCTTTGAAACTGAGGGTCAAAGACACAGCCATAGTCAGGGTTTTCAGGTTCAGAGAACAGTCCGATATAGTAATTCAAAGATAGTTTCAGCCTGCAGTTGGACAGTGAAGGTTCACCTGCCTCTGCGTAAAGGCTGTACACAGGGGTGGTGCGGAATGCTCCAAGACAGAGACGAAGCCCCTGATGGTGGACAGGGTCTTGCAGAGCTGTACACAGCACAACCATAATCCAGTTTGGAACGGACCAAGGCTCTGTAGAGGTGCAGCAAAGTTTTCTTATCAGCGACCCAGTCAGTGTGTGCTACGACCCGCAGAATATCAGAGCTTTCCGGCAAGAAGTTTTGAGGTTTCTAATGTGGCTGAGAAAGTTGAGTTTTTGGTCAAAAATAACTCCTAAGAATTTGGCCTCTTTGAAAGCTGGAATGGGAGATTTCCCTATTTGAACTACAGGATCTGCAAAAAAAAATGACCAAAATTATGGAAGTGAATGCATTGTGTCTTTGTAGGAGAAAAAGTGAAGCCGTTTTCATCCGCCCACTAATGAATTTTATCCACACAAAGCTGGAGCCTGTGCTGGACACTCGGGTACAGACTTCCAGTTGCGTAGACAGCAAAATCATCCACAAACAAAGAGCAGTCTGAACCCTGTTGAACTGACTTGACAATGTTGTTGATGCTAAAGAGAGCAGGAGAGAGTATGCTCCCTTGTGGGACACCCAACTCCTGCTCATGAACATCAGAGAGAGTCGTGCCAACCCGGACCTGAAACTGTCATTCTGCAAAAATACTTGAATAAAAAGTGGAAGAAGAACCCGAAAACCAAGATCATGGAGATCACAAAGTATCCCAGATCTCCAGGTGGTATCCTAGGCCTTCTCCATGTTCAAGAAAATTTCCACTGCGTGTTGATTGTTTAGAAAGGCATTCCAAAACATAGATTCCAGACGAATCAAATGGTCAACTGTAGTCCGATGTTTGCAGAAACCACACTGTCCTTTGCCAGAAGGCCATCAGTTTCGAGTTTCCATGTGAGTCTAGCATTGACTGTTTTCTCCATCAGTTTGCAAGCACAGCTAGTCAAAGCTATCGGACGGTAGTTTGATGGGTTAGAAAGATCTTTTCCAGGTTTGGGAACAGGAATGAGGGCTTTTCGCCAAGAAGGTGAAAAGAATCCAGTAGTCCATACATGGTTGTATACATGTAGCAGGATGTTCAGACCTTTTTGCGGAAGATGTTTCAAAAACTTATAATGTATTTCATCTATACCCGGAGAGGAATCGCTGCAAGAAAGTATGGCGGATTTCAATTTGTTTAAAGTGAAAGGCAGATTGTAGTCTTCCATGTTGTCTTGACAAAAAGTTGCAGGGTGATTTTTCTTTAGGGCTTTGTTTTTGACAAAACTGGCTGATTTGTTATAAGACAAGGAATTCTTTTCAATGGTTGAAGCAAGCAGATTAGCAACTGCTTTTTTTCTCTGTTATTAAAGATTGAGAAAACTGAGAGATGGTTCACAGTGGGGCAGGTGTTTTTCTTTAATCTTCTTGACGATTTTCCACACTTTTTTCTTCGATGTTTTGGACATGAGACTTGAACAAAACAGTTTCCAAGATAAATGTTTACTGGTTTTATAAATGTGTTTGGATTTGGCCCTCAGTTTCTGATGCGCTCGGATGTTGGGCATCGAAGGTCTGCAGGAGAACCGACGTTGAGCTCTTTTGCGGGTTTTGTTAATTTCCCTGCATTCAGAGTTGAACCAAGGAACTTTTGGCATTAGGGGCTTCTTGGATGATGTGAGGATGGTTGACTTTGCGCAATTCAGTATGAAATCTGAAAGACTTCCTGCTGGATCTTCACTTTGCAGGATCTTGTCCTCTTCCAGATCCATAAGAAACCTAGTGGCAAAGAGGTCCCAATCTGCTTTGTTAAAAATCGAGGCGTTCTGGTAAAGATTCACTCTCTGCATTCGTACACCGAAGCAACACAGGAGACTGGTCACTACCATGCAGGTCCTCATCAACCTCCCAAACAAAATCCAGAAACAAAGATGGGTCACAAACAGAAAGATCCAGACAAGATGTGGTGCCATTAGTGGAGCGAAAGCAAGTTGGCGATTTCTCATTCAAGACACACAAATCAAGCTCCGAAAACACTTCCTCTAAAAGTAGACCCCTTGGTGAAGATCTCTCACTTCCCCATTGAGGAGAGTGACCATTCAGATCACCCAACAGCAGGAGGGGTCTGGGAAGCTGCTCCAAGAGCGAAATGAGGTCCCGCTTGGGACACAGATATTTGGAGACAGATACAAGCTACAGATAGTAATTGTTTGGTGGAGAGTTACCCGAGCTGCCACTGCCTGAAGTGGCATCTGCAGAGCAACTGGGCTGTATAGAACAGAGTTGTGAATGAATAAAGCTACCCCACCAGAAACACCAAGTTCGACAGATTGTGTCGGTTGGTTTAGAAAGCTGTAGTCAGAAAGTGAGAAAGTTTTGTCAGACTTCAGAAGAGTTTCTTGCAGTGAAACTAGCATCGACTTAGCTTCACGGCACAAGAGCTGCAGTTCTTCGTAATTGGAAGACAATCCCCTGATGTTCCATTGCATGACTGTATCCATTGTGGATGAAGATTTTAATCATCCATGTCTACGTCCTCTTCCTCTTCATCATACAGAGCTTCAAACGCATTTTGAGCTCTTCTTTTTTTAGCCTGACTGGTGGAGTTGGAAGTTTCTTCTTCCCTAGAGGGGAAGAACCCAATGGTCTTGATGGCATTGGTGGAGGCTTTCCCCTGCACTCCACCAACGCCACTTTGCTGGAAGCCACTGTCAGGGCACCTCCCTTGGGAGGTAGTCTCGGCTTGGGGGCCATCTCAGGGCGAACCCCTTGCTGGGCAGCCCGCACAGCCGCAGGCTTCATGGATGCACTGGAAGTGCATCCTTTGGTGGGTTAAGGCCCTTACCAACGGCCGTTTTCCCTTGCAATGTTTTTAAAACCGGAAGACATTTCAGCATTCACGACCACATGGGTCTGTCTGAACACTGGCTTCTACCTGAGATGCTCTAAGCGACTTTTTTTTTTTTTTAGACTTCTGTCGAGAAAAGGAACAGGGTTCCCTTCTGCTCCTGCACCAACTTTTTGGCTTCCAAGAATGAAATTTTTTTCTGTTTTACGCGCTGGATTTTGCTTTCTACTTGCTAAACAGGGCAGTCTTTGAAAAAGAAGGGTGGTCACCATCGCAGTTCATGCATTTCGCGGATTCACATCTATCATCATGAACTGCTTTGCTGCAGTGGCACACACCTCCTCTCCCGGGTTTTCTCCTTGACATGTCCAAACCGTTGACATTTGAAGCACCTCACTGGGGATGGCACATACAGGGCTACTTTCACTCTCAGGTACCCCACCTTTATGGACTCTGGAAGAGTCGGTTTAGCAAAGGTGAGGAACAGAGTGTTGGTTGGTTTCCTCTCTGCACCTTTTTGGAAAGTCGCCCTCCTGACCTCTACCACCTGGAAAAAAAGAATTGTATCAACAGTGAAGCTGGAAAAGGACTTTGATGTGGGGCCAGAGCATGTCGGCTCTTGTCATGACTTGCCATGATTACTTCTCCATTTTTGTGCCAGAAGAATTTTGGGAGAATGCAGCTGCTCAGACAAACTTATAAATGCTGTCCAGTGTCGAGAAAATAATGGAGAGGACAAACATTGGTCTGCAGTTAGTATTTCAGAAATTTTTATTTATATTCAGTTTATGTTCGGAATTCATCATCTGCCGGACACATCCATGTACTGGTCAAGTGACCCTCTCCTGTGTATGCCTCAGACTGCTGATGTGAAGAGCAGGAAAAGATTCCAAAAAATATCACAATATTTCCACCTAAATGACAACAGCATGGCAGTTACAAAGGGAGAACCTGGGTATGACCCATTGTTCAAGGTGCGATCACTGCTTGACTTGGTGAGGAACAAGAGCCACACCCATTTCAAACCTGGTCGTGACAGTTCAATCGATGAGGCCATGATCAAGTTCAATGAGTTTCAAGCAATACATAAAAGGTAAGATTTTTGTCTGTTATATCTGTGTGTGTATGTGTGTGTGTGTGTGTGTGCGTGTGTGTGTGCGTGCATGTCTGTGTGAATGAGTATGTGTGCACTTGTGCATGTGGGAGTGTTAAAATAGTTTGCACATCACTGAGCGATAGAAATTGCTGTCAGCACAGGTAAGTATCTTCTATTGTGTTTCTGTTCACCTGTGTCTTTTTTGTTGTTGATACAATGAGTAACTTGCTTTTTTGTGCCGCATCAATACAAGAAATAATCTAAACAAAATCTAGATCATGCACTGACTGTTCCAGGCAAACCGAATCCTTCGGGCATCAAGGTGTGGTGTGCAGCTGATCAACAGACAGGCTACATGTTGGACTTTGATGTATACCGGGGGCGGTCAGCTACACCCATTCCAAATGGCCTGGGTTACCACGTGGTCATGAACCTGGCATCACCCTTCCTGGATGTTGGCCATCACCTCTTCTATAATCATTTTTCATCAGTGAAACTGGCCCAGGACCTGCTGCAAAGTAACACCTACATGTGTTCCACATACACCTCAACAGGGTGGGATGGCATAAAGATCTATGCACAGCAACAGAGAAAACCATGAAGGCTGGAGACATCAGCTTCAGACAGGACAGCAACATGGTGGCCACACTGTGGAAAGACAAGTGGCCTGTTGCTGTCCTCTCCATCAATGTTCAGCCTACCTTGGGGAAGACAGAGCGGACAGCCCCTTGTCGAAGAAAGAGGTCAGTGTCCCTCAGCCTGTGCAGGTCTACAAGAGCATGGGGGGTGTGGACCTGGCTGATCCGCTGGCCTCATACTACCTGGCTGGCTGGCCGTCTAACTGGTGGCGCTACATCTGCTGGTGGCTGCTGCAGACAGCCATGATCAATGCCTTCATCGTTTTCAGACAGACTAAATGGCCAGCACCCAAGACAGGACACAGACACATCAACTTCTGCCTGAATGTTCTACAAGCTTTCTCCTCTGGCAAAGTTTCAAGAAGGCGTGCCACAGAAGGCAGCATATCACAGGCAGGTATGGCAGACGCCAACCCTCTTGCCCAAAAGCTTGTCCGTCTCCCAGGCAGAAAGAAAAACTGCAAACTGTGCCCCCCACCCCCCCAAAAAAAAACAAAAATGCGCAGCCACAAGACGGGGTGTAGTAACAGTCTCTGGGTGTGTCATTTGCTGTGTTCATCTCTGCAAAGAATCCTGTTTAGCAGAATTCCACCAGCACCTGGCTCAAAGCATCAATGAGTGAACAGTGTGTGCTTTTTTTGTGTGTGTAAAAATAGAATGCATCTGTTTTCTTTACATGAGTAAATGGGAAAAAAAAAAAATACATGCAACACAACACAAGACATTTTTCTTCGAGAGTTTTATTCAGGATCATAAGTGTAAGTTTTCACATCAACATTTTTGTGAACATTAGTCTGCTTGCCCCTGTAGAGAGCATCAACAAAAAAACACTACAAATAATGGTCATTTTTCTTTCAAAGTTTATAAAAAAGATTTCAGATTATTTTCTAGTAAATCTTTGACTTATCTGATGTAAATTAGAGTTTGTTGACAAAAAGAGGTGCTCTGAAATGAAAGACAAAAAAACATGTACCTGTGCAGCGCAGCCAGCTGTGTGAACTTTGGGTTTTACCCCCATGTTGTGGCTTGTTGAATAACATTGTGTGTGCATTCCAGTGAAAATACCATCGTTTCCCCTTATCATCCACATTTTTTCAAGTAAAGGCGGGTTCTAAGTTATTTTCTGTGATTTTTTAAATAAGCAAGTTGGGTGTCTTGTGCAGTTATTTCCCTTGCAACAGGAAGCAGACATAAGAGCAGACAGTCTATGTGGGAGGCGTTGGGTTAAAGTCATGAGAATGGAGCTTAGTTGGTGGCATCCTGCAATGCTGAATCAGAACAGGCACCACTGAACACCATCCAAGTGACTTGACAGCAGTGCAGTGTATTCTATGGTGGGCTGTCTCATGACTTGACAGTGATTGCTCCCTGTGGTTTGCTGGTGCTGGGGTTGTGGTTGGATGGACCAGGCAATGGCTATGGATGAGGGTCTAAATGTGTGTGTGGGTGCAATACCACTGAGGTTGCACAGATAGGACACACACACACACACACACACACACACACACACACACACACACACACACACAGAGGAATACTCTCCAGGATCCAGCATTATACTTTGAGGACTGTTCATTTTAAACATCAGAAACTGTACAGTGATACATACTGATATAAACAATAAGCAGTAAGTACACCACACAACATATATACTCAAACATGTCACAAACTAGCTAACAGTGATATAACTACAATAAACGATGATGTGAACAACCAGATGCTTTGCAGAATAGCCATCCTGTCTCACCTACTTCCTCCTTTCTTTCTCCCTTAATCTGTGATGACAACAAATTTCATGAAATTCGCAAACCTCTGGATGAATTGGCGGTGAAATCTCTAGGATTTTTCAAAAAGAAAAGAAAAAAGTCTGAATCTTTGCTCTATTAACTCACTCCCTACTGGCCAATATGAAATTCAACATTCCTCTGTATACTGGGCATTTGTATACATTTTTCTAAAAATCAATGAAAAAACATTTCACCACAACAAAAATACTTGAAATTACAGTGCAAAGTTTCAAGGCTGTAGCATATACCATACTATTTTTGAAAGCGGACGAAGAAGAGATTACTTTTCATATTTTGTGAAACTCAAGATAGTTACAAAGGCATATAAGTGAAATTTTGTCTTGTTGAAAAAAAGGCTCATTTTCATCAGAAATCACTTTGAGAAACTCTAAAGAGTGTAAAAAATAGCTACTTGACAGTTTCTTCACTAAGCAAAAGAACTAAAATCAATAGAACATGACAGTACTTTGTAGTTTGCCATTCAGCATTCTTCATGAGACTAGGTAATTGTTTAGTATTGGGAAAACATCCTAAAGAAAATAATGGCTATACACACACTCTTGAAATTTTGACACATAATAACCGTGTACCTGTATAAACAAAGTACACAATTTCAAAGCTCTTTCTTATTCAGTACTCTGTCAGTCACAGGAAGATGGGGTATCTTTCATGAGGTTAGTTGGAAATATAAACAGGTGTGAACCTATGCTTCTCTTGAAAAATATGGACTTTTTCATTTGGAATGCTGGCAGTATGTACACAATGACTACCTGAAAGTATCTACAGTATAAAAAATGAACAAACATCACTCATACACTGTTATTGGCCATGAGCTGGTCACTGTGGTCCACTCCTGCCATGTTGATATGTAGTCCTGGACAGCTTTGGACTTCATCTTCCTGCCTGTCCTTGTGGTGACCTCCCCCATTTCAGCTGGATCTATTTTGGTGGTGATCAAATGGACAGCTTTCTTGTCCATCCAATTCAGGACACCAACGACAACTAAAACAGACAAACAATACGATCATAATCTCAGTCTCAATAAACAACAGCATCATAATAAAAAGTTCAACTTTACTCAGTCTTCTCATCAATAAAAAAAGAAAATTTGTTCAACTTATTTGTCCATAGGTACATGCACAGAGTTGAAAAAGAAACACACACACACATACACTCCACATACACACAAACACAAGTACACTTCCACACACACACACATGTACGATATATATGTAGATACACACACACACACACAGAGTAAATAAATGACAAAATACCTTGGCCTAAAGCGTGGACCTGATCTGGTCAAAAAAAAACCATGGGGGCGTGTGGTCAGTCATGCCTTGCAATTTCAGTCCTTGCGTTTGCTGGCGTGTATATGGAGGCATTGATGGAAAAAAAATAAAATCTCCATGCAACTCTCTCATCCTGAAACGAAGAAATTCTTCCCCACTCTGGTCTGTTGGTGATTCATTTGCATATGCATCGCCTCGAGCTTTGCCACCCTCACTATACTGTCACTCACCCCACCCATCCCTCACTCTCTCTCTCTGAACGTCGCCATGTTCACTTTCCAACACACTTTCACACTCTGCAGACGGGCTAAATTCACTGTCATCATCATGTTCAATATCTTCAAGGTCTGATCCTTCAATTTGAACAAGTTCAGCAGCTTCACGTGAGCTGTAAACACATGTTCCCTGTCTGCTTCTCACACCACAAGTTGAAGGCTGACATCACTGTGATCTGACTCCAAACAAAGGACTGGGTTGGTGTAAAAATAGGTCGGTGGTCAGCAAAGACATCACGATATCGCACACACAACGCCGAAAGGTTACTCTATGATAATGAAAAGTACACGCAGTCGTGAAAGGTAACTCTAGGATAATGAAACTATCACATGGCATGCTTTGGTTTCCATGACTCTGCATGACATTCGCTCTAAAAACATGCAAATGCACGATCCGCTATAGCGGATGTCAGAAAGAAAGTGGTGTGCGCAGGACGTCCGCTGTGGCGGACATCAGAGTGGAGCGAGTTAAGAGCATGTATATATCAACAGATCAACCAGAGGATAGGTAGGCATAGGGGTTTAGTAAGCATAGGGGTTTAAACAGCTACATGAAAATTACTGAGGAGCGGTAGGTGAAGGCAGGGTGGCACAGGTTATTATGCATACTTTCAAGAGGTGCATTAGCCTCAAATATTTAGCCAAATGGTGCCAGGAAAATTATCCTTGCTTGCAAGAGTTTGACGCGATAATATGATGCCAAATACCCATTTCATGCCTTTCCTCCTCTCACAAAGTCTATATTCTCTATGCTAATAGTCTACATTCTGACAAGCATCCACTTCTTTCCTTCTATTGAAAAATGATCAACTAAAAACAACTGTCAGCCTTTTCCTGTTTTACCTTCACATCTTTTGACTTAACATGTAGTATACTTTCCTTCGTTTAATAATTCACACTAAGCTGATACTGAATTACAACATAAAGGCTTCACAAAATAGGTAATAAGCAGCAGTCTTCATTCTGACTTAACCTGTGGCTACCAGTAACTGGTCCCACAAGCGGAAATACATCTGCTTCCTTTCTTTCTCTGGCCACATGCTGTTGGCTCACAACACATACCGTTTCTTCAATTTAGTGGCTTAAAACAACCTCCTCCCCCTGCCCCAAAATAAGCAATATGTACAACAAAGGCCTCTCTAATCAGGCCACAGCAGTAGCCCTCACCTTAACTTGATCACTGGCTGCCTGTTGCTGGTCCCTCAGCTGTTTTGTCTGCTCTCCACTGTTGTCCCGCTTCTCTTGCAGCTGTGTGAAAAAATGCATGTACATCACTTCGCAATTCTTCAAAAACACTGACAGCAGAAGATACAAGCAGTACTTATGCAATTTGCATGTTCTAAGCTCTTCCACTGTGGTCTGTCATCTGTGAAATCTTGCAGTATGTATAACAGGGCAGCTGCCATGTTAGGAAATTTTCCTTCTAAATTTACGATTAAACTAACATACTTTCTGTGGCTCACTAATGCAATAAACGACAGCGTTTGTTATCCCTGCCTCATACACAAATAAAGTGTGTACAGACGTGAACCTGGAAGGGCCTTGTGTCTTGCGCAAGTTCAGATCATTCCTCTTTTCGAGGTAAGTAACATCCTGACTGTGAAATCCTAAGGGCACCAGGAAGGCAGGGAGGACGAGAGGGACTCCGCATGAGCCACAGTAAGTACATTAGATTAAACATAATCTTAGAAGGAAAACCTTTTAATTACACGTACATACCATGGCTCACTAATGCAGAGTAGCACTACTGGGAAGGAGGGCTCACCTGGATAGTATCTGAAGGAGAGAGAAAAGCCCAGGCATGTGGCGGAGATGAGATGCTGAACCACCACAGCTGAGGCAATACTCTTCAAACTATCCTCGTGCAGGGGGGAGACGTCGCGCACGTAATACTGGATGAAAGTGCCCAGGAAACGCCAAGATGGGGCACTTGGAATGTTGGCATTGTGGGCAACTGCCAGCGATGAGGCCCATGCTCTAATTTCACGGGGCCTTGGTGAAAAGACAGCCAAATCCGCATGAAGCCTCGCGTAAGTAGCTCTGATTACTTCCCTGAGCCATCCAGAGATTGATGAACGTCTGATGTCCTCCTTATAACTTTCAGTGTAAGAGAGAAACAGGTGGCGCTGCTTCAAGCGAGAAGATTTCATCTGTTTTCTATACACTCGCAGGGCGCACATGGGATAGAGAGTGCGGTCTTCATCGTCTGCAGTGAGGATAGAGGTCAGAGGATGAATGGAGATAGTGGGAGAAGGAGAACTCGGCAACTGGCTTTCGGCTAAGAATTCGCGGTGAAATCAAAGAGACATCGAGCTATCTGGTTCAAAGGCTACATGTCCAGGAAGGCCACTAAGAGCATGGACTTCACTGCAGCGCCTCCCCGAAGCCAGAGATACCAGAAAGACTGTCTTGAAGGAGAGTAACTTCAGAGAACACTCCCTGATAGGCTCGTAGGGAGGGAGCCTCAGGGAGGATAGGACCAGTCCCACGTTGGGGTAACGGCGGGAGGGTTCCAGCCTCTTTTAGAGCGGCTCCCCTGATGAGATCCCGCAGGAATGGTTCGTCCACAAAAGAAGGGCCCTCTAACTGGCAGATGGTGGTGCATATAGCAGCCCTGTGCCCTCACAGAGAAGGCTGCAAGTTTTTTTTTCCGATGAAAGAAAGGCGAGGTAGTTCGCTTACCCAAGAGAGAGAGGGGGAGTGGGGCGACACCGCATGGGGAGGAGAACCAAGAAAGCCATCCGTTCCAGTGGACACTGTATACCTCTTGCCTGTGAGCTTGCTCCACAAGGCCAATTACTGGGGGGAAGTGCCTTGGGTAGACAGCGCGTCCCGCACAGTAGCCAGGCCTGAAGGTTTAGCACATCTGGATTGCCGTGCAGAATGCCCAACCGTGGCTGGAGCACAGACCTTGTTGTCAGAGTGAGCTTTATAGGAGGCATGTGGGACAGGTATAGCAGATCCAGAAATCATGCTTGGGCCAGCCAGGGGGGGCCACGAGGATCAGAGTGGCCATGTCTTCTCTCGCTTCCCCATAGAACTTTTCCCAGGATTGGAAATGGAGAGAAGACATAGCCTACCAGGCCCAACCATGGGATGGATAAAACATCCACCACCAGAGCCTCCGATCCAGAACTGGGGGATAAATACCGCTGGAGGCGACAGCTGAATCTGGTGGCAAACAGGTCTACTTGTGGTTTGAACAATGCAGCTCAGACTGGTTCCAGGACCAAATGGACCTGAGTCCATTCCGAGGGAAGGATCATGTGCGCGGCCTGCTGAGGGGGTCCATGAGAATGTTTATCTTCCCTGGAACATGCTTGGCCGAGATCCAGATGGACTGATCCTTGCACCAGAAAAGGAGTTGTTCCGCTCTCAGGGAAAGGAGAGTGAGTGTGCCCCCCCACCTGCTTGTTGATGTAACAAGCCACAGTTGTATTGTCTGTGTTGAGGAGAACATGTTTCCCTGTCAGAAAGGGAAGAAACTCTCTGATGGCTTGAAAAACTGCGGGTCGGTTGCCTCCAGCTCCAGCAGATTGATGTGCCTGGAACTCATCTCCTTTGCCATCGTCCAGCCGCCGAAAGAGAGCCCACATGGACCCCCTACCCTGAGTTGGATGCATCCATGAACAGGTACTCCTGAGGAGGGGGAGGCATAATGGGGGCTCCCTGGGATAATCAGGACTGGGAGTGTCACTGGGTCACTGGGGTTTGGAACCAATGGCCGAGAGAAACCAGAAGGTCCCAAGACTGTGATGTTTGGGACCAACGCTTCCGAAATTGGCATTTTGGAGCTGACCAAGAGCAAAATTTTTACCTTGGCACACAGTTATTCAAATGTGCTATTATACTGTGGCAGTGAAGGGGTTAAATTCTAACAGATTGGATTCTCGTATTCAGAAGTGATTCTGCCCTTATTTAGCTCCAGAACAGTTTTGGCATCCAAGTGTGTTTCCCACCTTGTGCACATGTTCAACAATCACATTCAGTGATACATAGATGGTCCAGTGTGGACATCCAGGGTATAGAGCATGGCTTGTAACAGTTCTGTCTATGCTCAAATAGTTACAATGGCAAGTTGAGTTTAGCACTGTTTACACCAGTGAACATTATTTCCTTCAAGTCTATACTAACACTGCAGAGTTCCACAGAGTCATGGGACTCTGGAAAAGTCATGGAAAAATGGGGAAACTCGTCTCCAGGGATGGAAAAGTCAGTATTGTTAAGCTGAATCTGAAAAAGTCTTGGAATTTACCAGAATCTGTCACAATTATAGATGGACAAGTAATTTATTTTTTCCCAAGAGAAAACATTTTTCTACAAAGCTTTGAAAACTGTAAGCTTTTACAGGGCTGTCCACAACTGCCACACGTAACGGCTACAAGACCTCCAACACTGTAATTATAAAAGGTCCTGGGGCTCACAAGTCAAGAATTTAATGGGTCCCTGACATCCAGCTCTGCAACTTTATGTCTGAATGAGTGCAGATTAAAGTTTCTACAGCTGTTTATATGCAGTTTCAGTTTCATCACAATATATATGGGACATCTCTCTCTCACCCTCTCTCTGTCTCTTTCTCTGTCTTTCTTTTCTGTCTGTCTGTCTGTCTGTCTGTCTGTCTCTCTCTCTCTCTCTCTCACACACACACACACACACACACACACACACACACACACACACACACACACACACGAAAAGGCAAACATCCACTCTGAGCTCAAGATATCGAATCCTTTGTTTCTGTTGTGTACAAAACACACAAAAAACCTTGAACAGAAAACAAGCTATAAACTGACTGCATTATATTATCAAAATGGTAACAAGCAAAGTCAACATTCATTATGGCTCTTATCTATGTTGATGAGAACTTGTAAGAAAACTGGGAAAATGTGATTAGACTTATAGTCGTTCTGTAGGTTGACCAAAAGGTAATTTGACAAGATGTCTGACATAAGCTTAATTTATGCCACAAATGTAAGAAAACATTATCTCTTGTTATCACGTCAGCAATCAACAGTTCTGCTGTTTTGGCACAGACATGGTGTACAACACAGTTTGCTTTTTTGGGGTAGGTTCAGTAAAATGGTTACTGCTCACTTATTTCTTGACAACTCTCGGATTTTTGGTATGTTTTTTTGCTATGCATTGATCTATAATGTACTGTCAAAATGACTTGATTATGTTGATAATTAGTGTAGCAGAAACTGACATAACTATAAAAATTTAACTAAAAACAACAGTTTTCGAGCAGACAAAAACACACTGTGCCAAATGAAATAAGTCAAAACTCTCAAAAAGTGATCTTACAATTTATTCAACATCAGCACTAACACATAACAGTCATATAAATCCCAGGGAATGTTGTTCTTGATGATAATCTGCTCATAATTGGGGACTACTACTTTTTAGTAAAAAGGGACATAATCATGCTTTTCACGGTGTGTTCACTAACATGTACATTACTCATCCATTTATAGAGTTATTTGTTAGATGTTTTGTGAATTACTTCTTTATCCCTTGTCTACAATTTCACATCATTCTAGTTTGATTTTTTTTTTTTTTTGTAATAATGATGGTTCACACTAGTAACATGTAATAAAACAGTTTTGTTTTGTTTTCAATTGATAGTGTTAGAAGAATTCTGCACATAAAAGCCCACTAAACACAGCAAAAATACCTTTTGGTGTTTGCTCAACAACACCACAAACACCTGGAACTCATATTGTTGTCAGTAAATGTCCCTTTGTGTAACAATCTGTATGTTACTGGGGGTACACCCATTCTACTAGAAAGGGGCATATAATTTTACTATTTGGGGTAGGTTCAGTACCTCAATTACTGCTTATACATTTGTTGATATATGAGTTAGAATTTTATGGCTCCTCTTTCCATACACCCTAAACTATGATGCTATATAACAATAATCTAATTTCATTAGCCATTAAGGGATGAACAGGGATCTAATGAATGAATGGTGGTTTTACAAAAAGAACAGTTTTCAAGCATACAAAAACAAATTGCATCATATAAAATCTGTGAAAACAATGAAAAAGTGGTGTGACTAATTATTCAACATCAGCACTAACACATGACAGTCATATAAATCCCAAGGAATGTTGTTCTTTGATCATAATCTGCTCATAATTGGGGGTACCATCTTTTAGGTAAAAAGGGGCATAATCATGCTTTTCACGGTATGTTCACTAACATGTACATTACTCATCCATTTATTGAGTTATTCGTTAGATTTTTTGTGAATTACTTCCTTATACCCTTGTGTACAATTTCACATCATTTTTTAATTTATTTTTTGGATGATGATAATGGTTCACACTAGTAACATATGATAAAACAGTTTTTGTTTTGTTTTCAGTTTGAGAGTTTTAGAAGAATTCAACTCGTAAAAGCACACTAAACACAGCAAAAATACCTTTTGGTGTTTGCTCAACAACATTACGAACACCTGGAATTCATATTGTTGTCAATAAATGTCCCTCTGTGTAACAATCTGTATGTTACTGGGGGTACACCAATTCTACTAGAATGGGGCATAATTTTACTATTTGGGGTAGGTTCAATACCTCAATCACTGCTTATCTATTTGTTGACATATGACTTAAGATTTTATTGCTTCTCTTTCCTTTTACCCCAAGCTATGATGCTATATTATATGATCTAGTTTTGCTGGCCATTAGGGGATGGACAGGGATGTACCATTGGTGGTTTTACAAAAAAGAAAAGTTTCTGCACACATACACATGTTTACAACACATAAATCCTGTAAAACACCGACAAAAACTTCTGTTAGTGTTTACTCAGCATTACTGTAAATATACAGTGTGGTCCAAATTGTTATAGTATAATACTTATTGGTAAATGTTCAAAAAGACAACCATGGAAAAAAAAAAGTCTGAAGAAAAAATAAACAATTTTCTGTTGAAAAGAAAAAAGAAAAACACACACACACACACACACTTTTTTTTTAATACACAAACACTGTAGAAACTGAAGAAGAATCTGAAAATACAGAATAAAAGTTTCAAGATAAGTAAGCAGATCCACAATTGGGCGCACACACACACACCACACACACAGTAAGCAGACCCACAATTGGGCACACACACATACAATAACACACACACACACACACACACACACACACACACACAGTAAGCAGACCCACAATTGGGCAGGTACACACACACACACACACACACACACACAAACACACACACACACACACACACCCCCACACACGCACACACACACAAAATTTACACACACACACACATACACACATGTACACGTATGCACAAACACACACTAACAGTATCACACACACACAACACCACAATGGCACGGGAAAAAAAAAAAACCTGCTGTGGATGAGTGCTTCTGTGCTTTACAAAAATGAACAAACTTATATGGAAAACTTGCACACAGAAATAATGCTTTGGCACACATGTGCGCACGCACACACACACACACACACACACACACACACACACATGCACACACATAGTCCCACCTATCCATACAGTCATTATTTGCCATAATTATGTGATTTCAGTAGGAAATATGGCAAAGAAGAGAAATACAGGAAATAAATAGTGGAGGAATGAAGAATCAAGTAGTAACAAACAAAAATGGGAAAAAAAAAAAAAAAAAAAAAAAAAATAGAGCTACTTGCCTGAATCCAGTTTCTGGTCATGAAGGAACTGAAGACTGGAGCTCTGTGTAGCCTAAAATTGGCACAGTTGACTTTCAGACCAGGATTCCCAGTGAAAGCACCACCAAGGCTGGGACTGACCACACCCCATGCCACCCCCCCCCCCCCCCCCCCCCCCCCCCCCCGCTTCTCTTCTCGCCATCATCCTGAGCCCCTACCACACGTCAACGACCTTCTCCAGTCATGACGGGGGCGCATGCAGTGCTCGTTGATGGCACGGGTTCGGCTATTTCCGCTTCGTCACCCTTGCCCGCAGCATTGTATTCACTGCTGTCATGTGCAACTAACAATGTAGCCATGTCATCACCAGCATGTATCTCCGATAAAAGTGAATGGTGTTGATTCCCATCCATCTCCTCCTCATCGCTAGTATCAGGATCCAATCCTCAAAGGTCTTTTTCACAACTTTCTGTATCATTTAGAACGTCATCTAAAACATCAAGCGCAGTGTAACACTTGATAACGGGAGGCGTTGACAAAGTGCTAGGTTGAACTGCCATCTTGAATATGCTTATCAGCTGTAACCTCTCAACTCGCAATTTGCATAACATATGGTCAGCTGGCTGCTCGCGTGAAGGGAAAGGGGCCGTTCCTTGACACCAGTAGAAGAGGTGAGAACATTTTAAAAAACGGTCGCTCCCAAGTAGAATTTTCTGCTTTCTGTAATGAAGTTACGGCATGACACACACGTCCCAGGTGTAGCGATTTTCAGTTTTATGGATGTGCGTTACACATTCCAGGCACGGAACGGGTTAAGGAGCAAAAAAAAAAAAAAAAAGAAAGAAAAAAAAACAAGAAAAGACAAGACCCCTGCAATCCATGAATCCTGGCAATATTTGTACTAACCTCATCCAGCTTTCTTCTAGTGTCTTTCAATTCATGGTCATGTATGGTGTACTCCAGAGACCTGCAATATTCAACAGGGTTCACACAGAGAAATTAGTTTAAAAAAAATTCAACAAGTTGTCAATGCCACTTTTCAAATTTCAGGCGCAGTCAGGGAGGCGGGAGAACAAAGTAATCTCACAAAAGATTTTTAGTACATGAATGAATACAACAACAATATAATTCGTCTGGGCTATTCTCTTCAGCCCTAAACACAACACAGGAAAAAAAAAAAACCCTCTCCAGGAACTAATATCTGTTCTTCATGTTAAGCAATTTCTGCCTCAAGAGAGCCTCTTCTTAAATTAATATGATTTTATCAATCTTTCTTTCCATAACAACAAGTTTCATACCTACGTTCTCGCACATAAAATGCATATGAATAAAGAGACATACTTAAAACAGACCTATATCTTTCACATACATCGCCGCACCAGTGGAGCACATGTGCCATGACAATATCCACAGAAGGCCTCTCATTCTGCCAAATTTTATCATAATATTCAATATTACCAAGACAAGACAAAGGAATGGCATGGTTCATGTGAGTTCCAAGATCCACTAATAATGATTACACAGATGTGCATCTCTGATGCATAAAATTCCCATCTGACGCATTGTAATTCAGACCAGCGCATCACTAAAACATAGAAAATGCATCGCGATGCAATGTTTTCCTCCTGAAAACTTTCGAGTCATGCATCACGGAAGTCACAACTTTGAGTCGCTTGTCACGTAAAAGCACTTTTCTCTGATTCACCACCGTCTAGGTCAAATACAACTTTCCTCAACATTCTAGAACATTCTGAATCAATGAACAACTTCTGTTTGAGAAATCTTCTTAACTGAAAACCAACAAGAGTCTTTCAAAACATGCTACCCAGTCTCTGACTGGACCAAAATTTCAAGTGATTTGGTAAAATGCAAAAAGTATGGCAAACATGGGGAGTTTGTATTATACTCCCTGTTTGGCTAAGTATACTTACCATGTCAGACCATAGCATTAAACGGCTGTCAGTCAGCTCTGTCAGGCCGAAGTTTTGTGGCAAATGCAGTCATAAGATAGTCACGTGACGCCCACCCTACTTCCGCCTACGGAAGATGCCGAAGATTGTGTACTGTCCCGTCATTCAACGAGGCCTGCGCGCAAGGCAACCCCAGGGACCTTGGCGCTAGCGGGGAAGGTAGGGCGGGCATTAGAGTCTGACATGGTAAGTATACTTAGCCAAACAGGGAGTATAATACAAACTCCCCATTTTGGCGTCGTATACTATACCATGTCAGACCATAGCAGAATTTAAAGGAATAGGAGGAGGGCTGAGCGCCCTAATGGTTCCTGGGTTAACTGTTATGGCTGCATTGGCCGCCACAAATGAAACCCCTTTAGAACCATCAGCCCTGGTCATGCGGATGTCCCTTAGATAAAAGTTTATGAAAGGGTTCTCCGAACGCCAGTAGGCTGCCTCCAGGAGATGGCGCACGGGGACAGAGTGCTGGAACGCTGTGGACGTGGCCAGCGCTCTGACCTCGTGGGCTCGAGGGGAAGGGCTGGGAGGTCTTTGTGGGCCTGGGCATAGGCAGATTTGATAGTATTGGATAGCCACCTAGAAATCGAGCCCGCCGAGATGTCTTTCTTGCTGTTGGGGTAGATGGAAATAAGAGGCTTCTCTGAGAGGAACGCCTGGGGCGGGAACGCTCCCAGTAGTATCTGAGGCACCTAGAGAGGGACACAGGTCCATGTCCCCGCCGCCTTCGCTGCCTAAGATATCCGCTAGGGAGCGGATAACCAGGGAAGGAGAGGACGTGCCTGGTTCCTGGTTCTTCGCTAAGAACCCGCAGGAACTTAAGCGAGACCGAGCCGTCTCTGTGAAAGGCGATGTCCCGAGGGTCACCACTGAGGGCATGAATCCCACTTCTTCTCCTGGCTGAGGCCAGGGAGAGAAGGAAGGTGGTCTTGAAGGAGAGAATGTCAAAGGGAATAGCGCGGAGGGGCTCGAAAGGGGGTTTTCTGAGGGAGTCAAGAACCAGAAAGAGGTCCCACATGGGAGCGCGCCTAGGGGACTGAGCTTCCCGTAGGGCCACCCCCCGAGATAGTTGTCTGAGAAGTCATTGTCGAATGATGGGCCGCCCCAACTGACGGATGGTGGTGCATACGGGCCGATCTGTAGCCCCGAATGGAACTAGCAGAGGGCTTTCGAGAGGACGAAAGATGGGATAGGAAATTGCCTATCTGGATGTTGGAGGGGAGGAGGTAGGGGACCGAGTTAGCCCGTGCACCATGTGACCCATCTCTCCCATCGGTAATTGTAGAGGGACTCGGTGTTGGTCCTACGCGAGGCCAAGGCCAAGTCCCGTAATCACTGCGATGCCCCCGCTTCTGTCAGGTCTCTAGGACAGACCGGGGTCTGTCCGCGGGGAGGCGGGACCGGTGGTCGCAATTTGGTTGGCATATCAGCCCAAGCGTGTAGGCGAAGCATCTGGGGGGGTGGAGTGAGGGAGGCCCCGAGCGAGGTTGTCTGAGCAAGTCCCACCGAGGGGCTAGCTGGAGAGAGGGGGAACGTGAGTTAGGGACTGAGGTCTGGGAACCACAACTGGGCCGGCCACCACGGGGTTATAAGGATGAGTTTGGGTCTCTCCAGCCTGGCCTTCCTGATCACTTTGTGAAGTATTGGGAAGGGGGAAAGGTGTACGCGATGAGTCCCGTCCAGGGGAGGGAGAGCGCATCGACTGCGTACGCTCGGAGATCCAGGACGGGAGAGACATACATGGGAAGGCGATGGTTGAAGCGGGTCGCCAAGAGGTCGACCATGGGCTTGAACCAGTGCTCCCATACTGTGGTTAGCGTCAGCTTGTTCAGGGTCCACTCTGTGTGCAGAAGGATCCCTGAGCGGCTGAGAGAGTCTGCCAGGATGTTGCGTGTCCCTGCTGCTGTATGTCTCGCACGGAGGGTGTTTCCCCGTGCGTGGCACCAGCGAAGGAGGGCCTCTGTCCGTAGGAGAGGCCGATGGAGTGAGCCCCCCCCCCCCCCCCCCCCCCCCCCCCCCCCCCCCCCCTTGTTGATGTAATGGGCTACCAACTGTTGTCCGTGAGGAGGAGAACCAGTTGGGCGAGATTAGGTGTTGGAAGTGGAGGAAGGCCAGCCTGACCGCTTCCAATTCTAATATCTTGATGTGGAGGCGTGCCATCTGTGCGTCCCACACCCCCGAGGCATGACTGTCCCCCAAGTGGGCCCCCCAGCCCGAGTTGGAGGCGTCCGTGTACAGTTTGAGGGACTGAGTTGGGAGAGAGATTGGAACGCCGGTGGTCAAAGTGGACGGATTGAGCCATTCGTCCGTGGCGCCAGAGAACCAGTGGCCGTGGGGGGAATGGTCAGGGCCCAGCGGTCCGAGGTCTGGGACCGCCGACGACGGAACTCCCTCTGCAGCTGGGGTTTGGGGACCCGACCTAGCGGATGAGGGCTGAAAGGGACTTCATCATCCCTAAGAGGCGAAAGAAGAGGTCCACTATCCCCCAGCGGACCTCTCTGGGGTCGGGGCGACCTTCATGGCAATCGTGTCGAAACTCATGCCCAGGAAAGAGAACCTCTGACTGGGGATGAGTTCGCATTTGAGGGGTTGTTACAAAACCCAGGTGGAACAGAGCCTGAGGAGGCGCGTGGTGTGGGCTCAGCACTGAGCCCGGAGGAGGCCAGGACAAGCCAGTCGTCGAGGTACACCAGGAGGCGCATGTCCTCCTGTCTGGCTAGGGCGGCCATCTCCTTGACAACCTTCGTGAAGAGGAAGGGTGCCAGGGAGAGACCAAAGGGGAGAGCTTTGAACCGGAACACCCCCGCCCTGCCAGACGAACCGGAGGTAACGTCTGTGAGCCGGGTAAAGGAGGATCTGGAAGTACGCATCCTTCAGATCTATGGAGGTGGCCCAATCTAGGTGGTGGATGGAGTCCCTGATCTGGGAGGGCGGGGAGAGAGGTCGAGGATGGGCCTCCATCTCCCCGAGGGTTTGGGGATCACGAACAGGTGGGAGTAAAACCCGGGGTTGGGCCTGGTGGGCGGGTTGTTCCTGTTCCGTGCCCACCGCGGGTGTGTCCCTAGTCACTGGAGAGGGCGTGCCTGTTGGCCGAACCGAAAATGGAGTTGCTGGCGAGGTTTCGATTTCGACCTCTGCGAATCTAGAGGGCGCTTAGCCGGCCCGGCGTTGGGAGATGGGGCTTGTCGGGGATACGGTGTGGGCCCGATGGACCTGGGGTAAGACCAATAGGGGGGCCTGGAAGGGCGTGGCTGAGGCCGGGGGGCAAAGGACGCCGCCTGCATGCGTTCCTCGACCGAAAGGGACATATCCGAGGTGGAGTACTCGCCAAAGTGCGAGTGATCCTGGCCCGGGACACACCGAAGGAAGCCTTGAGTGCCGGGGAGTGAAGAGCGTGAAAGCACCGCGTTTCTGGCCACTAGCAGGCAATAGAAGTGGCTTGTTGCTGCGCTGTCCGCCGCAGCCGACAAGTGATGCGATATCCTGTTGACTAGGTGTCGCATAAAGGGATCGCTGAATAAGCGAGATTCGTCCTCATGGTGTGGTTCGGAGGTATGTCCGAAGGCACTGGGACGGCGCCGTCATCCCCAGGCCAGAGTACCTCCGCCCTCTGCAAGAGCATGGTAGGTAGGCATGCCCTGCAATGATGTGTAAGATGCCCATCCGGGCTACTCGGTCCCAGTCCTTTAATGCTTTAAAGGAGATGGTGCCCGAAGTAGGGGGCCCGGTTGGGCATCAGCGACAATCAGACTGGGAGATGGCCCACTCCCTGGTCGCCGGATTGTCTGCAAAGAGGGAGGTCACTGGGTGCTTCCTGCGGGTCCCGAGGAGGGAGCCGAAGGGGGTCGCATTGGGCGCCGGGGGAAGGTCTTGACCCGGCGGGGGGACGGCGTCTGCACCCCTGGCGCGGATTGCCGGACTCTCCCACAGCGAAGTGAGGGACTGAGGAGCGACGAGCCTGAGTTTGCGTTGGGCTGGGGGCGGCCCGACGATGTCAGGGAAGGCCAAGATATCGGCAGAGGGAGGGGCTTCCCTCGACTCCAAGTCCGGTCGAAACCGGTCAATGGTGCGGATATCGTAAAGGGATGAGAAGAGGTCCTCATCGTCGTCGTCCTCCGGGTGTGGGGGAGTCGAATTCCTGGGAAGGTAGGTCCTCCTCAGGGGCATCTGCGCGGGTGCGTGAGGGTCCCGCCCTCGTTGGGTGGTGGCGGGGGGGGGGGGGGGGGGGGGGGGGGGGGGGGGGGGCGGGCCCCTCGTGTGCTCTGTGCTCGGCAGACGGGCTAGGGTGGGAGAGCCCGGACTGCCGATCGGACAGCGCCCGAGGTGGGAGACCAAGGTCGACCCAGGTCTGTGAGATTGGGTGCCACAAGCGACCATATAGCTGTTCCGGTTGGGAGTGGGTGTAAAGTCACTGGTCTCTCTCGGGGGCATAGAGCCACTGGTCCCCGGGGAGATAAGCGGGCTGTGTGGCGGCCCAGGGTACTGTGCAGGGACTCCCCGGGGACCGGGGTAACCTTGAGCAGCAGAGAGGGGGGTAGTGTTCGACCATGGTATGTCGTCCCCCCCCCCGGAGTGCGCTGGGACCCAGGGGAATAGGGCCGGTTACCCGTGGTCCCGCTGGTAGATCCTCCCCCCGGAGGAACGGGACCGAGGACGTTGCCCAAAAGGGGGGCCGAGTAGGTCGGACCCCCAGCGTCCTGAACCCCTAGGGGAACCTGCGACGGGCGAGCGGGGTAGATCGGCCGTCCTTGTGTATGTTCACAACCGGTGGAGGCACTCGGTGTTCCCATACGCCCAGAGTTATGGTCATGTGCATGGTCTTGCCATGACGTGGCCATAAAACTGCGTCCGGAGATAACGGGACGCTCCTCGTGCAGGGGTGTTGGCTGCACCTGTGCACGGTGGGGAAGAGCGTCGTGAGACGGCGAGTCCAGATGGGGGGGGAGACGTGGACCCCGCGCGTCTCATAAATGCGAGTGACGGGTGGAGGTTCCAGTCCAAAACCGTCACCCGTGCCTGTCCGCGCCTCGGCAAAGGTCCCCGGGGGCCGAGGGTCGCGTGACTGGGCATAGTAAACGGATGTCTGACTATGCGCCGGAAAGCTAGAAGGCAGGGTGGCTGGAGGAGAAGCGGAATCCCGCTTGGATGCTTAGACTTGAGTGGATCCCTTAAGGGGGGCCTTGCCCTTTGATTTTCTGGGCAGGGTGAACGATAAGCATTTGGAAATAGCAGCCAATTGCCTAGTAGCTTTCGAACGCAACGGTCGTGCGTCCGGCGGTCGGTAGAGGAGGGAAAGTCCCGCGTCCCCTTCGCGGGAAGGTCGTCTCCAACTACCGCGGCCGCCGTCCGTTCTCCCGCGCGGGAAGAACGGTCTGCTCGGAGTTGGAACCAACTCGTTGGTCCTCCGGGAAAGCGAGCGAACTCTGAACGTCAGAGCTGCTCGCTCGGCCCACCGAGTCCTTCACCATTTTGGGCAATGGCGCCGAGCAAAACCGGAGCACACGATCGTTAACACGACGGTCGATCGAGGAGGGTATACAGGTCGATCGACCGTGCGCACACAATAGCAATATAACACAATGGAAATATAAAAGTAAACAAGCTCGCACAGTGTCAGAAAACGCAGTAGCGATGAACGAAACCGTGCGTGAGCAACGGCAGTGGCGTGAACCAAAAGTGCTGAGTAACGCCACGTGTAACAGCAATGCCGAAGGGCGATGCGATCGCCACGCACACGAAGCCGATCGAAAAATGCGGCAATGAATGGGGGGTGTAAACAAGTGTAGGAAGCAAATTCCGAACGACAAACCACGTGTAATAGCGTGGGCTAGAAAGCTGGTGCGACAAGGAATGAAGACCGGCGCAAAACAAGATGGCGACGAAACCGACCCGCGATCGTCGCAGATGAGATAGTGGAATCGTGGTACAAGTAACGGCGCGAGATAGAAATCGGAATTTAGGGGCGAAAAGGCCGTAAAGGCGAGTGAGAATGCAAGGCCGATGGACAAAGGGAGGCAGAGAAAACGCGATGGACGTGGCGATGGAAAATGTTGATCAACCTCGAACCGTTACGCAAATAGACAAGAACCGGGAGCACCACGATCGCGAGAAAATTTCAGTAAATAAGGTTAGAATGCTAGCCCATCCGATAACCTCACACGTCACGATATAAGCGGAAGCCACAGATAAATGAGTACAGAGTGCAAACACAGCAATCTTTACACAAAGGCAAAGTATAGGTGAGACAGAGCACAAGACTTATCTTGCTTGGGCGACAGGCCGAAGTAGAATGACGGGACAGTACACAATCTTCGGCATCTCATGAAAGCGGGGATATAATTAATATGGAAAAAGATTTCTTCATTAACAAGGGCTCGGTTTTTCTTTTGTTAAAATCAAAAGGCATGAAACTTGCCAACAATTTGCTCAGCCATCAAAATAGAAATAGAAAATGCACATGGGAATAAACACTGGAATGAATGCCATTCTTGGAAAAGTGTAACCTAGCCTAACTGACCACTGATGCAAAAAAAAAAAATCTGGCCTTCTTAATACAGTCAAGACTTGCATCCATCCGTCTGTAACAAAGAGTATGTTAAAAAAACACACAATGAACAAAAACAGAAACCCAAGCAATCAATGAAGTTAATCTAAGTATAACATCAATTGAAACAAAAGAAAACAAAACAAAACCATACCTGTGCATCTTGTCTATATTCAACAAAGAGTATGTTAAAAACACACAGATGAACAAAAACAGAAACCTAAACAATCAGTGAAGTAAATCTATAACATCAATTGGAACAAAAGAAAACAAAACAAAACACACAAAAATGGGAGTGCGTATTATACTCCCTGTTTGGGTAGTATACTTACCATGTCAGACCATAGCATTCAACGGCAGTTAGTCAGCTCAGCCAGGCCGAATTTTTTGTGGCTAATGCAGTAGTAAGACCATCACGTGACGCCCACCCTACTTCTGCCAGGAAAGAAACTGGTGTAAACTTCCTGTTCCTCATTCAACAAGGCCTGTGCGCAAGGTAACCCCGAGAACCATAGCGCTAGTGGGGAATGCAGGGTGGGTATTTGAGTCTGACATGGTAAGTATACTAGCCAAACAGGGAGTATAATACAAACTCCCCATTTTGGCGTCATATACTTAACCATGTCAGACCGTAGCAGAATTTAAAGGAATGGAGGGCTTAGTGCCCTAGTGGTTCTTAGGGTTAGCAGAGAAATAATATGGCTGCGCTAGCCGCAAAAGGAGTCCCTAGAACCATCAGCCCTGGTCATGCGGACATCCCTGAAGGTTTATGAAGGGATTTTCCGTACGCCAGTAGGCTGCCTCCAGGAGGTGCGAAAGAGGACAGAGTGCTGGATCGCTGTGGAAGTGGCCAGCGCCCTGAACTCATGGGCCCGGGGAGATAAGACGGGCAGTTCCTTATACGCTGGGCGTAGAACGATCTGACCATCTTGGAAAGCCATCAAGAGATTGGACTAGGAGAAGCGCCTGGGGCGCGAGTGTTCCCAGTAGCCCCGAGTGGAGCCAGCTGACAGCCTTAACGAAAAGGGGTGAGACAGGAACGTGCCTATCTAGATATTGGAAGGGCCAGATGGGGAACAGAGTTGTATGAGCACCAGGAGGCCATATCTCCCAATGGAAAAGGCTCAGAGCTGGCTCTGAGTGAGCCCGACCAGTGAAGGGAGAGAGCATCGACTATGCTTGGGGATACGGGCCGGGTGAGGCATACACTGGCAGACGATTGTTGAATCAGGTGGCAAAGAGGTCAACCATGGGCCTGAACCAATGTTCCCACACCGTGGCCAGGGTTAGCCTGCTGCAAGTCCCTTCCGTGTGTAGGAGGGACCTGGGCCGGCTGAGGGAGTCTGCCAGGATACTGCGGGTCCCCGCTATGTTTCTCGCGCAGAGAGTAGTAGTACTTTTTCTTTAACGTCTTTTCACTAATGTGATATTACGACGAAGACAGAGAGAGAGAGAGAGAGAGAGAGAGAGTCTTATGTAGCCTATGCATCCATGCTGGAATGCGTGTTTAAATATAAGACAATATTAATAATTCAGCATTTTCACATTAGAGTAACTGTCTAACTGGACAACAAATTATTAAAGAAAAGATAACTTTAAAAGCAGACTCCAAGTCAAGGAAAATATCCGAAAGAGACATGCCTGATAATGACGGTAAGTATGCTTGAAGGGGCAAACAACCAAACAAGACAGGAATGCTAGTTAATCTTTTCTCGCCACAAATACATTTTGCGCAGAGAGTGATTCCCCGTGCGTGACACAAGTGAAGGAGGGGGCTCTGTCCAAAGAGTGAGGAGCGAGCCCCCCCCCCCCCCCCCCCCCCCCCCCCCCCCCCCACTTGCTGACATAGCAAGCCACCGACATGTTGTCCGTGAGGAGGAGCACAAGCTGGTGCAAGACCTGGTGTTGGAAGTGGAGGACGGCGAGCCTGACCGCTTCCAATTCTAAGACATAGATGTGGAGACGTGCAGTCTGTGCATCCCACACTCCCGAGGCATGACTGTTCTCCAAGTGGGCGCCCCAGCCCAAAGTTGGGGCATGACTGTTCTCCAAGTGGGCGCCCCAGCCCAAGTTGGAGGCATCTGTGTAGAGTTCCAGGGGATAAGTTGGGAGGGAGATGGGAACCCGGGGGACAGTGTGGAGGGTTCAGCCATTCATCCATAGCCCAAAGGAACCAAGGCCTGAGGGGAATGGTCTGGTCCCAGCGGTTGGAGGTCTGAGACCAACAACAATGGAACTCCCTTAGGAGTAGGTGTTTGGGGACCCAGCCCAGGGGGATGAGGGACGAGAGGGACTCCAACATCCCTAGGAGGGAGGTCAGGGTTCTGGCTGAGGTGTTGGCAGGATGTCCCGCGGAGGCGGGAGATGAGGTCCACTATGCAGGTGGACCTCTCCGGGGTCGGGGAGACCTGCATGGAGATCGTGTCGAAACTCATGCCCAGAAAGAACAGCCACTGACTGGGGTTGAGATCGCACTTGCTGGGGTTGGTGACAAACCCAAATGTAGAACCAAGGCTCAGGAGGTGGGTGGTGTGGGCTTGGCACTGGGCACGGGGAGCCAGGACGAGCCAGTCGTCCAGGTACACCAGGAGGTGAAGGTCCTCCTGTCTGGTCAGGGATGGCCCCTTTCTGGAGGAGTTCTTGGACTTCAGGCGAGGCGCCTCTGCTTGGCCGGGGAGGGCTCCCTGGGGATGGGGGGAACGTTCATTGGCCCAAGGTAGGCAAAACCCTTCCTGTAAAACCGCCACTATCCAGGGGCTGAGGCCCATACGTCTCCCACTGGTGGGCATGCTGGGATAGACTGCTCACCAGAGGGGCCGAGGGGCCGGCTGGGGGGGAGGCGAGAGGGCGGGAGGTGGGTTTAGCTGAGAAGGTTCTCCCTGATCCAGTTCCCCCATGGGTGACTCCCCCAGTCACCTCCGGGGCTGTGTCTGTTGGCCGAACCGAAAATTCTGCTGGGGAGGTTTCGGTTTCGGCCTAGGGGGGATATTAGGGCGCTTGGCGGGACATGCAGTGCAAGATGGTGACTGTCTGGGATAGGGCTTGGGCCTGGAAAGGGCGGGGGAGGAACGCAATGGGGGCCTAGCAGGGCATGGCGGTGGCCTGGCCGCAAATGATACTGCCTGCTTGCGTTCTTCGACTGAGTGCGATATGACCGCAGCTGAATCGTTGCCCGAAGAGCGACTGGTCCTGCCCCAGGATGCACCGCAAGGCCGCCTTAACCCTCTTGCATTTGTTTCACCCGTATCCAGACGCTGTGTTTGTCTCCCCTATTCGTTCCGGCCGCAACCGGCCTTACGTACCACGTTACTTTCCCTCACACACTGCGACCTTGTTTTAAGTCAAGACTGGCCAAAAATAAATGTGCATCCCTGAGAGGTGTCCAATGAAATCTTAGCAGTAGTATGGGGTGTGGGAAACGATTCATTCACAAAGACTAGGGTCATGAACTGACCGCATTCCATTGCTGCAGACGGCATCGCCTTGTTTCTGAAAATGGCGTCCGCTAGCGCTTCTACTGATGGCGATTTTTAGGATTATATGAAGAGGAGTTGGATTAAATACTACAAGAAGTAGAAAGATATGAAGAGAGGAGTTCAATGAAAGTGATGTGGATGTTTGAGAGGTGGAAGAAGGTGAAGAAAGTGATGAAGATGATGATGTGCCTTTGTCTGCGTTAGTGATCACGTGGCGACCGGCCACTTCCGCACCTTTAGTTCAGCTTTTTGAGGAGGAGACTGGGCCAGATCATTATTTGCCAGACACAGCTACACCTCTGGATTATTTTTTTTCTTCCTGCCGCAGTTGTTTTTTTTTTTTACTACAGCTGCTGACCAGACGAACCTGTACGCCAGGCAGCAGATGACAAAGCAGGGACAACTTGACCCACTTTGGCAGGATATGACACCTGCTGAGATGCGCGCATACATACCTGTGCTCGTCATGATGGAATCTAACGTCTGCCCAGACTCTGGTGCTACTGGTCGACAGATCTTCCGTTTAGCAAGCCATGGATCAGTGGGGTGATGTCGAAACCACGGTTTCTGCCATGCGGCAAATATGGAAGAAACCATGGATCAAGAGTAGTGTTTACCATATTGGTGACATGTGACAGGGTGACACTCACCTTCCTGCTGTGTGTGACCAGACACCACATTAGAGTATAAATAATGAAGTTTACTTCTTTCTGTGTCTGTATATATTCTGGTGTTAAAAATCGTTAAGTAGTGACAAACACACCTTTTAGGATAAAAAAAAAAAAACCGTAAAGTTACCTGGCCGCATGTTTGAGTATGTGACAATCATGTGACACTTTGTGACACCCCAAACTGGATTTACTGAACCAGGACTGCTGTTTACAAGTTGAGGTAGGCCACCACCCTTTGATGATTTATACTAACATATGCATGCCGACAATGTTATTGTCTGTCTGGTGTATCATAGTAAGATTGTCAACGTTTGATGTCCCATGTGTTTTGTGACAAACAGGGTTACAATGACACCAACATGCATTCCAAACATGTGACATCTCTGCATTATGAAATATGATGTATTTGAGCTTTGCATACTAAATTTGACAGCATTGCAGTGGAAACTTTGTCCACTACAGCCTTTCAAAGGCAGTAGGTTAGTTTTAGGTTAAATTACTCAAAACAATATGAATGCTAGGAGCAGTTCTAGGCTAAAAAATGCGAATGCAAGAGGGTTAAGCGCTGGGGAGATTGGACTGTGACAGCACGGCATCTCTACCGACCAATAGGCAATTAAAGTGGCTCCTGGCTGCGCTATCCGCCACAGCCGAAAGGTGATGCGAGATCCTGTTAACCAGGTATCGCATCAGTGGGTCGCCGAACAGGCGAGAATCCGTCTCCTGGTGTGTCTCAAAGCCTGAGTCAGAGGACACTGGGACAGCGCCGCCGTCCTCCTCCGGCCGGAGTTCCTCCTCCGCCTGCTGCAGGGGCATGTCCAGAAAGACATGTCCAGCAGTGGTGTGTAGAATCCCCATTCTGGTTACCCAGTCCCACTCCATCAGGTTCTTCATAGAGAGATCGCGCTGGAGGCAGGGAGGCCAGATGGGGAATAAGCCGACAGTCTGCCGGGGAAATAGCTATTTCCCTGGTCACCGGATGTCGGAGAACAGGGAGGCGATCGGGGTCTTCTTGCAGTCCCCGAGGAGGATGCCAACTGGGACCGCATTAGGGGCTGAGAGGGATCCTTGCCCTGGCAGACGGACGGCCTGTACACCCCTGGCACAAGTTGCCGGATCTTCCCAGATAGATACGAGTGACTGACATGCGATGATCTTTGATTTTGATCGCTGGGCTAGGGGCAGCCCGGCGAATTTAGAGAAGGAAAGGACATTGTCAGATGGTGGGGGACTCCCTCACGACTTGGTCTGGGCGCCACTGTTCCAGGGTGAACACATCACGCAATGAGGAGAAGGGTTCTTCTTCCTCATCCTCAGCCCATCCTGCCGATCGGACAGCGCCCGAGAGGGGAGACGGAGGTTGAGCCAGCTCGAGGAAGCTGGGTGCCACATCCGACCATGGAGCTGGTCATGTCGGGTGTCGGTGTTAAAGGTCTTTAGAGGTTTTTGATAATTGGTCAGCTTATGCAGAAATATGAAATGTTTGATAAATTGGTAAAATAAACATCCAATTCGCTCCCGATCACACACAACTGATCCGCGAAAGTGGGCATTTTCACCTGTAATCAAGAAAACGGGAGGTAATCAAATAAATCTTGGCATGATTTAACTGCTCTTGGATATGACGTCACATGAACGTCAGCGAAGGCGACAAAAAAGCGATTCTGATGGTTCTTGCACATCTCGCTCAGAATTTAATTTATCATGTAAAAGCAGTGACTATGACTGCGACAGCCAATGTGACTCTGGGGATATTTCTGCAAGGCCTGTACCTTATCAGTTTGAACGCTAAGTTCTTTTTACCACGTCAATGCCAGCTGGACCACGGAAACGAGCTATTCAGTTCCAGCTGGACGCCTGAACACAGCATTCCGAAGGCGTACGGACTTTACCGAAGTCTCGAGGGAGGCTACCGACTGACTTCTTGATATGATCACGCGTGGACGGCGAGCACAGATTCTCCTTCCACAAGCCTTAAAATGTTCATTCAATTTAAACAAGTGTGATCTGTCCATAGATAAGAACAGAATAAACGTGCGGCCATCATACTCATCTGTACAAGCTTACCACTCCGCCTTCAAAGTATACGCGCACAATGCAGACGAAGTTTTTGATCCACTCGAACGGGCTCGGCAATTGTCTGAATAGCTCATTTCTGTGGTCCAGCTGGAACTGACGTGGCAAAAAGAACTTAGCAGCCCGGCATGGTTGCACGAACCGAATCCACTTCTTTCAAGTATCTGGATCAGATGGAAATGTGTGCAAAGAATGTCCATCTCCTGCTGAGCTGCTTCACTCACCTACAGCACAATATCTGCCACCCCCTCATGACTTTTTAGGTTGTGGGGATCGCAACTCATGCTGATTTCACTTGGCGTTGCTATGTTGTGTAGATCGCGGCTGACGGCCAGTCCATCAGGTGACTTTTCTGTCTACCGTGCAGGGTTTGAACAGGTGTGCAAAAGTCGTTTTTTATCTATTAACCCCCTTCAGTATGCACTTATCTGCTTAGTTACGCTGAAAACCATCGGCAAGATAGGTAGCTCCATAATTTGAACATGGTTACCCAATCAAAAAAATAATTTAAAAGAGAAGAAAGGAAATAATGAAATGAAAATATTTTTAAACATTCCCACAAATATATATGTTGCTATATCGTAAAGTTTGAAGAATGTCACATGAGCCATTTACTCAGGAAAAAAAAATCTTCTTCTTCAGAACTTTCTTCCGAATCGTGTTCATCATACCTGGAACCTCATCCCAGTCGAAATCTAGGTCATTCTAAGCTTCATTACCCAGCACTTTCACTAAGTCTTATGCCGTAAATCCTACAAATCACAGTATCTCCATCACTAAATCTCATTATAGAACGGCAGAAATCAAGGTTAGCCATGGTGAAAAACAGCATTTTGACCTCAAAACTTAAAAAATTCGTAACTCGAGAATCATCGATTCGCGTTTTTTTTGCAAACGGAAATAAATGGCTACAGGAAGAAGGAAGTCACATTCTCGCGAGACTTCCTTTTCTACGAGAAACATGGCAGCGCCCATTGTTGCCACGTGTTTTACCAGGCGCTGGCAGGCGGTCAGCCTTTTGGCTGTGTGATTTCCGGTTGGCGCTAGCGGGCACGCGCTTGTCAAGAGAGTTAAATTTTTCTGGCGTTTTTTTTTTAAAAAATGAATACCATGCTGTTGTTATATGACATGTACACCTGTTTTTAACAAATTATCAAAAATCTCTCTAAAGACCTTTAAAGCCACTCGTCCCTCTTGGGGGCATAGAGCCACCGGTCCCCGGGGAGGGCAGGTGGGCTGTGGCGGCCCTGGAGCAGAATCTCCCCGTGGACCAGGGTAACCTGAAAAACCGGGGGGGGGGGGGCCACTGAGAGGCCGTGGCCTGTCATACCTGCCCCGGAGAGTGCACTGCCTCCTACTACCCTCCCTGGTGGGAACCTTGGAAGTCCCTGTGTAACTAACTGGTGGAGCGGAGGAGAACAAGGCAGCCAAGCCCCCTACCCACCTGTGTGTGGATTGGGCTGGCTGCTGCGGCACCGTGGCCATCCCCTAAGTGGAGCAGGACAGGTTACCCATGGTCCCGCTGGTCGATCCTCCCCCCCGGAGGAATGGGACCGGGGGTGCTGCCCAAGTGGGGGAGGCGGAATAAGTCCGCTCCCCAACATCCTGTACCCCTAGGGGAACGTACGATGGTCGATTGGGGTTGGTCGACCGCCCGTGTTTATGGACAGGACCAGGACAGAACCACGGCCTAACCATAAGCCCAGAGTTATGGACACCTCCGGGGTCGTCCCACGGCGTGACCATAAGTCCATTTCCGGAGTTTGGACACTCCTTGTGCATGGGTGTTGGCCGCACCTATGCACGGTGGGGGAGCGTCATGTGTCTGCCTGTCAATATCGGAGGGAAGACTAGTGACACGCAGCTCATCAAGACAAGTGACGGGCGGTGATTCCAGCCCCGACCCGTCATCCATGCTGGTCCGTGTCTCCGCAAAGTTCCCCGGGGGCCGAGGGTCGTGTGACGCAGCATGGTAGTGAGAAGTCTCACTGTACGTCAGGGAGGAAAGAAGGCAAGCTGGCCGATAAACGTGGGGGAGTGGGAGAATTTTGATCAGAAGTTTAAAATGGCTTTGCCCTTGTAGGGGAGCCTTGCCTTTAGATTTTGTGGGCAGATTAAAAGAAAGACATTTAGAAATGGTGGCAGCTTGCCTTGTAGCCTTTGGACGCAGCGATCGTATGTCCGCCCGTCGGTAGAGGAGGTACTGTCACGCGTCCCCTCCGCAGAACCCCTTCTCCTTCTACCCTGACCGCACGTTCTTCCGTAGCAAGAACGGACTGCTCTGAGTTGGAATCGACAAGCGGGCCCTCCAGGAATATGAGCGACTTCTGGATGGCGAAGTGGCTCGACCCGTCGTTGTCCTTCACCATGTTGGGCTATGGTGGCAGAGCAAACCCGGAGCATGCGACCACAAAGAGGAGACAAGTTGGTCGATCGAGAAAATTGTAAATAAACTCAATCGGCCGTGTGGAACAGCACTGATAGATACAGCACCGATAATAAGTGAGCGAGATCGTAAGTCACTCATTTGCTGTACAAGGGGATCGAGAAATCGATAGAAAACTCGATCTACCCGTACTAGTAACACTAATACTGCTTACTGCTAGATCAAAAAACTCGATCGGTGTGTACTAAAACGATGAAGGGGCACTGGAAAACTGCGTACACTAAACCCAGGTACGCTGTACGAGGCCAAAGACTCTCGATCTACCTTGTAATAATGATACATGGGGTAGTAATGAATGTGCACACGTTGGCAGATCAAGAGATCGTAGAGACACCAGATCTACCGGTAGTAATGATAAATAAGGTACAGATAAATGTTACTAATAAATGTGCCCTGGGAAACCTCCAAACCAGGCGCAGACCAGGTGCACACCATGTGCGACCGCCTGCGGTAAGGCAATAAACCTGCCACACCAGGTGCAAACATGGCGCTGCAATATGGCAGAAATGCCAACCGGCGTGGACAATCAAAGATGGTGGGTCGATTGACCAGTGAGGGTTCAATCGCCGAAAGTGGCAAGCATTGGCGCACGAGAGTAAAATAAACTAACGCGCAGCAGCAGGACGGGAGCGAGGCAGAAAGGCAACTAGGTAAAGGAGAATTTAGGACGCTTTTTTCTTCTCTTTAATAGGGGATTAAGAGATCAAAAAACAAACTCGATCGAACTGACTAGAAAATGTTTAATTGGGGATTGAGAGATTGTAAGGCAAAGCCGATCAAACTGTAGTAGAAATGATGATAATAGGGAATAAAAGATCGAGAGATCGTAAAAAACCCGATCAAACCGTACTAGTACAAATGAAAATAAGGTGCTAAAAGGTGGAGGAGAACCTCCGTAGCACAGAACAGGTACGATGAACAAGGACGACCAAGCTGGGGTCGGCTAGCGTGGCGTGAATAAAGATGGAGGCTCGAGCAACCGGCAAAGTTCAATCGTCGAAGTGAATTTACAGGGATGGAGCGCATGAATAAACAAAGTACCAAGATAGATGAATCATGTCCAAAAGCAAGGGGAAGAGAATTAAGAGTTCAGTGAGGAGGGACGCGCGTTACTACAATGAGGACGCATTCCTAAACCGGCGGGTAAGGGCCGAATGGAGAGCAAATGGCACTGAGAAGAGAAGTCGCAAGTCGTCACACCATAGAGCATGAATAAAGTTTGTTAAGACGCCAACCGTAAGCCTCAAGCAGCAATCGTACCTATGGTTTAGCGTAAGCCACAACAGAACAAGTAAAGAAGGCAAGCACACAAGCAATCTCAACAAAAACAGAAGTATAGGCAAGACAGAGCAATAAAACCTGTCCTTGTTAGGCAGGAAGCCGAAGCTGAATGAGGAACAGGAAGTTTACACTGGCTTCTTCCCTGGTGGAATTAGGGTGGGCGCCATCTGCTGGTCTTATTACTGCATTAGTCACAAAAAAACCGGCCTGGCAGAGCTTACTAACTGCCATTGAATGCTATGGTCTGACACAGTAAAGTATATGATGCCAAAAACCATACCTGTGCATCTTGTCCATTTTTAACAAAGATTATGTTAAAAACAAACAAATGAACAAAAACAGAAACCCAAACAATCCATGAAGTTAATCTATAACATCAATAAAAAAACACACAAAAAAAAACACACACACACAAAAAACATACCTGCGCATTTTGTCCCATTTCTGATATTCCTTCAGTTCCTCTTTCTCCGATTCCAGGGTACTCAAGCGTTCCTCAATGTATTTTAACAAGTCATTGATTTTTTCACGTTTTCCCTCTGTAAACAGTATCAACACAAATAAATGTGACATGACTCTGGCAAAACAACAGCCAACAAGAAGTTAAAAAAAACCTCTTTCCCTTGTTTAACAGTTAGAAAGCCAACATGCATTTAAAAGTTTCGCTTCACAACACCATAACTGAACTGCATATACGGGTTTTACTCTCGTCTGGACCCCTGTCTACTGTGCTATCTGCTCCAATCAGAAGACAGCATGCAGATGACCAAGTCATTAATCATCTTTGTGTGCATCTTTAATTTCATGATAAACAATTTTGTGTGTGTGCGCATAGCATTTATCACAAAGTGTAGAAGAGAAAGACTGTCAACAAAATCATAGCATGCTACTCTAAAAGCATAGCACTTGCAGCAACAATGGCAATATATGCATATTAACATCAATTTGACATATGGCAGCTGTACTCTTACCACATTCTTAAAGTGGATTAGACAATATCATAAACAGAGCACCAGCCATTCAGACAAATTTTCAACTCCCAGTTTACATAGAAAAACAAATTAACTGAAGAATGTTGAAACAAATAAACAAAGTAGCAAAATCCAATAAAAAGGCAAATAAACACTTCAGAAAAGACAACTGTATGTCAATTCTGGACAGTGTGTACTTTTTCACCAACTACTTGCCACATTACAACCACCATAAAAAGCGGGTGTGACCAGACAAAAAAGAAATTTAAAAGACTGTCTCAGGCAGGAGGTTATGCCAAAAAGCAGGGGGAGAAAAATGTAAATGGGAAAATAAAATACTTCACAGTGTGAAGTCATAACTGGGAGTATTTTCATCAAGGGCTTCACTGTACTATTATTCATCATCACGTTTTCCTGTCACATGAAAGGAAAGACAGAAGTGAAAGTACATGCCTGTTTCTCTCAAAATGCCCTTGCTCTCTTCTCGACTTTCATCATACACCTTGGTGCCGGCAACTTCTCGAAGAAGAAGTTTCAATCGCTGAGAATCAGGAGCAGTTGCCATCTGGTTGATCTGTGAAAAGAATAACTTGTGTCAATATCTTATAAAGTTTTCAACACATAACAGAACAAGTAAATATGTTTGGAAAATAATGCAGTACTTAAATCTTAATGCTCCACTGCACATTTCTCAGCTTTTGCTCATATCATGCAGACTATCATCTATTAGATATTTCTCAGCTTTTGCTCATATCATGCAGACTATCATCAATTAGATGACTCAAAGAGTCAGTGTGGAAATAAGACTTTGTCAGTGATGTTAAATTGATTACTAGTTTTCATATGCAATTGTGCGTTTTCGAAGAAAGGGAGATTATCATTTATGGAAGATGAAAGAAATATGGAGAAAACCAATGAACCAGCTGAAAAAAAAAAAAAAAAAAAAAAAAAAGACAGCAAGGCAAGTTTGCTGCAGTGTGAACAAAGGCATACAAAAGGAAATGGATAAGACAGGTGAAATGGACTGAAGGGGAAGGGGGTAGACAACCATAGATATAATGTAGTAACCGTTTTAGTTACTATTGTATATACGCATCGTGATCGATCACACTGATAAATGTGATAAACACTGCGTTGAACAGTTCGATGTTGTTTTGTTTTAATGGAGCCGTTAATGATCCATCTCCTAGAAACCTTCAAGGAAGGTTGCTCTCCCCCATAATAGTAATAATGTAAAGAAATCATTACTTCCCTTAGATTGCAGACTACTTAATACATAACAATTGGGAGGAGCAAGAGCAATAAAGCAGTGTGTGAGTGTACAACTGAGTGTTAACTGTTTATGTATGTGCGATTATGTATATACAAGTCGTGTGTGCAAGTATGTGTACATGTGTGTGTCAAGTCAAAATTATGTTTACTGAGAGTTGAAGAAAAAAGCTTCACAACTTTTTTTTCATCCTGCCGTCACAAAAAAGCGTGCGTGCGTGCATGCGTGCGTGCGTGCGTGCGAGCATGTGTGTGTGTGTGCGTGTGTGTGTGAGTGTATGTTCTAAGTGATCCACATACCCATTACAAAACAATCCTCCATGCAAGGAGCAGGTGCATCAGCAACATCTGCCCTAGAGCTAGCTGACAATCAACATATTTTTGGATTTTTCTAGGGGCTTTCTTTATAAAAACAACATCTCCAGCCTACGTTGCTTTTCTTCATTGTGCAGGAGCCAAAAGAAGAAGAATGAGGCATGGGAAAAGAGGCAAAGGATGCGGATTACAGGAATGTAAGATGAATTGCTTTCTTTCGGGTCCACCACCACCATTCCACTAATTCTAGTATCCTTCAACACCATCTACTAAATGTCTGTCCATGAGGATTAGGAGACAGGTACAGTAGGGTATAGAAATCTTTAAAAGAACACACACAAAAATTTAAGAAAAGAAAAAGAAAAAAAAAAAAGTGATTTGCGTGTAACAATTTTGCTAATCACAGTACTCAGGTTTTTTATGGTGAGGAGAGGGAACAGAGTGGCAAAGAAAAATAAAACAAAAATAAACAAACAAAAAAAACCCCACAGAATTCTGCTCCTTTCTCTCTCACTCATACAAATGTATGCACACACACACACACACACACACACACACACACACACACACACACACACACACACATATTACCTTCCCTTGCTTGACAATGTAATATGGGTTACTTCTGGAAAATCCTGCACTCTCCAACAGATTCATCACATCAGTTTTTCTGCAACATTACAAATTATGTAGATAAAACATCAACAATTAAAAAAAAAAACAAAAGGGGTGAGGGGGAAGGGGTGGGGGGGCGGGGAATCTGGGGCTGTCAGGCAGGAAAATCGATAAATCAAAAAACTATGAAAAACTGACACAGATAATATGCACGGCAACACCATTTCGGTCTAACAATGGTGGAATAAGTAAAGAAGAAGTACTGTTTCAATCTTGAAACTAAAACAAAAAAAGACAGCAAAAATTTGATGTAACCAGGGTGGAGCGGGATGGATGCATATGTTTCCATCTTCCATATTTCAGTTTAAAAAAAAAAAGAGGGTTGAGTTGGGGGGGAGGAAGGGGGGGGGGTGGTGATGGTAAGGATTGGGGATGGAGGAAAATATGCGCATGTGTTCAATCATACAATAACATTTTAGCTCTTGATGTTGTTCTATTCAGTGACAGCGCTTCACTGTTTCTAGGCTTTGCCAATATACAATTTCTTTTTTTCCAGCAGGTTGTTTTCATTTCTGATGTATATATGGTAGCCCCAACCCACCCCATTCCCCCCAAATCCCTGAAAGTGCCAGAATTCACTTTTAACTCCAAAAGGATGTGAAAAGGGTCTGCGGGTAAAAAAATGCTTACCAAAGGCAGGATATGCAAGGTCATAATGGTTCACATTTCTCTCTCTCAATCTTTCTCTTCATATACATAAATCACAGTTAGGCTGGTCACAGGTAACCCACTAAAGCAAAGCTTACAAAACTAGCCAAGGAATAATGCACAAGGTGTCAATTGCTATCCTTTCACTCTTCAATGGTCCTTGTCAACATGAATGCTGTACAGAAATGTGTGTGTGTGTGTGTGTGTGTGTGTGTGTGTGTGTGAGCGCGCATGCGTGCGCGTGCATGCATGCGTGTGCATGCGGATGTGTTTAACTCTCTTGTCACGAACAGACGCTATAACATTTCCCGATGACGTTGCGCTTCCGTACAAATGAACGTTATTAAGGTTTCAGCTTTGACCGACTTTTCATGCAGTGGCAGCGTGATCAGTACACTGCAACAAGCTATAAATAGTATCGTCAGCATTCCTTTGTTTGCTTGCTCAGTGGTTTTGCGGCACCCCACCACCCACTTTGCCTACATTGCTGATTGACCAGACCCGACCCATATGACTTACTAATCTGCATGGAAACATAGCGTCTCAATCAAGTTCTTCTGTGAATGTGTCGGAGCAAAGTCGAGCCCAGCATGCAACATTTTTGCATTCCTAAAGTTATTGAAATGCTACAAACGGAAGGATCAGACACTGAGGAAGAGGATGATGACACTGATGAAAGTGATTCCAGTGAAGAATTTCGAGAAGAGGAATTTGACACTGACTCGTCTGTGGAGCTCAGTGATGATGAAGGTGAGGGTGGGCCACTTCGCCACGTGAGCAGGGCACTGAAGTGCCGCGGAAGACTGGGGATTTCAGTGAGCAAGAGTTCATTGGCTTTCCTTTACGCGAATGGCATGAAGATTCAAGTTTTCTTCCCGAGAAAATGCCTCCTTTTCTGGTACTTCAGGCCTTCGTGTGTCGGCTGAGTGCCATGCCTCTATTTTTGCATTATTCCAAGTTAGCTAGTGCATAGTTGGCGTGTGATTCATATATCTTATTTCATTTCCTGGAGTGTATCTACCTTTTTTTTTTAAACTCATTTAATGTATTTACTGGCTTTTTCTGCTGAATGTGAAGCTATGGACCCACTGACTCTGTGCAAGAGTGTTGTGATGCACCTGAAAAAAAAAAATGGATATTTTTTCACCCTCAAACACAAGAAATCAAATGAAAGTGGGAAGTTTATTCTTTAGTATTCGACTAACACAGTTTATGAATAACACTTTCTGAAAATTTCATTCAGCTATCTCTTGTTTTGTATTTGTGGTGATTTTTTTTTTATAACCATAACAAATGGCCCGTCCACATGGGAAAAAACAAGGGACAGAACTGTCTGTCCCAGTGAGTTAACTGCTAAGCAGAAAACATGTTTTATTGTGTGTACGCATGCACACGCATACACACTATCACTGAAAAGCGCATTCATGTACTTCCACAAAATTTTCACATCTCTGAGCCCAGCTGACTACACAGGGTCCTTCTCTAGCTATAACCACAAGCTACCTTAATTACCTCATTTCATCTCCACATCAAAAAAAAAAAAAAAAAAAATACTCATACCGTTCTAACAGATGCACCAAATCCACATAAAAAACCTACTAATAAACATATAAGCACGCATATATGGACAGCTACAACCCACTCTGGACCATATTTACATTTTCTCTGTCTGGTTGTCAGATTGCAACAAACATGGTGAGTTTTTATTATACTCCCTGTTTGGCTAGTATACTTACCATGTCAGACCATAGCATTCAACGGCAGTTACTGAGTTAGTCAGCTCTGCCAGGCCGAATTTTTTTGTGGCTAATGCAGTACTAGACAGTCACATGATGCCGCCATAGGAAGAAAGCTGGTGGCACACTCCCTGTTCCTCATTCAGCGAGGCCTGCACGCAAGGTAACCCGAGAACCCTTGGCGCTAGAGGGGAAGGTAGGGCGGGCATTAGAATCTGACATGGTAAGTACACTAGCCAAACAGGGAGTATAATAAGAACTCCCCATTTTGGCGTCATATACTATACCATGTCAGACCATAGCATAATTTAAAGAATCGGAGGAGGGTCGAGTGCCCTAGTGGTTCTTGGGGTTAACCGATATAGCTGCATTAGCCGCCACAAAGGAGATCCCTGTAGAACCATCAGCCTTGGACATGCAGATATCCCTCAAATAAAAGTTTATAAAGGGATTTTCCGAACGCCAGTAGGCTGCCTCCAGGAGATGGCGCAGGTGAACAGAGTGCTGGAACGCTGCGGAAGTGGCCAGCGCTCTGACCTCATGGGCCCAGGGAGATAGGACAGGGAGATGCTAGTACGCCTGGACGTAGGCAGATCTCACCATCTAGGAGAGGCACCTAGAGATAGTGCCAGCCGAGATGTCTTCCTTATTATTGGGGATGATAGAAATAAGATGTCTAGGGAGGAGCGCCTGGGGCGCGAGAGAGTTCTCAATAGTGTCTCAGACACCTAAAGGGCACAGGCCCATGTCTCCCCTGCTGTCCCCTCTTCCTAGGATATCTGCCAGTGAGCGGATGACGAGGGAGGTCAAGGAGTACCCAGTTCCTGATTCTTAGCTAAGGAATTGGGAGAAATGTTTGAGAGACAGAGCCGTCCCTGTTGAAGGCAATGTGTCTCTGGGGTCCCCACTGAGGGAATGAATCTCGCTTCGCCTTCTGGTCGAAGCCAGGGCAAAGAGAAATGTGGTCTTCAAGGAAAGGAGGTCCCAAGGGGAATGCGCCTAGGGGACCGGGGCTCACATAGAGCCACCCCCCTACAGATCTATCTGAGAAGGAAGTCACTCTCAAAGGAGGGTCCACTGAGTTGACGAATAGAGGTGAGATAGCCGACCTGTAGCCTCGTACGGAGTTAGCAGAGAGCTTAAGATAGGAGGATAGATCAGATGGAAGTTGCCTATCTGGAGATTGGAAGAGTGATCATGGGGAACAGAGGTGCGTGATCACAGGAGACCATCTCTTCCATCGGTAATAGTAGGTCCTGCGAGGCCCTCGCCCCTGCAAGTATGTTTAGGACAGACTGGGATCTGTCCATCTAAGCCGAGCAGCTGCGGGTTGTAGTGAGGGCGACCCGAGTGGGATTGCCTGAGCATGTCCCACCGAGTGTTCAACTGGAGGGGGGGAACATTGGTGAGGGACTTGAAGTCCGGAAACCCAGAACCGGGTTGGCCCCATGGGGTATGAGGATGAGCCTGGGTCTTTCCAGCCTCGCCTTCCTGATCACCTTGTGGAGTATTGGGAAGGGAGGAAAGGCGTATGCTATGAGGCCCGACCAGGGAAGGGAGAGAGCTTCGAATGCATATGCTGCTTGGGGAGCAGGGATGGGGGAGAGATACCCTGGCAGACGATGGTTGAATCGGGTAGCAAAGAGGTCAACCATTTGCCGAACCAATGTTCCCACACCAAGGTTAGGGTTAGTCTGCTGAGGGTCCATTCTGTATGAAGGAGGGACCTAGACCGGCTGAGGGAGTCTGCCAGGATATTGCAGGTCCCCTCTATGTGTCTCGCGCGGGGGTAATTCACCATGCGTGACCCAGCGGAGGAGAGCCTCTGTCCGGAGGGAGAGGCTGATGGAGCAAGAGCCCCCCCCCCCCCCCCCCCGAAGTGTTGTCCCTGAGCAGGAGAACAAGTCAGTGCGAGACCTGGGGTTGGAAGTGGAGGAGGGCAAGCCTGACCGTTACCAATCCAGGACGTTGATGTGGAGACAGGCAGTCTGAGCGTCCCACACTCCCGAGGCCTGACTGTTCTCCAAGTGGGCGCCCCTGCACGAGTTGGAGGAGATTGTGCAGAGTTCCAGGGGCTGGACTGGGAGGGAGATGGGAACCCCCGGGTTCAGTGTGGAGGGGTTGAGCCACTCTACCGTAGCCCCTAGTACCAAGGCCCGAGGGGAATGGTCTGATCCCAGTGGTCGGAGGTCTGCGACCAACGACGACGGAACTCCCTTTGGGGTTGGCGCTTGGGAACCCGGCCCAAGTGAAAGAGGGACGAGAGGGGACTCCATCATCCCCGGGAGGGAGGTAAGGGTTCTGGCCAGGTTGAGTTCGCACTTGTTGGGGTTGGTGATAAAACCTAGTGTGGACACAGGCGCAGAAGATGATTTGTGTGGGATGGTACTGGGCCGGGAGGGAGCCAGGATGAGCCAGTCAACCAGGTACACCAGGAGGCGAATGTCCTGTCTGGCCAGGTAGGCCAACTCCTTGACCACCTTCATGAAGAGGAAGGGTGCCTGGGAGAGACCGAAGGGGAGCGCCTTGAACAGGAGCACCTGACCCTGCCAGACGAACCGTAGGTATCATCTGTGGGATGGGTGTATAGGGATCTGAAAGTGAGCGTCCTTCAGATCTATAGAGGCCGCCCAATCCTGGTGGTGGATGGAGTCTCTGATCAGAGTCGGAGTCTCCATCCTGAATTTGGTGGGTCTGAGGGACCTGTTGAGCCGTCAGGGGTCTGGGCGGCACAGATCCGACTGAAGTGATGCCTGTGGCCGAGACCCGAGCTATGGTCGGGGGGGGGGGGGGGGGGGGGGGGGGGGGGGGTCCCACCAAAGACTGGCCATAAGTCCTCCACAGGAGTGTTGAGGGGAGAGGGGATCGAGAAATCGAATGGAAGACTCGATCGACCAGTACTAGTTACACTAATAATGCGTACTGTTAGATCGAGAGAAACTCGACTGACCTGTACTAGTACAATGATCACAAGAATAGGGCAGAGGAGAAACCTCCGTACCGCTAAACCCAGGTACGATGTATGTGTATGACCACGAGGTGAGGCAAGATGGCGGAAAAGACGACCGGCGGGGAAAGAAAGATGGCGGCCGGAATGACCGGCGAGTGTTCGATCATCGAAGTTAATATACCAGGAGAGTGCGAGAGCGAAAACTAACACACAGAGACAGCAGAGAACCAGAAAAGGGAATGGATGAGCAGGGGATGCGTACCCACCAGGAGGGGATGCGTTCCAACACCAGCGAGTAAGTGATGAAATTGGGAAATGGCACTGGAAAACAAGGTCGCGAGAGCGATCACGACGAGCATGAAAATAAATAGAAACACGACAACGGTAAGCCTCACACGGCATGTGTACCCAGGGTTTATTGAAAAGCAACAACTGAACAAGTAAAGAAAGCAAACACACAAGCGATCTTTACACAAAGGAAAAGTGTAGGCGAGACAGAGCACAAGACTTCTCTTGCTTAGGCTGCAGGCCGAAGATGAATGAGGAACAGGAAGCGGCCACCGGCTTTCTTCCTATGGCGGAAGTAGGGTGGGCGTCACGTGACTGTCTATTACTGCATTAGCCACAAAAAATTCGGCCTGGCAGAGCTGACTAACTGCCGTTGAATGCTATGATCTGACATGGTATAGTATATGATGCCAAAATGTGTATCACTGAATTCCTTTTGATGCTCATTTCCCAGATTAACTCTTTAAAATTCCGCAATGCACACTGTCAAAGCAAATAAAAGTTTGCTGGCCTTTTTCGCGGTCACAGTGAAATTAAAAAGATGCCTTTTCTTTCCTGATACAGCCAAACACAGACAACCTGGAGCGCTGTGCCTCTCATCAAGATGAGCTAAAACAATATGCACCAACCAAAAGATACACTAGTCTTATAAAGGCAAAATGGTGACGTTAGATACATGACTGAGACACAAATGAAATGACTGAGATGCTTAATAAGAATCCTTTATAATTCTTGTCAACTGATTAACCCATTCCCTGCCCGCTATAAGTGCCATTCGGAGTGAGTGAAAACTGAAATGGCTACACCCGTATACAAGTATGCCTCGTAGTAACTTCATCACAGAAAGCATTTAAATCTACTTGGGAGACAACCCTCTAAAATATTTCCACTTCTTCTACTGATGTCAAGGTACAGCCCCTTTCCCTTCACGCGACTGGCCAACCGACCATATGATATGCAAATTGCGAGCTGAGAGGTATCACCTGATAAGCATATTCAAGATGACAGCTCAACCTAGCACTTCATCGATGTGTCCTGTTTTCAAGCGTTACACTGCCCTTGACGGGAATCAGCACCATCCACTTTTATCGGAGATACATGCTGGTGATGAGTAGCTTCATTGTTCTTTACACAAGACAGCAGTAAAGAAAGCGACGCAAGCGGGATGACGAAGCGCGGAAACAGCTGAACCACTTTTATCGGAGATACATGCTGGTGATGAGTAGCTTCATTGTTCTTTACACAAGACAGCAGTAAAGAAAGCGACGCAAGCGTGGATGACGAAGCGGAAACAGCAGCTGAACCCGTGCCATCAACGAGCACTGCACACCCTCCTGTCTAGAGGGACGGGGTCGTGGACGTGGTACAGGCTCAGGATGACGGTGAGGGTCACGTGGAAGCGGCTGGGGGCGTGGCATGGGGCATGGTCAGCAACAGCTGATCAAAGAATGGCGAGAAAGAAAGAGTTGCACAGCCCTTTAACCTTGCTGTTGTTTTGACTGGGAATCCTGGTCTGGAAAAGTCAACTGCGCCAATTTTCGGCTGTACAAATTTTCCAGTCTTCAGTTCCTTCATGACCAGAAACCGGTTTCAGGCAAGTAGCTCTACTTTTCTTTCATTGTTGTTTTTTTTGGGTTTTTTTACTACATGATTCTTCATTCCTCGACTATTCATTTTCTGTGTTTCTCTTCTTTGCCATATTTCCTACTGAAACCACATAATTATGGCAAATAATGACTGTATGGATAGGTGGGACTGTGTGTGTGTGTATATGTGTGTGTGTGTGTGTGTGTGTGTGCACATGTGTGCCTAAGCATTATTTATTTCTGTATGCAAGTTTTCCCATATCAGTTTGTTCATTTTGTAAAACAGAAGCACTCATCCACAGCAGTTTTTTATGCTTTGTACTATTGTGGTGTTTTTACAATCATGTGTGTGTGATACTGTTAGTGTGTTTGCGCATATGTGTACATGTGTGTGTGTGTGTGTGTGTGTGTGTGTGTGTGTGTGTGGAGGCTGTCTGTGTGAATGCGTGTGCGTGTGTGTGTGTGTGTGTGTGTGTGTGTGTGTGTGTGTGTGTGTGTGTGTGTGTGTGTGTGTGCCCCCCAGCTGTGGGTCTGTTTACCTTGTGTGGTGTCTTGTGTGTGTGTGTGTGTGTGTGTGTTTGTGTGTGCCAAATTGTGGGTCTGCTTACTCTGTGTGTGTGTGTGTGTGTGTGTGTGTGTGTGTGTGTGTGTGTGTGTGTGTGTGCCCAGCTGTGGGTCTGCTTACCATGTGTGGTGTCTTGTGTGTGTGTGTGTGTGTGTGTGTGTGTGTGTGTGTGTGTGCCCAATTGTGGGTCTGCTTACTGTGTGTGTGTGTGTGTGTGTGTGTGTGTGTGTATATGCGCACGTGTGTGTGTGTGTGCCGAATTGTGGGTCTGCTTACTGTGTGTGTGTGTGTGTGTGTGTGTGTGTGTGTGTGTGTGTGTGTGTGTGTGTGTGTGTGTGTGCCCCAATTGTGGGTCTACTTACTTAACTTAAAACTTTTATTCTGTATTTCAGAGTCTTCCTCAGTGTCTGCATTTCAACGACAATGCAGACATGCCAGTTGAAAGTTATCCAGGGTACGACTGGCTCTACAAGATTCTACCCATTCTGGAGCACCGTCTCATAAAATTATGAAGCAGGGAATGCAGACAACCTGAGGATTATGTTAAGACTTCATACGGCAAGTGATGGATTCCTATATAGAACAGTGTGGCAGTAATGCAAGTATCTGCTAAGAATTTCTAACACAGTTCCTACAGTGTTTTGTGTTATAACAAACGCATGCAATGTGTGTGTGTGTTTTTTCTTTTTTTCTTTTCAACAGATAATTGTTTATTTTTTTCTTCAGACTATTTTTCCATGGTTGTCATTTTGAACATTTACCAGTAAGTATTATACTATAACAATTTGGACTACACTGTATACTTACAGTGATGCTGGGTAAACACTAACGGAAGTCTTTGTCAGTATTTTACAGGTTTTATGTGTTGTAACATGTGTATCTGTTCAGAAACTGTTCTTTGCTTATAAAACCACCATTTGTTAATCCCTGTCCATCCCCTAACAGCCAACAAAAACTAGATTATATTATATAGCATCTTAGCTTGGGGTAAAAGGAAAGAGAAGCCATAAAATCTCAGTCATATGTCAACAAAATGAATAAGCAGTGATTGAGGTATTGAACCTACCCCAAATAGTAAAATTATGCTTCTTTCTAACAGAATTGGGGTACCCCCAGTAACATACAGATTGTTACACAGAGGGACATTTACTGACAACAATATGAATCCCAGGTGTTTGTAATATTGTTCAGCAAACACCAAAAGGTATTTTTGCTGTAATCAGTGTTCTTTTTTGTGCCGAATGCTTCTAACACTATCAAATTCAAAACAAAACAAAAACTGTTTCATCACATGTTACTAGCGTGAACCATCATCATTACCAAAAAATCAAATTAGAATGATGTGAAATTGTAAATAAGGGTATAAGGAAGTATTTTTGCAAAACATGTTACAAATAACTCAATAAATGGATGAGTAATGAACATGTTAGTGAACATACCGTGAAAAGGCATGATTATGCCCCTTGTGACCTAAAAAGAAATAAACCCCATTATATAAGCAGATTATCATCAACATTATGCCCCTTGTGACCTAAAAAGAAATAAACCCCAATTATAAGCAGATTATCATCAACAACAACATTTCTTGGGATTATATGACTGTCATGTGTTAGTGCTGATATTGAATAATTAGTCAAACCACTTTTTCATTGTTTTCACTGATTTCATATGATGCAATTTGTTTTTGTAAACTTGAAAAACTGTTCTTTTTTTAAAACCACCATTCATTATATCCCTGTCCATCCCCTAATGGCCAACAAAATTAGATTATTGTTATATAGCATCATAGCTTGGGGTATAGGGAAAGAGCAGTCATAAAATCTAAGTCATATATCAACAAATAAATAAGCAGTAACTGAGATGCCGAACCTACCCAAATAGTAAAATTATTCCCCTTTCTAGTAGAATTAGGGTACCCCCCCAGTAACATACAGATTGTTACACAGAGGGACATTTACTGACAACAATATGAATTCCAAGTGTTTGTAAATTGTTCAGCAAACATCGAAAGGTATTTCTGCTGTGATTAGTGGGCTTTTATGTGCTGAATTCTTCTAAAACTATCATCAATTGAAAAGAAAAAAAAAAAACTGTTGTTCATCACATGTTACTAGTGTGAACCATCATCATTACCAAAAAATCAAATTAGAATGATGTGAAATTGTAAACAAGGGTATAAGGAAGTAATTCACAAAATATCTAACAAATATCTCAATAATGGATGAGTAATGTACATGTTAGTGAACATACTGTGAAAAACATGATTATGCCCCTTTTTACCTAAAACATAGTACCCCCAATTATGAGCAGATTATCATCAAGAACAACATTCCTGGGGATTTATATGACTGTCATGTGTTAGTGCTGATGTTGAATAAATAGTAAGACCACTTTTTCAGTGTTTCTCATTTCATTTGGCACAATGTGTTTGTGTCTACTTGAAAACTGTTATTTTTGGTACAATTTTTACACTTATGTTAATTTCTGCTAAACTAATTATCAACTTAATCAAGTCATTTTGACAGAAAATATAGATCAATGCATAACAACAAAACATGCCTAAAATCCAAAAGATCTGTCAAGAGATAAGTGAGCAGTAACCATTTTACTGAACCTACCCCAAAAAAGCAAAGTTTTACCTTAGCACAAAGTTATTCAAATGTGCTTTTATACTGTGGCAGTGAAGGGGTTAAAAGCAACAGCCAGCGGGAACTCGTCACCTCTACAATCCTGCTATAAATGACTGACAATAGACAGTTGAGTTCCCTGACACCCAGTCACAGCATCCTTATGACCAACTGTTTGGGGCCAAAATAATACCACCCGTAAATCAGGCATGCTAACTTCCTAATGATTTTTTTTTTTTTAATTTTTTAAAAAAAAAAAAAAAAAAAAAAAAACTAACAACCGAGGTGGGGCAGAGCATAAAGTACAATGGATGGTATGAAAAAGCAACATGCAGTACTCAAAACCTGTTTCATAATTGAAAATAAATTAGCTGCTTTCCAATGTCCATCAACTTTCTGTTAATATTTCATATCATCGGCCCAAAAAATAAATGAGGAGAGTGTGAAGTTTAGAAAATTTGCAGCAGAAAAAAAAAAAAAAAATCCACAACTGGCTGAAAAATGAGGAAATCACCTGAAAAGAGATAACAGACACACCTGGTAATATGAGGATTCAGCACATTCTTCTGACTTCAGTTTGGTGAAAATTCTTATTATGAAATGAGGAAAAAAAACAACAAACAAAACCAAACCCAAAGGACAAAAGTTTGCCATCAACAAAATGAAACTTACGTGACCATCTTCTTGTCCAGGAAATACTGGTCTTTCTTTGAGCCGATAACTCTGCGGAGTACCACTTCCTCTTTGTCAATCTGTCGCACATCTCAAAGTCATGTAAATCACACAAGTAATATACAAAAGAAGCCCAAACAAACAGTAAGCACAAATAGGTAAGAATCCATTATGTATGTCACAATAAGTAAGTAAAATAAAATCAGCAGCATACGCAGAGCAGAACACTTTGCTTGATGTTCATGGGGCTGAAATCTTCCTTTGGGGTCAGGTAAGTTTTGAGTTTAACAAGTTTTCAAGTGTGGCAAACAATATGGGGACTAACCATCTGCGTTAACATGGCTTATCCATTTCTGAGTGAAATGCACCCAACTGAATGTGCAACTGTCGCATCTCTAGAATCACTGTCATCAATCTGCTTGCCACGTTCATGCACTTACCACACACACACACACACACACACACACACATCCTTGGTAGCAAGGCACATTTACTTTGGTGTGAAATGTATCCAGCTGAATGTTTTATCATTTTCAGAATCAGGGTAATTGATCAGCTTGCCACATTCATGCACTAAAAACCACACATATGCACTACACACGTGCGTCCGCAAACATGCATACACACACATAAATGAAACTCGAACCAACTTTATTCTACAAGTACAAAGAAACATTTGTTTTTTGTGGCCTAATTGAATATTGCAAATTGATGGCTGGCTCTCTGTCTTTGAATCAGATCCAAAAAAAAAAAAAAAAATAGAAAAGAAAATAGATCTTTACAAAAAAATGATACTGCAAAAAACAAAAACAAAAGGGGGGGGGGGGGGGGGGAGGGGACTCTAACATGGCATGAGTTATAAAGTTGATCAATTGATATCCAAAAACATTTTGTATATTACAGACAAAAACACGGCGAAGGGAACCTCGTTACTACATTCATTCATTCTGTGAGTGTGTGTGTGTGTGTGTGTGTGTGTGTGTGTGTGTCTGTGTGTCTGTGTGTGGTGTCTGTGTGTGTGTGTGTGTGTGTGTATGTGCGCGTGCGTGCGAATGTACGTACAAGTCCACGCTTGCATATGTGTGTGATGTGTGTGCTTCGGACTTGGCGCATAAACCATTACTGCTCATACAAATCTCTCAAATAAATGTATCAAATTAAAGAGATCAGATGTACAAACTCACAGGAATTCTATTATCTGAATTGTCAAAAATGATCTCCACAAATGCTGTGATGACCCGTGGTCCTGTCCCTTCATGAAGCAAGGCCTGGCGCTGTTCTGGACGCATGTGGCTAAACTCGTCGACAGCACAAACTGGATAGCTGCAAACACAATTTCCTTCAATTCAGCTGTGCCACACCAACAAATCTCTGTGCGTGCGTGCGTGCGTGCGTGCGTGTGTGCGTGTGTGTGTGTGCATATGAGTATATGGATATACTCATGCAAGCAGGTGCAAAGTGCTGTCTACTAAATATCTTGGTTAATTAACCTTCAGACTGCTACAAAGCCATCCCAGAACGGCGAATAATTTATGCCCGCATCACTGCCATGATCACCGTTCGGGAACGACAGTCAATCTTTACAATCTTGTGTAAATTTGGATAGTGTTCGGGAAGTATAACTATAACAGATTCAGAATCATGAAGGTCTGGAGATTCTAAAAATGTCTGGGGAACCCCTTTCGACACCTGGCAATGACTTTTTCAAGCGATCTTAGTGGGTAACTGCAGAGACAACGAACTCACTATCTATGCAAGGCAGCAAAACAGTGATGGGGCCAAGCAGGAGTGGTAGCAGCGCAAAACATTCACGACTGATGGAATCAGCCGAAGCTCAGCATGACTGGGCTATCTGAAGAGGATAGTGGTGCTGAACTTCAATCGGACAATTCACTTGAAGATGAGGGTGCAGACAAGGATTTTCAGCCTCAAATGATCGATGTAGAAGACAGAACTGACTTCAACTTCGAGCTCGATGATGTAGCTGAAGTGCGTGACTCATCATATAGTGCGGCCAGCAAAGCCGAAACTGAATACTGACCGGTCAGTGGAAGGGAGAGGACATGCCAGCAGAGGGCTAGGGGCACGGGGTGAGTAGATAGTAGGATGCGGCTTGGCAAGCCAAGCATAGCAAGTGGTAAAAGGAGAACGCAGCATGGCTGGGGGGCATGGTGGTATGTTTGCAAATGTTGACATTCAGTCAGCTGATTTTGTAGGGAATCCTGGACTGAAAAAAAAAATCCAGTGGGGACAAATGTACAGATTTTTTCCCCTTTTTATCACAGATGATTTAGTGCAAAAATAAGTCACACAGTCAAACAGATATGCACAACAAACAATCCAGAAGATGCAGGCAAGACCATAGCAAATAAAAAAAAATACTGTAGAATTGATACATGGAAAGAGATCCACATATTAGAAATGAAGCAGGTCTTGGGCCTCATGCTACTCATAGCCATCATGACAAAACCATCAAAAGAGTAATAATGATCAAAACATCCACTGTTGACCACAAACATATTCCCTTTGGCAATGGCTAGAAACAGACGTGTGTGTGTGTGTGTGTGTGTGTGTGTGTGTGTGTGTGTGTGTGTGTGTGTGTGTGTGTGTGAGCGAGTGAGTGAGTGACTGTGTGTGTGTGCGCATGTGTGTGTTTATGAGAAAGAGAGAGCAAGCGAGAGAGAGAGAGAGAGAGAGAGAGAGAGAGAGAGAGAGAGAGAGTGTGTGTGTGTTTTGAGAAAGTATATACATGTGCATGTGTGCGCACTGTCCCCTCTTTTGAAATCTGGCACACCAAGCTGCGCTTCTAGTTCCCCACCAGAGAAACATTTAACCCATTCCCTGCCTGCAACGAGTAACGTTCGTAGTGAAAACCAAAAATCGCTACGCCTGTATACGAGTATGCCACATAGTAACTTCATCACGGAAAGCAGAAAAATCTACTTGGGAGTCAAACCTCTAAAATGTTTCCACTTCTACTGATGTCAAGGCACGCGTCCTTTTCATTCAAACAACCACACAACTGACCACATGATATTCAAAGTGCGAGTTGTGAAGTATCAGCTGATAAGCATATTCAAGATGGCAACTCAACCTAACATTTCGCTGATGCGTTCCGCGTTACACTGCGTTTAATATTTCAGATGACGTTCTAAAGTATCAAGATAGTGATGAAAAAGGCCTTTGAGGATCAGATCCTGATCCTAGCGATGAGGAGCAGATGGATGGGAATCAGTACCATCCACTTTTATTGGCAGTAATTGCTGGTGATGGCATGGCTTGATTGTTCTTTACACAAGACAGCAGTAAAGAAAGCGCCGTTAGCGTGGGTGACGAAGCGGAAATAGCCGAACGCGTGCCGTCAACGAGCACTGCACCCCCTCCTGTCTAGAGGAATGGGGTCGTGGACATGGTACGGGCTCAGGATGACGGTGAGGGTCCCAAGGAAGCAGCCGGGGGCCTGGCATGGGGCGTGGTCAGCAACAGCTGATCAAAGAATGACAAAAAAAGAGGTGCACAGCCCTTCAACCTTGCTGTTGTTTTGACAGGGAATCCTGGTCTGGAAGTCAAATGCGCCAATTTTCGGCTGTACAAAGTTCAGTCTTCAGTTCCTTCATGACCAGTCTTCAGTTCCTTCATGACCAGAAACCGGTTTCAGGCAAGTAGCTCTATTTTTCTTTTGCTGCTGTTGTTTTTTTTTCTGTTGGTTTTTTTTTTTTTTTTGACTACTTGATTCTTCATTCCTGACTATTTATTTTCTGTATTTCTCTTCTTTGCCCTATTTCCTACTGAAACCACATAATTATGGCAAATAATGACTGTATGGATAGGCGGGACTGTGTGTATGTGTATGTATGTGTATGTATGTGTGTGTGTGTGTGTGTGTGTGTGTGTGTGTGTGTGTGTGTGTGTGTGTGTGTGTGTGTGTGTGTGTGCTAAGCATTTTTTATTTCTGTATGCAAGTTTTCCACATAAATTTGTTCATTTTGTAAAACACTCATCTACAGCAGTTTGTTGTTGTTGTTGTTGTTGTTGTTTGTACCATTGTGGTGTTTTTACATTCATGTTGTGTGATACTGTTAGTGTGTGTTTTGTGCATATGTGTACATGTGTGTGTGTGTGTGTGAATTTTGTGTGTGTGTGTGTGTGTGTGTGTGTGTGTGTGTGTGTGTGTGTGTGTGTGTATGTGTGAAGTGTGTGTGCGTGTGTTGGCTGTTTGTGTGTATGCATGTGTGTGTGTGTGTGTGTGTGTGTGTGTGTGTGTGTGTGTGTGTGTGTGTGTGTGTGTGTGTGTGCCCAAATGTGGGTCTGCTTACTGTGTGTGGTGTGTGGTATGTGGTGTGTGTGTGTGTGGTGTGTGTGTGTGTGTGTGTGTGTGTGTGTGTGTGTGTGTGTGTGCCCAATTGTGGGTCTGCGTGCGTGCGTGCGTGCGTGCGTGCGTGCGTGCGTGTGTGTGTATGCCCAATTGTGGGTCTGCTTACTTAACTTAAAACTTTTATTTTGTATTTCAGAGTCTTCCTCAGTGTCTGCATTTCAGCGACAATGCAGCCATGCCAGTCAAAGGTGATCCAGGGTACGACCGGCTCTACAAGATTCAACCCCATTCTGGATCATCTGCATGAAAAGTTCCCGGAAGTTTATTTTACCATTCTACAGTAGTTGTTTTATTTCTCACCAGTACATGTGTTCATGATTTTGTCAATGCTGTGACCAGACCGAGTGCCATCAGTCAAAGAAGACCAAGTGGATTATAGAATGAATCTCAATGTGTGTTTCTTTGAACAACTTGGGCAGACATTATAAAAAAAAAAAAAAAAAACAGTCTCCTAAAATTATGAAGCAGGGAATGCAGACAACCTGAGGATTATGTCCAAGACTTCATATGGCAAGTGATGGATTCCTATATAGAACAGCATGACAGTAATGTAAGTACTTGTTAAGAAACTCTAACACAGTTCCTACAGTGTTTTGTGTGATAACAAATGCATACTATGTATATGGGGGTTTTCTGTTTTTCTTTTCAACAGACAATTGTTTATTTTTTTCTTCAGACTTTTTTTTTTGCATGGTTGTCATTTTGAACATTTACCAATAAATATTATACTGTAACAATTTGGACCACACTGTATACATACAGTGATGCTGAAGTTTTTTATGTGTTGTAACATGTGTATGTGTTCAGAAACTGTTCTTTTCTTGTAAAACCACCAATTGTTACATCCCTGTCCATCCCCTAATGGCCAACGAACTAGATTATATTATATTGCATCATAGCTTGGGGTAAAAAAAAGATGAGACGCCGTAAAGTCTAAGTCATAATATATGTCAACAAATAAATAAGCAGTGATTGAGGTATTGAACCTACCCCAAATAGTAAAATTATGCTCCTTTCTACTAGAATAGCGGTACCCCCAGTAATATACAGATTGTTACAGAGAGGGACATTTATTGACAACAATACGAATCCCAGGTGTTTGTAATGTTGTTGAGCAAACACCGAAAGGTATTTTTGCTGTGTTAAGTGTGCTTTTATGTGCTGAATTCTTCTAAAACTATTAAACTGAAAACAAAACAAAAAAACTGTTTTACTTTGAATATTAGTCACACCACTTTTTCATTGTTTTCACTGATTTTATATGATGCAATTTGTTTTGGTAAACTTGAAAACTGTTCTTTTTGTAAAACCACCATTCATTAAAACCCTGTCCATCCCCTAATGGCCAACAAATTCAGATTATTGTTATATACTAGCAATCATAGCTTGGGGTATAGGGAAAGAGCAGCCATAAATATAAGTTATATATCAACAAATAAATAAGCAGTAACTGAGATACTGAACCTACCCCAAATAGTAAAATTATGCCCCTTTCTAGTAGAATTGGGGTACCCCCAGTAACATACAGATTGTTACACAGAGGGACATTTACTGACAACAATATGGATCCCAGGTGTTTATAATATTGTTGAACAAACGCCAAAAGGTATTGCTGCTGTGTTTCGTGGACTTTTATGCGCTAAATTCTACTAAAACTATCAAATTGAAAACAAAACAAAAAAACTGTTTTATCATATGTTACTAGTGTGAACCATCATCATTACCAAAAAATCAAATTAGAATGATGTGAAATTGTAAACAAGGGTATAAGGAAGTAATTCACAAAATATCTAACAAATATCTCAATAAATGGATGAGTAATGTACATGTTAGTGAACATACTGTGAAAAGCATGATTATGCCCTTTTTTCACCTAAAAAATAGCACCCTCAATTATGAGCCTGATTATCATCAAGAACAACATTCCTAAGGATTTATATGACTGTCATGTGTTAGTGCTGATGTTGAAAAATAGTAAAACCACTTTTTCAGTGTTCTGACTCATTTCATTTGGCACAATGTGTTCGTGTATACTCGAAAACTGTTATTTTTGGTAAAAAAAATTTATAATTATGTCATTTTCTGCTACACTAATTATCAACTTAATCAAATCATTTTGACAGGACATTATAGATCAATGCATAACAACAAAAACATGCCAAAAATCTGAAAGATTTGTCAAGAAATAAGTGAGTAACCCGTTTTACTGAACCTACCCAAGAAAGCAAAATTTACCTTGGCACAGAGTCATTAAAATGTGCTATTATACTGTGGCAGTGAAGGGTTTAATTATCATTTCAGTATTTTTTTTTTTTATTGTTCTTATTTTCGTTTTTATTATTTTTTACTGGATTTTCCACTTAGTCAAGACCCTGTACGTTCTTGCATTGGACTTTGTGAAAAATAGACTGCTATTATTCTTTTCTTCACTTTTAGAAACACTGTCAGAGATTGTTTTCAATATGGATTACTTACTGTCGCCATCAGCAAATCTTACAATTTAGTTACATAAAAAAAGTCGCGCTTAACTATGGACACGATTTTGTATTTCATCCATCAGATTCAAGTCAATATATTCAAGCTCAACTTACCATAGAAAAAATTGCTTTTTCCTGACCCATTACGTCCAACTGAAAACAGAATGAGCAAAATCAGTATACAATAGTCACTGACAAATAGGAATTTTACAACTAAAAGAATGTTATTATTTACTTACCAGTACAAACAAATGCCTTATCCTTACCAGGCTTGGAACATCACCAAAATGAGGATCCCTCACCCCACCCCCCCCACCCCCCTCCCCCCCCCCCCCAAAAAAAAAAGAAACTGGGAGAGTGGGGAGGTCTCTCCTCTTCAATTACGGATAGGTGCCAGAGTGATCTACCTTAGTGAGTTCATCATCATTTTCAGCTCTTTCTCAGCTAGATCACCTTTTGTACCGTGGCTCACTAATGCAGACTAACACTAATACGAAGGAGGGCTCACCTGGTTAACATCTGGAGCAGTGAGAAGAACCAGGGCATGTGGCAGAGATGGGATGCTGAGCCACCACAGCTGAAGTAATGCCCTTGGACCCATCATGGCGACGGAGACGTCGTGCAAGTAGAAATGGATGAAGGTGCCAGGGGAACGCCAAAATGAGACGTCCAGGACACTTTGAATGCTGGCATTGTGAGCGACTGCCAGCAACGAGGCCCATGCTCTAATTTCATTGGGCCTTGGTGAGAAGACAGCCAAATCCGTGTCAGGCCTTGCATATGCAGCTTTGAACTTCTTTCAACCATCAAGATATTGATAAGCATCTGATGTCCTCCTTAAAACTTTTATCATTGTAAGAAAGAAACAGGAGGTGCAGCTTAGAGCGAGAAGACTTCTTCCACTTTCTATACATTCGCAGGCGCGCACAGCACAGAGCTTATAGTGCAGTCTTCACCATCTGGGGTGAGGACTGAAGTCACAGGATGAATGGAGATAGTAGGAGAAGGAGAACCTGGTGACTGGTTTTTGGCTAAGAATTCGGGGGAGGAGAACAGACATCCAGCCATCTCCTAGGATCGAAGGCTATGTCCACAGAAAGGCCACCAAGAGCATGGACTTCACTGCAGCACCTCCACAATGCAAGAGAACGGGAAAGGCTGTCTTGAAGGAGGGGAACTTCAGAGAACACTCCCTGATACTAGTGATAGGCTCATAGGGAAGGAGCCTCAGGGAGGAGAGGACTAGAAAGAGGTCCCACGCTGGGGTACAGCGGCTCCCCCAACTAGATCCTGCAGAAGAGGTCATCTGCAAAGGAAGGGCCGCCTAACTGGCGGATGGTGGAGCAGATAGCCGCCCTGTGACCCCTCACTGAGGAGGCTGACAGCTTTTCCTCAAACGAAAGAAAGGTGAGGTAGTTTGCTAACTGAAAGCAAGAGGGGAAGTGGGGCGATACTGCATGGGTCAAGCACAAAGACAGCCAGCCATTCCAGAGGACACTGTACTTCCCCCTGTGTTCCCATCCTGTGAGCTTGATCCAGAAGGCCAATTACCGCGCAGGAAGCGCCTTGTGCAGACAGCACGTCCCGCACAGTAGCCATGAGTGAAGGTTTAGCACGTAATGACTGCCGTGTGGAATGCATGACCGTGGCTGGAGCTATGGACCTTGTTGTCAGGGTGAGCTTTAGTGGAGGCACATGAGAAAGGTGCAGCATGTCCGGAAACCACGCTTGGGCCAGCCAGCAGGGGGCCACAAGGATCAGTTTGGCCAAGTCTTCCCTCACTTTCCGTAGAACTTTTCCCAGGATGGGGAATGGAGGGAAGGCATAGCCTATCAGGCCTGACCACAGGATGGACAGAGCAACAGCCAAAGCTTCCAGATCCAGAACTGGAGATACATATATCTGGAGGCAGTGGTTGAACCTGGTGGTAAACAGGTGTACTTGTGGTCTTAACCACGCAACCCAGACTGGTTCCAGGACTGAATGGACAAAAGTCCATTCCGAGGGTAGGATCATAAGTGACCTGCTGAGGGAGTCTGGAAGAATGTGATCTTCCCTTGAACGTGCTTGGCCAAGATCCAGATGGACTGCTCCTTGCACCAGAACAGAAGTTGTTCCGCCCTAAGGGACAAGGCGAGAGAGCCAACCCCCCCCCCCCCCCCCCCCTTCCTGTTGACATAACAAGCCACAGTTGTGTTGTCCATGCTGAGGAAAAACGTGTTTCCCCCTCAGAAAGGGAAGAAACTTCCTGAGGGCTTGAAAGACCGCCTCCAGATCCAGCAAGTTGATGACCAGGACCTCATCTCCCTCTAGCCATTGCCCAGCTGCCGTCAGAGAGCCCATATTGGCCCCCCCACCCCCGAGAGTGGATGCGTCCGTGAACAAGGCCACTTGAGGATGGGGAGGCACGATGTGGACTCCATGGAACAGCCAGGACTGAGAGTGCCATTGGGTCACTGAGGTTTGAAACCAATGGCCCACAGGAACCAGAAGGTCCCAGACTGATGTCTGGAACCAACGCCTCTGAAACAGGTGCTGGAACTGGTGTATGTGGAATCAACCAAGAGGCACTAGGAGTGCCAACAACTCCATTAATCCCATAAGGGAGGCCAGCTTCCTGACCTGTGCCTGATGCAGAGACAGGAGGTGGACTAAGAGGCATACTAGACGCTGGGAGTTGGTGATACCAATTACTTGGTTCAGTCGAAGGGCATGCCCAGGAACTGGAATTGCTGCGACAGGGAGGTCTGACTTCTCATTGCGAACAAACCCCATGTCTTGACCAAGGTCAAGAACCTGGAGAGCTTGTTGGGAGCACAGAGTGCTGGAGGAGGCTAGGGGAGGCCAATCGTCGAGATAAGCCTTGAGGCAGATTCCCCTCTCCCAAACCTGCATGCCAAGTTCCTGTGCCACCTTCGTGAACACCTATGGGGCTGGGGCCAGACCAAAGGGAAGGGCCCTGACTGGAAGGCCCGGTCCCTCAAACGAACCGAAGATACTTCCTGTCCCTCAGGTGAATCAAGAGGTGAAAGTATGCATCTTTCAGGTAGATGGATACCGCCCCAGTCGCCCAGGTGCATGGCATCGCAGATTGACATGGGAGATTGACATGGAGGATTCCATTTGAAAATGGAGATCGCGGAGGAACCTGTTCAGGGGCGAGCGGTCCAGGAAGGGCCTCCAATCTCCAGAAGCTTAAGGGACCACAAAAATTTGGCCATAAAAGCCCAGAGGGAAACAGGAAATTACCTCATTTGTGGCCTCCTTGGCTAAAAGCGGAAGGACCTCCTGGACAAAGGCCTGAGAGGCCAAGGGATCCCAAGGTGGAGTGAAAGGAGGAGGAAAGGGCATGAGAGGGGCCTTTCCTGTACCCCATGGAAGGCGACACCCCGATCTGATCACTTGCAGGACCCACTGGTTTGCAGAAAGCCGTTTCAAGGCACTGAGGCACCAGGACAGACTGCCAAGGGATTGCCCGTGGGGGGATGATGGCCCTAGGTTGGGGGTTAGTCACTGGCGGTCAGCTGGCTGAGAAGAAGCAGGCTTTTGGCCCAGAAACTGGGTACCTGATCGGCCTTTGGGGGGTTGCCTAGCCCTAACCCCTTTGTGTCCTAAGGATCTACAGGCCTTGGCCGGTGGAGGGCCCTGGGATGAGGTCGCTGGAGCAGGGAGCTTTGCCACTGGTGGGAGGGACCCAGACTGGATAAAGGGCAAGATGACGGATGGGTCTGGTGACTGGTAGAGACGGAAGGACTCCGAGTCTGGGTCCTTAAGGGCAGAGACCTCCCAAGAAGATGTCCATCACTGAAACCGCCTCCAGCCCCCTCCTAGCAGTCCCCTCCAAATCTGCGAGGCATCGTTCTGGGAGAGAGACCTGCTGTCGTTGAGAACAAGACCTCTCCTGCTAACGGCAGAGGTCCTCTTAGGAAAGGGAGAGATGGGATAGACTCATGGACCATAAAGGCCTTCTGTGCAAAGGGGAGCTTTTCCGGCTTGTGAGACTTCCCACACACTAATGCACCGAGAAAATCAGGCACAGAGCCAGGTGGAATGGCCTGCACCTCCCTGCCTCTAACCTTGCTTTGTGCCCTCCTCATGGAATCAGCTACTAAGCCTGGCTCTTTTAAGAGAGAGATGGGAGGAGCCGAGAGAGGTAGCCCACCCAATGCGAGCTCCACTGCTGAAGGCCAGGGAGCCCTGGCCTCTTGAGAGGTGGATATGGCTGCAGGCATGTATGAGGTCAGGAGGGCCACCAAGTAATGAAAGGTGAGGGAAGAGGGTATCATGTCCTCATCCTCTGACTCTGAGTCTGCCAGCTCTGCATGGCAGGCAGAAGAGGTGACTGACCCTGGTGTGGACGTGCTTGGGGGTAAGCTCGATGGACCTCGATGATTGAGCCCAAGGGAACCCTTGGGGAGGAATCTGCCACCAGGTGGGGTGGAGGGGCAGGGGAAGGCGAGGCCTGCACTGTTGGAGCACTGGACCAAAAGCCGGGCACCATGGAAACCCCTAAACAGGGGACAGAGGAAGACCCATAGCCGAGAAATGCTGCCATTGAGCCATTTGAGGGGCCCATGGTACCCAAGGCTGAGGGCCCTGCCTCCCAAAGAAGAGGGGAGCTGAAGCTGTGCCTGCTGGTCCAAGCCAGCATAGGGGGACCCTGAGAGGTCAGCCCACTGCGGGTTGCTCAGCAACCACGCATTCTGTCTCGAATGGGAAACAGAGGTAAGAGCAGGGGCGAAGCCAGACAAGGGCGGAGGAAGGGAGACACCCGGGGCTGACTGAGCGTCAGACACCTGTAAAGGAGTTGTTGTCTGCCTCGGCTCACACGATAGCCACACTGGCACGAGCAGGGCTGAAATTGGGAGAGGGGATGAAGAAGGGGCTAAAGCCTTCAGAATTCACATCACCCGACCCTTTATTCCCCAAAGAAGGAGGTACCTGCATCCGTGATTGGGTCATGGCGACCGACGCATGTGCAGCAGAACCTCTGCTAAGCTATACATGGGATGCAGGGACAGGACTGACAGAACCACAGCTGAATCGGTCACTGTGAGAATTTCACATCACCCGACCCTTTCTCCCCCGAAGAAGGGGGGTACCTGCATCCATGATTCGGCCATGGTGACCGAGATGTGTACTGCAGAACCTCAGCTGAGCTATTCACAGGATGCAGGGGCGGGATCAACAGAACTGCGGCTGAGTCGATCACCCTGAGAAATTATGGGGGGTGAGCAAAGGCTTGCCGTCAACTTAGCAGAACCGCAGCTGAGTTGAGGCAACACCCAGAAAGAAAAACAGAATGAAAGGAGAGATAGCGGTAGTGAAGAGAGAGAGGTCACCGGCACGCTATAAAAAGGGCTGGCCTGCGAAGATCGACAGACAAAATCTTCAGAACCCTTGCATTGCCACACACCAGAATCAGCAGCAATAATCAATGGATTGCGAGAAATAGTAAAAATACTTAACTGCACGGAGTGTATGAGGCTAACGGGAAATGGCTGCCTAGAAAAGAGGGTAGATCTGGGCATGTGCAAGACACCAGACCCTTTCAGGGTTCTTGTTTGTGGGCTTTATTGTGTATGGGGCTGGGATAGCAAACCGCTGTCGCTTATTGCATTAGTGAGCCACGGTACAGTTTGTGTAACCAAAACAAAAATAGTGATCATAGGCATGTCATTGACATCTCATGTAAGGAGACAATGCCAATATATATAGTCATAATAGGGTCATCAATGGCAGCTTAAACCAAAAGTCAAGACAAAAGTACAGACCAAATGAGCATATCAGTGGCATCTTGAATAAACACAGCCAAGGCCAAACATTTAGTTGTAATAGGCATACCAATGGCAGCTTAACCAAGCGTCAACACAAAAATGGTCACAATAGGCATGTCAATAGCATTGACTTAAAGAGCCAAGGCCAAAATATAAAGTCATAACAGGCATAACAATGGCATTTCAAACCAAGAGCCAGACAATATAAAGACCAAATGGGCACATCAATGGCATGCTGAATAAAGAGCCAAAGCCAAAATGTATAATAATAATTCACACATCAAAGACAGTTTCAATCAAGTTCCAATGGCAAACCACTGAATCATAATATCATGTCTATGGTATTGTAAATAAAGAGCCCAGGTCAAAATCATAAACATAATAGTAGTATGCTTGTTTCAACCAGGAGCCATACAAGAAATAAAAAATACATAGATCAAAAGGGTAAATAAATGGCATCTTGTTTAAAAAGCAAAGGCCAAAACATGTGGTCATTACCAGTAAATCAATGGCAACTTAAAGCACGAGTCAAGACAAAAATACATAGATCAAATGGGTGAATTGCTGGCATCTTGAATAAAAAGCCAAGGCCAAAACATATAATCATACTAGGCACATAAATGGCAGCTTAACCAAGTGCCATAACAAAAATTTCCATTCATGATAGGTATTTCAATGGCATCCTAAACAAACAGCCAAGGTGAAAATACACAGACAACCTGTACAACAAAGGCAATATTAAACTGGCAGGTATCACAGACTGGTAACAAAAAATCTAAATCATTCAGGATATGTTGCCGTCTGGGTAACGCTACAATACTTCGCCAGAGGGCACAACTGACAGAAGGAACCTGCGCTTCATGTGCCCTTTTGTCCCCTCTCCAGAGAAGCAGTTTCTGGCTATAGACATAAGCCTCTTCATCACCTATCCAAGCCAGAAGCTTATCACCTAGGGTCCTACAGCAGCAGTCTCTCAGCCACACCATAGTATGGAGCTTACAGAACCTGACTCTGCCCTCTGAAGGTAACTTCTTCAATGCTCTGACAGGACATTTAACCTGCTCCACCTTCAATTGTCTGGCCATGAAGAGGCCAGAGGAGGCAAGGTTACCACCAGGGGCCTCTCTTCAGGCTTAACAGTCTTGGCTAGGAATGAAGGGCACATACACTGATACAGGGACCATGGGTACCTGGAGAAGGCATGAACCTCACTAACCTTACAACCTGAAAACACCAAAAAGGCATGTCTTAACTGTATGGTTCCCAACAGAACATTTTGTGAGTGGCTCAAAGTCACTGATGGCCAGATATTCTAGAATTAGTGGTAAGCTCCATCTAGGGCACTGACTTAAGTCTTGTAGACCCTAAGTAACAGTGACTGACTGGCTCAGTTAAAAAAGGGCCATGACTAACATCAATGTATCTCCCCAAAATTTTAAAAGTCTGCTCACACACCATTCTTTCGCTATTTCAGTACTTTTACCTTTGAAAGCTTCCACTTTACCAACAGTATGATCAAACATGTTAAAAACTCATTTTAAAACTGTATCTGCTTTCTCCCCCTCCTTTCATAAAGTTCAAAAGTTAATTTTTCATGACAGATTCTGTTCTTAAAAACTACAACTGTTTAAAACAAAGCACTGAGGAAATATGCCAATTAGTGAACAACCATTTACTGACATGTACAAGAAAGTGAAACATAACATTATCATATTCTTAAAAATCTGAGATTAAAACAAACTACAAGCAAGCAAAGTTTGCCAACAAACAAACAAAACCTCTTACCGATAACATTATGCTTTGAACTGAAAGGTTCCACTACTGTCTGATCACGGTAACTGCGGAAGCCTTGTATAATCACCTGAAAGAAAAAGCCAAAAAATAATTTTACCTCAACAAACCATTCCTAAAATGAGATGTAGAGATTAGGTTGCATGATATTCATTGGCAATTTTACTAACATTAATAATGTGTGGAAATTGTACCTACAAGGCAAAATGTATTATGACATTACAGATTTCAAACTATAACACGAAAGCAATAGATTGCATTGACAACAAAACAGAACTAATTAAACTTCGATTCTGTTGTTCCGCGTTCTGTCTTCATTCAGAGCTAGAAATTCCCAAGTAATTTTTAATTATCCTGGGAACAGGTTGATTAGAAATTCTAAGTGAAGAAATGATTAACCTTTACCAGCCCTGTCAGCCAATAGTGGCTGACGGGATTTTTTTCCCTTGTGCCGCGTCACCCAAGGCTGGATTATGGACAGACAGTACATTCTGCCATGTCATCCACTATCGGATGACGGGAACATAAAAAGTCCCTACACTTTCCACAAAATTATCCAAGGGAAATAAGCTCTGTAACTAGTCTTGGGGATGTCATAGCGAGTTGTAGACCTTACTTTCAGTGCTCTATCGTGAACTTGGCTGACCCAGCAGCAGCTTTGAAACAAAGGAACTGTAGCACCGGACTTTCCCGCTTAGCGCGCGCAGCACATATTCCCTGTGCGAGAAAAATGTCGGTCAGGCGAAGGGGTGGCAACGATTTCTTTCTCCCTCAATGAAGCGCTTGAAATCATATTACAAAGTGGATCTGGTGATGAGGGGGGTGATAGAGAGAGACAAAACTATGAAAGAGAAGAGGAAAGTGAATTGTTTGAAGATGCAGCCATCTTCTGATTTGGTGTTGTAAAAGAACAGAAAAGAATGTAAACAAAGAATTTTTTTACTTGTCAGACATGATTTTCAACGCACAGTCGTATGTACACATTAAAAGTAAATGATTCAAAATTACTAATACTATGTTCGATTACTTTACTTGAGTATTTGCTCTTTCCTATGACACCTAACACAACACAGTCAGTTGTTGTCTAGCTACTGTAAAAATAAATTACAAAGTGGCCAAATGATGATATGTGCGTTGGCGGTGACTGAGCACCATGCGCGAGCGTGTGGTAGCATGGAATCGTGCCGCTCTCGGCTGGATAGCATTAACGAAAGACCTGTAGGGAGTGCAGTGAAAAGTCAGCAAACATAATTCAACAGCATGTTCTGTACACGTGTAAATTGAGACCTAACAGAAAAATATTATTATAACAATTCATTCGTTTACCAGGGTATGCATACCAAAAAATGGTTCCTGCTTTGTTTAGAACTGTGTATGAAAAAAATGCCATGCTTACTGTGCTCTCTAGGTTGTCTTAAATTACGAGCAGAGTATCATTCTGAATTTTCCCCTGGATTCCTGTACAAACAGGAGTCTTTAAACCACCTAATGGCCTACAGGCTCACAGGACACTTTTCTCATCATCTAATTTCAAGTTTTTATCACTCTTGTCCTTAACATGTTTCTTTTCCATCAAAGAAAAAGTGCCATAGATGGGAAACGTGTTCAATTACCAGACTCCCCCCCCCCCCCCCCCCCATGAAATAGGTGGGGAATTATGATTGATAACTCCATATTATGGCTGCATTAACTTGGAAATGCAATGAAATCTACACCCACTCTTCTTAGTGGCTGATTAGCATCACGGAAAAAGGAACAAATTGTCCACTAAATGCCATTAGGAGCTGCCATGGTTTCCAAAGTACAAGTGACAAAGTGTAACATTTTGGCATTTGAAATGCAACTTTCCAAATTTAAGCTTAGCACTTGTATGTGATATGGAAAGCCAGACTTCATAGCCCTTTTCAGCTAAATACACACAACATCAAGGTGGACTAAGGAAGAGGGAAATCTTGCTAGTTTAGACCTGACCCACAATAAATAAAAATAAACAAGAACAAAACCAATCGATAAGACAACAAAACTGCAATCATCTTCAGTGATTTCTTCTTTTTCATCCTCTCCTTATTGAGTATACCTATCTTTTTGACAAACTAATTAAAAAGTCAAACGGTATTCATTGTCTCTGCTCCATTTAAGCTGCCACCAAGTCTGTAAAATGTGTTATTGTTTGATATATAAAATGAATGTTTTCTGGGGGAGTTTTACACAGCATTTTGTCACAAAGTGCAGCAACTTTGCATTGTCAACAAAATCGTAGCATGCTGCACACCAAAAGCACAGCACTTAGCAGCTCTAGCCATTTTCTATGTTAAACTTTCCGAGGACCTTTTGAAATTACACAAATACTTTTCTCAACCATTTTGTGGAGACGTTACAATGTAACTCTGTAGCGATTTCATGTCAAACATGGACTGAATTAATTTAATGCTGTATATCTTAACCCAGTCCCATTTGAAAACGACAAATGGTGAGCACAGACTTGTTTCATGGCAGAGACATCCATGTGTTGAGAACAGCCACAATCTCCTCAAAATGCAACAAATTATTCTCTGACAGCTCAAATATGGTCAAAATAGTTACCTCATAGAACACAATCCAGATCAAGATATGAGTGGTCATTTGTAATATGACCAAAAGTTTACACATCGACTTCAAACCATGAGGTGAAGGTGCCTATGTCAAACATTCCCTCTCTGAGTGTCTCCATTTCCCAGCCATCCCTGCTCCCTCCCACTCCATCAGCAAATTTGGCCAACACCGTTATCATTTAAGGCATGGGCAGAGAACTCACCTATTGTAACATTACATTACCAAATGACAGAGCGCCTTAGCACAAATTTCTTCTTATGTTCCATTATGTATGGGATGCTCAGACTCAGAAAGAAAGATGGTCAAATGACAGAACTAGCTAAGTTGCACAGCTCTCTTTCAATTCACACACAGATGCATGTATATAAAGTTTCAGTTTTATCTGACTCAAGTACACATAGTGATGCACATGCAAACATGCACTCAATAGTAACACACACATCAAGAACAAGGCAGCTTTGAGCAACTCCAGCTCAACAACATAGCTCCAGCTCAACAGCAGAGGCCACATCCATCTGCTGCAGCAAATCCCAAAACAGGCAAAACACTGAAAGACTCAATTACTTCCCACCACCATCTGGGACTGGTACAAGCTACCAGAAACAACTGTGTCAGATGTCACCTTTGACTTCTTCAGTTCAAGTCAAAGCCCCAAAAGTGAAAAATACAGTGCAAGTTAGGTGAAGTTAGTGTGTAGGGAAGGTCTTTCCCTTCCCTATCCTCAACTTATGAACCCCCCCCCCCCCCCCCCCTCCTCTCTCCTCCCCCCCCCATTTTTTGACCTACTTTTGTGTTAGGGCATGCCGGAATCAGGCTAGTCAGGTTGAAAAGTGAGAAGTATCAACCAGCTGAAAAACCTATTATAGCTAGAAGAAGAAGAAGATTAAAATTATAGTCCCGTCAACAGCAGAGGTTATCTAAGGACTGTCACCACGTTCCAAACTACCACGTATATATGTTAAAAAAAGATTAAAAGCAAAACTTCTCCCAACCCATTAAAAATAGATTAAAAGAACCTATCCTTATTATAGCTAACTGATCATTTGAATTCTATCATTTATGTATATGTCTTTTTCTTTCCTGTGTTTGGGATTTTTCAATATATATGCAAGCCATGAACTCATGAAGAGTCAGAATCAGAGAATGACGACTATGTTGACTGTACCCATCAAGTAGATGAAGATAAGTCACACACACACACACACACACACACACACACACACACACACACATAAAGACTGATGTCCGTGCATCCATTTTGTCTTTCACATAAGAAGAGGTAGTAATTAAAGAAAAACAACAACAACAAAAAGCAGACATAAGGTAAACTAGGTCCCAATGTTATCAAACTAAAGTGGGATGGACAGATGTTGCAATCATTAACCTAAAAGTGAATACTGTATGTACAGAACTTTGCATGGGTCTTCGACCTTGCAGTTTTAAAAATCGCTGATTCATTTTCTTATACTAAGGTCAAATGACCTTGTGTTTCCTTTGAAACTACTTTAGGATGTGGGGTTAATCAATAGCTTAAATACTATATCTGCCTTAGCAAAGGCACCACAGTCAGCAATTTAGAATGATAGCGGCAGTCTTCTAAAAAAAAATGACTAAACTTCTTGGAGAATTTTTAACCAGTGGTTTCAGGGCACAAATACAGTCCATCCTATGTTATATCATACCAGTTAGCAGGCTAGTCGATTTCATTGGTTAATCTGAAGAGAAAGCAACCAACCCATTGGCGTCTTCAAGCACTGAATCAGTGCTCCTTGTTCAAACTATGTCATTTTCAACTCAATCAAACAACAACAAAATGATTATTTTGACTTTTAAAACATTTATCATCAAGAAGATAAAGGATAGCTTTATTTCACTGCACAAAAATAAAGTCACTGTCAGATTTTGGTTTTTCAGGAAAATTAATCAAAATGCTCAAAATCAGGTGTCCTGAGGGAATTTCAGAGCTGTGACTGCAGTGTTAACTGGGCCCATACAGCAGAACAAGGGTCTTTGTTAATAATGTCAAGACAGTACTTATATAGCGCCTGTCCCCGGCCAGAGACCAAGCTCTAAGTGCTTTACAATCCGCATTCTCATTTACACAACAGGCTGCCTACCTGGGTAGAGCTGACTGAAGAGCTGCCTGCCGGAGCTTCGTTCAGTCGTTTCTGGTGTCATTCAGTCATATCGTTCATTCAGTTTACTCTTTAATTCTTTCGATTTTTCTCACAGAGTGCATGCTATGTGTAACATGTCATCCATACCAATGGCCAAACTGGCCTTCTCTTCCGAACTTATCAGCAAGATCATCAGTTAACTTTGACTCAGACTTCTTATACTGACACAACTACAATTAAATCCCCTGTTCTCTCGTCTACAGTCTAGGGAATGCAACTGTCCTAAATATTTAGGACAGGGTTCTAGCCACTGGAAGGATAAGTTTACATACACAAGCGATGACCTTTGTGACCCCAGAGTAGTCCACACAAAGAGAACCATCTGGCACTGGGAATTTCTGCTAAAGGCACAAGTGGAATTTCCTGCCTCGCCAACAGATCAGGCAGAAGAAGAAACCTGGCATTACATGAGGTGTTAGAATTGGTTCAGCAAAGTGGTTCAGAGGATGAGGGGGGTAAAGGTGTACAGTTTATCGAAAAGAACCTGAGCTTGTTTTATTTGCTCTGTGTATTTAACAGTTTTATATGTTGTATCATTTGAAGCCAAAACAGTCAAAAGTGTGTACAGCGTGCAATGGATTATGTTTTTATTATACATTTCACTTGGATTATACATATTGAATACCTCAGGCTTTCTCTGCATCTATTCCAAGTAACAGCGAAATGTCATACCCTTACCCTTTTCCACATTTGCTGTTGTCAAACTAACCAAACAAACGTAACCAAGCTTGTGTTCTCCAACTTTTTAGTTACTATATGTTGTTCCCATAACTGTAACCATGCCATTTTAACAAAAATGTATGTATTAAGTCTAAGCTCATTGCAAAGTTTGCATTTTATCCTTTCCGTTGATAACAACTGCTTGTTATGTTTATATTTGGGGACGTAAAATCAAATTTTAAAAGTGTGAAAATCGCATGTCCGCAATGGTTGTAAGTATGTGTGGTGCACTCAACTGCAGGGAAGTGACGGTTGCTCTACCATGCCAGTTGTGAAAGTATTAAGGCTGAGGTATGCAATGAATTTGTTGAATGAATTATTCATGGCAGATATTATACCAATAACATTTTGGGCCTTATCTCTTCCTGTGGACTTGGCCTGCAAAGAATAAAAAGTAGTTAATTTTTAATTGTGCAGTCTACAATCTCTTAATATTGTCCAATCTACAATCTATTTAAATGGGAGTACTGAGTGAGAAATGTGCAGACATACTGAGAATGTGAGATACGTCTTTATTAATCAATGTCATACGTCTTCATTAATCAATGTGGCATAGCCCCACTGGCATACACTATACAGATCAAAAAAATGTGCACCCATCCACTTTTACTCACCACAGTCATATCATACAGGTGTAATCACTGATTTAACATTAACAGTCTATCTAAGTAAATGTGACAAAACAAGAAATAAAAAGGAAAAGGACAAAAAAAAAAAAAAAAAAAGAAAACTAGGCCTACAAAACAGGAGACGAACCAATGGACGTCTACGATTGGCCTGCAAGTTTTATTACAGTGCAGTGTGTTCACTCTGTATGGATAAATATTCAGCACACGTATATTTCATTGACAAAAAAGAGATCGAAATGTAGTCAACAAAAAACATTTTTAGCGAATAAGTGCATGGTTTTCATTTTCATTTTCGGATTTTGCAGACGACTGAAAGCCACAGCACATAAACTTTGGGGGCAATGGACATCTCGTTGTCATTTCACACAGAAAAGTCAGAAGATATCAGCGGAACACATACCTGTTTGATATACATTATGGTATATTTATTGCATTGATCCGATCACCTACTATCTGAAGATACAGCTGCCAATTCTAATCAAATTGTCAGAGGCGAATCTGACAAATGGCGGATGGCGGCAAAGCACTGTAAACACGTCGCTCCCAGCAAATAAAAAAGAGAATATTTAACTACTAGTATTTTAAGCCAGTTAAAACGAAAGATATCGAAATCAAACATTTACATTAATAAATTCTCTGTCGTGAATGATGCAAACCTAAATCCATTGATTATTAAATTCTTCAATAATGTTGTAAGAAAATGCCCCATTCAAGGGAACTAATTGTCGACAATGCTATCTTTCTTTCCCATCATCGTGATTATCTTCTCATGACCTGCAAGCGTTCGCACACTGCGAGAACACACCCACATTTTGTTCAGAGCGCATCTCTACGCGGATATTTGTCAGGAACAATGTGAAACATCTAGGGTATCCTTAAAAGACCAATATACGTTTGAAAAGCTACTCAGTCTTTGAATACATGTATAATGACATTTTCAAAATGGAGCGACTGATGGCGGAGAACGAAGCAAAATTTAGAAAGAGTGGGGGTTAGTTGCTGCCAAGGACATTGACAAACAAAGTACAAGACAAGACACGATGCATTTCGACCTCATGGGTCTTCTTCAAGTGTATAATGAGAGTAAAAGTTTGCGTGTTGTATTGAGAACGGCCAATCATGTCTAACTCACAGGAAAGATAACTTTCTGTATGTATTGATGTGCTGGGATGTGTTTATGAGAGAAAAGGGAAAAGAGACTATGTGACCTAGTCCAAAACAGGAAAGAAAAAAAAAAAAAAACAAGAAGAAAAACAGCTAAACCAAAAAGTTTCACACACACACACACACACACACACACACACACACACACACAAATACATGTGTTAGCTGTTGCTTTCTTGGTGTGTTATTTGTTATTCGATGTTAAAGGATTAATGCAGTATTGTTATTTCATAACTGGTACGTTTTCATTGATTTTCATGTGTTCGTAGCTTTGATACTCATTGTGTGATAATCATCCAACATTTTTATCCATTTTTCTTATACAATGATTAGATTTTAAACACTTTTACACACTAATACAAGTACCGACAAACACACATACGTTCATATCTAACTCTTACACAGAGTCATCTCCTTCTCACTCTTCCTATCCTTTCCCCTCTTCCCCATCCTTTCTCCCCGTCTAATATCACTTTTAGTGACCAGACGTTAAACAGACTAAAAACAACAACAACAACAACAACAAACAACAACACACACACACACACACACACACACACACACACACACAAGCACATGTGCGTGCATGCACGCATACACACAAAAAAGTTCGCATGCGCATGCAAACACTCTCTCTCTCTCTCTCTCTCTCTCTCTCTCTCTCTCTCTCTCCTCTCACACACACACACACACACACACACACACACACACACACACAAGATGGCGGCCACAGTCTTCTTCTTCTTCTTCCTGTCCACGACCAACATCATTTTGCTGCTGATTTTGTCGTATTCGGGGAGATTGCCGAAGATTTGCGCTGTTCTTAGGATTTGGGTTGGGAAAAAAAAAAAAAAAAAAAATCAGGGGGGAGGGGGATTTTAGGGAATAGTGGTCAGGAGGAGGGAAAGGGGGGGGGGTGTTTGGGTGGCGGGGAAGTGTGTGTGTGTGTGTGGGGGGGGGGGGGGGGGGGGGGGATGGTTGTTCCAGGTTCTACAGATGGGAGGCCAGCCTGGACTTGAAACAGTCCAGTGATTCAGCTGTCACAACCTCCTGAGGCAACTTGTTCCATTCTGGTATGGTTCTCGGAAAAGAACGTCATCTGCCTGTACCGCGTCGTGCATGTGGGGATGTTGTAGCTCAGGTCGTTGTTGATCCTAGAGCTCAGCCTGCTATCAGATGGTTTGGGCAGGTACATGGAGTTAATGGAGATGAGTCCGTGATGGAATTTATAAAACATCTCCAAGCGGGGTTTTTTTACGACGCTGTTGTAGGGAAGGCCAATTAAGAGAGTCAAGGATGGAGTCGACGCATGATGTTTGGCGGTGGCGATTTGACACCCATCTTGCTGCTCTTCGTTGGATCTTCTCGAGGGCCTCAATCTCGTTTGCAGTGTAGGGATCCCAAACGGTGGCTGCGTACTCAAGAAGCGGGCGAACAAGGACTTTATACGCAGTTTCCTTTGTTTTCTTGTTGCCGATCTTGAGGTTGCGCCGGACAAAGCCTAGGGTCTTGCTCGCTTTCTTCGTGATGGAATCAATGTGAGATTCCCACTGCATGTTGTCCTGGATGTTGACACCAAGGTATTTAGTGGTGTTGACATTTTCGATATTCTTCTGTCCATGTAGCTCATACACAGGGGCAGTCTTGTTCCGCTTCCGAGAAACTCTCAGCGTTGAGCACTTCTGTGGATGGAACTCCATAGACCACTTTTCCTCCCAGATGGTAAGGGAGTGTAGGTCTTCTTGCAGCACTCGCTCATCTTTTTTATTCATGATGGTCTTGCTGCACATGGTATCATCGGCAAATAGGCGGACTTTCGACTTGATGCCATCAGGAAGGTCGTTTATATACAGAAGAAAAAGACTCGGCCCTAGGACTGAGCCCTGAGAAGAAGAAGAAGAAGAAGAAGAAGCCAGTCGAATGTTCGAAGCGGGGGTGACCCGTTTAATAACCCAAACAAAAATGTCCGGTACGCCTGCCGACAATAAAGACCACGCAGAAGACAGCCCGAAAAGAGAAGCGGGAAGTAATAGTGATGATTTCAAAGCTCTCATAATGACTCTGAGCGAACGAATCTTGAGTCTAGAGAAAATAGTTGAAAAACAGACAAAAATCATTGAATCGAACCTCAAGATATCGAAAAGCGAAAATGTCGCCATTCAGACCGAGTCGACCGAAACATCCTTCGCAACGCCTCACCGCTCTTATGCCAAAGTTGCATCAACATCGCTGCCGGCAAAATCTCCTCCCCAACACAACAAGGGCGTAAATGAATTGTACGAGCCGTACATTAGACCAAACAAAGAAAATAACCTAATGAAACAAAACCATAAAGAACAAAAACTGAATTGTGACGTAAATAATCAAAAAGCAACGTCAAACAAGGTTCTGCGAAATTGCGTAACTCATCTGTGGAACAAAAGATAGAAAACGTCAAGTCTCCACAAAAAAAAACGTCAAACAAAAAACACTCTGGCACAACAAAGAAATACGTATCCCATTCTGTTTCTACATCTGGTGGCGACTTGCCTCGTGTCCTGCTGATACATGACAGTATCATGAAGAAGGTTGATGCACGGAGACTTGGCCTTTCATACGGTCTGCAGGTGGCAAAGAGAAAAGCTTATCAGATTGAACATTGCACACGCGCTCTGAACGAGGCAACAAAGTTACGAAGAGTTGATCATTTGAACATTGCACTCTGAACGAGGCAAAAGTATCTCTGAATCCTGAACCCGAATGTGTAGTTCTGCATGTAGGAGTGAACGATTTGAAGGGGAAAGATCCGGAGAAATGCAGTACGGAAATGCAGAAATGCGTCAAGGAGGCCAAAGATCAATTTCCCAAAGCCAAGATCGTAGTAAGTCAAGTGACTCCAGTCAAAAATAAAACACTAGACATTAAGAAAGATCTGTTCAACGCAGTGAAAAGACAGAAACTACAGACAGAAAACGACATTACTTTCGTCTCCTTTAACGAGTTGAGGATGGAAGACAGAAGAGTCCTGACAGCTGACGAAGTTCACCCCACGACCAGAGGAGCGAGCACCATCGCGAGGACTCTGGGCAAACACCTGCGTGGAATGTTTTGGGAAAAGCCACGGAGGAGACCCGCAACCTTTCGTTACAGTTGCCAAGGTTTTCACCCTTCGCCTTTTCCATGTCCTTGGTTCTACTAAACTGGTCCTACTTTGATTCTCAGCTGTTTACAGTCAATCATCACGATTTTCTGTTTTAATTTATAGTCATCTCTAAGACAGTTAATGTGTAAATGATATAAATTATTGTAATATATAAATGAAAGCACATAAAAAGCCAAACATTACATTTCTACAGTGGAATTGTAGTTCTATAACGAAAAATCTATCATACTCAAATCAATATTTAGTAACAAATAAGTTTCATGTTTTATTACTACAATCTTTAAATGTGAGCTGTGATAAATTACCATATATACCTGGATTTTACCACCCTCCGGTTTACAAACAATGTGGAGATAGAGTGCAAACAGCCATTTATGTGCGTGAAGACCTGGACTTTTGTGAAAGAATTCCACCAGTATATATTTCCTCTGTGCCATGCTGTGCAGCCATGGTTAAGTTCACTTCATCCTTGATCTTAATGTTGCTTCAATTTATCTTCCAAAAGGTCCTGATAATAAGAACACTGAATGGTTGAAAGGGTTCCAAGATCAAACGGGATAAGTGGGTTATTGGGTGTGATTTTAATGCACATGCCCCATTCTGGGATAAGAGTTGTTCCTGTATTTCTAATAACCGTTTGTTAGATAACATAGCGGATTCTATTCTTTACATAGCCTACTGAATAATGGAAATATAACTCGTATTCCAGATATATCTAACCATAATTCCTCAGCCATTGATTTAACTTTTGTATCTCCATCATTGGTGGTCACGCAGTGTGGGAAACGGGAGATGACTCTTTAGGATCAGATCATATTCCAGTCATAATATCTTTAAATAACATAGCAGAAGAAGAAGAAAACAGAAGATGTTATTCCAAAGTATACTTACAAGTGTGCAGATTGGTCACTCTTCAAAGACATCCTTAAAAACATAGATTTAGATTACTCAACTGAAGAAAATATAGACAATCAGTGTGATAAATTCTGTAAATTTATCCTAACAGCACCAGCTAAATCGATCCCCCAAAAAACACAAAATCTAAAAAACACAATGGAAATGTGTGGTGGAACAAGGAATTTGAACTCGCAAATAACAAGGAAAAAGAAAGATTTAAGATATATTGTAAAAAAAAGATCAGCAAGTAATCATGAGAAAATGAAGAAGACGGGTAAAGAAAGTGATGATGCTATAGAATATGCAAAATTGAAACATTGGAATGATTTCTGTAACTCCGAAGTAAAACATAGTAAGGATTTGGGAAAAGTATGGGAAGAACTGAAAACTATGAAAAATGGATTGACATCACCACACTATCCCATAAAAATAGAAAACAACAATCTACCTACTGCTGAAGAGAAAGCAGAAGTTTTTGTAAATCTATTCGCTGATGTCAGCCGCCCTGAGGGTCTAACAAAAACACTGACCGAACTTACAGAGAAAAAGAAGAAAGTAATATAACATATGATGATCCACCACCAGATAACAGCATTAACATTAATGCTTCTATTACTGTACAAGAAGTTAAAGAAGCCATTAGAGCCATTCCAATAAGGAAATCATCAGTTGGTTTAGATGCAATTTCTAATCAGATGCTAAAGAATTTACCTGAAAATCTTGTAGTTTTTCTTCATGCTTTGCTAAATACTTGCTGGAACAGTAGCGACATGCCCAAAATATGGAAACAGACAATTGTTGTCCCAGTTCATAAACAAGGAACGTCTTCTAGTGATCCTAAAAATTACAGACCTATAGCATTAACATCACACGTCTGTAACTATCACAAAGAATTGTTTTTAATAGACTAGCATATTACTGTGAAAAAAATGACATCATTCCTACTAATCAAGCTGGCTTTCGTAAAGGGAGATCTACTACAGAAATATTAATGAAATTATCAACAATATATAAAAACAATTTGCAAGACGTAAATGTGTCTTGGCTACGTTTTTTTGACATAACCAAGGCTTACGATCAAGTGTGGCATTCACAGCTATTAAAAAACTTAAAAATATTGGATTATCAGGAAATGTATACAATTATGTTAAATGCTTTCTGAAAGATATGGCAATACAAACAAGAGTAGGAAAAACATATTCCTCCAGTAGAACTTTATCAATGGGAATCCCCCAAGGGTCAGTGTTAGCTCTGCTTCTTTTCTCATTGCTATTGCATGATTTGCCAAATAAGTTATCTGAAAAGGCAGTTCTCGTTCAATATGCAGATGACATTTGCATGTGGATGGAAGTAGCTCTTAAAAAGAAAACTCCACAGCGTGATATAAATTTCATCAGAAAGATCTATCAAGACGAACTAAATAGGATGGCGGAATACATGAAGTTAAATGGATTAAACTTATCTATCGAAAAAACAAATATTATTCTTTTCAATAGTGGTAATAATCCAGAAAAAACTTCCTGTTTTTACATTGGCGAAACACCTCTTAAATATGTGACAGAGGTTAAATTCCTAGGAGTACATTTCACATCTAAACTATCATGGAACGCGCTCATATTGAATACTTATTAACAAAGGCGAGGAAAATATTAAATTTCCTTAAAATTATTTCTAAAGAAAAATGGGGACAGAATTCATCTACATTGATAACTCTATGTAAATCTTTAATGAGGTCGAAAATAACATATGCCCAAGAAGTAATCTTTAGTGCTCCCAAATACCTATTGAAAAAGCTTGAAAGTATTGAATGCAAGGCATTGAAATTAGCACTTGGCCTTCCGGTGCATGCATCATCTTCTCGTACGTATTACGAAGCGCAGATGCTTCCCCCTAGATGAATACAGAGAGTTAGTGTGTTGATAAGCGTGTAGTAAGTTTGTTATCAAGAGTACAACTAATAAAACGCACATTAGATCTGAAATAAAAATGAGGTCAGATATTGATTTTCCTAAAAGAGTAAAATCTATAGCTTCTCAAAAAACACTGGCAACTTATACGGTCAAAAAGTATTATTGATTCTGGAGTTTCAATCGATAACGATGCTCTATCCATTAGACCGTTATTTTCTCCTATACCACCACGGGAGCTAATAAAGCACATTTTGATATTGAACATACCAGTATGAAAAAAGATGAAAACATAAACATGTTAGCAAGCTATATCAAATGCCATGTTGAAAAGAACTATTCAAATTATTTGAAAATATACACAGACGGTTCGTGCATTGATAAACAAACAGGTTGTGCATTCTTAATACCAGACCTAAGAGTAGAGAAACCATTTCATATCGGAATTAACAAATCGATATTTACAGCAGAATTAACAGCGATACTCCTGGCTTTAAATTACTTTTTAAACTTTCCAAAAACAATATTTCAAATTCTGTTCTGTGTTGATTCTAAATCAGCTCTTCAGGCATTAAAAGTTTTTCAATTGCACACAAGACCTGAAACGATCATAGAGATAAGTTGTATGATACACATGTTAATTGCAAGAGGAACCCATGTAGCTTTTTGTTGGATTCCTTCTCATTGTTCTTTTCATTATAATGAAAAAGTAGACAGGGCAGCTAAACGTGGAGCCAAAAATAGTTTTGATTCAGAATTGTTTGATTTCCCCTTATCAGTACATGAACAGTGTAACTTAGTTAAGTCGCATATCTGGAAAGCTTTCGAATATAGTATGTTGGGTCACGTCTGTAAAGAACAGTTTGATGTTAAAAGAATCAAAGAGGATTTTAACCTTAATAGAAGATTACTCTCATTAATGCACAGGTGGAAACTTAATGCATTTAAAACAAAATATGTAAAAAAACGTAGTTTGCGTATGTGGAAACAAAGTTACTCCAGTTCATATTGTTTCATGCAATGATATGAAAAAATTCATTCCAGTATTGAAGCAAAATACTGTGCAGGCCATTTTTCAGTCACCAGATTTAACGTACGATTTCTTTATACACTTAGAACGCACCCCTATTGGAAAATACTTATAATATTTTTTTTTTATTAACTTTATTTGCGGGGGATAAGAAAGGAAGGGGGTGGGGTGGGATGGGATGGGGGGGGGGGGGGGGAGGGGGGATCAAAGGACTTTTTGTGGGGGGGGGGGGGTTCTTTAATACTGTCATCCGTTTGGACTTTAATTGATTAGTTAGTTGTTGGTTATAAGTAATTTGTGTCATGTTAATCTTCACTTATGACTTGTGTAAAGATATTCACACACACACACACACACACACACACACACACACACACACACACACATCGCGTGCACGCGCACCCATACATATACACATACACACATCATGTACACGCTCGCAATCACTTCCGTACACATTCTTTCTTTCTATTTCTTTTTTTTTTTTTCTTTTTTTTTGTGTCTAATATCACGAATAGTGGATAGACGTTAAACGAAGGACACACACACACACACTCACACACATTCACTCACACAAAAACGCACACGCACTCTCTCTCTCTCTCTCTCTCTCTCTCTCTCTCTCTCTCTCTCTCCTCTCTCTCTCACACACACACACACACACACACACACACACACACACACACACACACACACACACTATGTTAAAAATACTGTTTAAAAATGGAGCATAAAAATCGACAAGCTTGTTTCGAGCCTCTTTCCTCTTGCTCCATCAGGATATCCTTCCCGTACACGCTGTCGTTCTTTTATAGCGTGTGGTACCTGATTCCGTGACAAGCTCATTCGTTGCACGTGTGGTCTGTGGTTCCTGTTGGGGTCTGTTCAGGTGGAGTGTGCTAACAAAGATTTCCATTTGTGCCTGCAATTGTTTACTATTTCTACTTTTGTGTTCAAAGTTGCTAGGTGGGGTTTACATAATATTAACCATTTTTCTGTGGAGCATAAGTTGCATTTTTTTTTTTTAATATTGTTGTATGGAGTTGCTCTTTTTATGATTTTCCATGATATGCTGTAGTCTATTTTTTTTATCTTTAAGTCTCCAAATGTATTTACTCAGCTCTGTTTGGTTTTTATATTTTTCTTTTTTAAAGGACTGCTTATGATTTGCGTATCTGGTTTTGAAGTGGTTTTCAGTAATCCCTATATATGTTTCTTTTTCATTTTCTGATGTTACCGTAGCTTGGTATACAATGTTGTTGTTGTAAAGACATTTGTTGCTTAAGGGGCACTGTTCTTTTTTAGTGCAGTTGCAAGATGTCCTTCTGTCACCCTTCTTTGTTGTGTTGCTTTTCATTTTGTTAGATGAGTCAATTATGTTCTTAAGGCTGGGCATACATGAGTATGATAGTTTAATGGTGTTTTTGTTGAATATTTTAAATAGTTTGTGTTCTTTTGGGAATGATGTTGTCAAGATTTTAAAGAATTCCTTTCCTACATTTGTTTTTTTTTTTTTTTCCGTCATATGGAGGTTGTACCATATGATCTTCCTTTTCCTGTTTTTCTTATTTCTGCTCGTGTTGTTGTCTGGGCTGTATGTAGTTTTGTAATTATAACCACTTTTTTGTAATGCTTCTTGGTATTCTGTTGCTGCATTATTGAAACTTCTTTCATTACATGACAGGTTGGATAGTCTCTTGTTTATACCATTGGGTATTGTTTTTAGTATGGATGGTGGGTGGTTGCTTTTGATATTTACGTAGATTGGTGTGTCATTGGTTTTTTTTTATATGGTTTGTACACGTGGTCATTGAGGTCTAATGTTATATCTAGGCAGTTCACTACCTTTTTTTTTGTTTGCTTCTATTGTGATTTTTAAGTTGTGGTTTTTGAAGATTTTACATAATTCTTTTTTTCTTGTTTTCAATAGTTCTTGGATTATTGTTTAATGCGGCGAGGCCGTCATCTCTGCACAGACCGACTTGTTTTCCAAGTTGTTTCTGGATGTTTGATAGCATGAATAGTCCGACTAGTTCACATGTTTCGGCACCATCATACGATCCCATGGTCACATCAAATGTAGAATTTTTTGCTCGTTTTTTTTTAATCCAAGTTTCATTTCTGCTGTTGAGTAGTTTTTTTTTGTGTGTGAAAAATAATTTCCATTTCTGACTCTGTTACTTCTGTGTGTTTTTTGGCAAATTTCAAAGCTTTGGTGAGTAGTAGTTCTTCATCTATGGATGGGTAGAAGTCCACTATGTCAAATGTAATAAATACTGTGTTTCTCTGTTTGTTGAGTTTCTTAAACCATTGGATAACTTCATAGCTGTTTTTCCAAAGGTTGTATTCAGTGTTTGATTTTACATTTTCTATAATCTTTTCCAGGATCCTCTTGCTTATTTTGCCCAGTTCGGATTTAGATGGGTTTATTAGTCTGCATGTTGGGTTGTTTTGAAAGTTAGGCTTATGATCTTTTAGTGTTATGAAGGCTTCTTTTGCTGCTGTTGCCTCCACCCTATCGCTTAAGTCCATGCGGTGCACAAGTTCTTTTTCTTTTTTTGCGGATGTTGTCATGTGTGGTTTTATCAGCTTTCTTGTAATTTTTCTGGATATTTTTGTTGAGAAGTTGAGTGTATTCATTTGTTTCCATTTTGTAGAAACTGCTCCATTTTTAAACAGTATTTTTAACAGATGTTGCTCCCTAGCTGGTCGAGCGCTTTTAGATTTTTTAAGGACATTTTTATATTGTTCGTGATATATATAGATAGATAGAGATAGATAGATAGACAATATAGTGATAAAACAGTAAGTTGTCGACACCGCCCCACGGAGTTCATTTTTTTTCCAAGCTTTCGCCAAAAGGCTTCTTCAGGAACCGATACTAATAACATCTCCTTAGCAGCGATGACATTAATACTATTGACGTCATAGTAGACTACATCAATTTAAAAACATCACATTTTCTTTTTTTCCTGTAGTTTCACCCTTTCACCATACCCTGTACCCATCCCTCACTACATCTTGCAGAGTCCACCTTCACAACACCTGCAGAGTCCACCCTCCACTGTACCCTGCAGAGTCCACCATTCAATGCACCCTGCAGAGTCCACCTTCCACTGCACATTGTAGAGTCCACCCTTCACTGCATACTGCAGAGTCTACCTTTTCACTGCATCCCAAAGAGTCACCTTCCCCTGCACCCTGAATAATCCATCTTCCACTGCACTCTAAAGAGTCCACCTTTCACTGTACCATTCTAATACAGAACCCTGTTCCTCATTCTGTGCATGCTGTTGTGAGTTCTGGGAGTTGAGACCCTTAAAGACAGTCCCCAAATTGGCCTGCCAGTAAGTCTCCCTGTCTAGGAGTTTGTCTTCAGATGCAACTTGTTCGATTGGACAGATGGAAAGAAATGGCAGAGCCTTATCTTCAGGGTGCTCAGTCTGGGCGAGGTGTCTGGCAACCCCACATCGCTGGGCCATTTTCTTGTTGCAGTCTGATTTATGAATGGCCCACCTTCTTTGAGGTCCTTGGTGGGCCCAACATACCATGAGTCTGGGCGGTTCTAACATCTGATGACGTAGATGGTATTTTTGTCGAACAAGTGAGGTGCTGTCTGATGGGCCAGTAGCGTCCATCCCATGGGCTTCTTAGCCCTATCAGGTCACTGGAATGTGTACATAGGTCACATTGGCGGGCAGCATACAAAAAAATCCAGGTCTGTTCATGGGTCCATGGAGAGGATGGCGACGTGGTACTGTAGGTTTGTACATTTCTGCCAAGTTGCGTCTTATCCTATCTGCACCAATGAGCATTTCTTCAGGAAAAATGGTCCTGTTTTTTTAGATTGGAATACAGGATGCGTAAATTTTGTTTAATAATTTGTCTTGTAGATGGTAACCTGGGTCATACTGAGTGACCCAAGCCAATTTCTTGGGTTTGGGTTGTCTGTCTTGCCTGATGAGAACACCTCGGTCTCTGTTAGTTCCTCTTTTGAGTTGTTCAAGTGCTGCCTCAAATTTCCAACCAGCGACTGTAAAATATTTGGCATACTCTCTGAGTCTCTCTTGCAGTCTGTCATCTTCGCTGCATAACATTCTCAGCCTGGCGCCAACCACTGTTATAAGACCCTTGAACACTGAAGGAGGTTGACAACTGTTCTTTGGAAGGTAAATATGGCAATGTTTGGAAAAGACATCTGTCTCTATGACCATCAACTATTGAAAGTTTCATATCCAGATATTCTACCTGTCTGTCAAATTTTACGGTCCACTTGATATTTGGCGGATTCAGTTCATCCAGGTGTTTGCAGAATGATTCACGGTCCTCGCTGTTGGGAAAAATAGCGATACCATCATCTCGATACCTGCTCCAATCTAGGCATTTAAGCTGTTTGCGCCGTTCAGGTTCAGCCAGAGAGGAAAGCATAGGGACTGAGCAATCCTGCATGAGTTTATTGTCTAAGCTGTCCATGAAGACATCAACAAAGTCACAAGCATGGCAGGGTCCCATTGCAGTACCATGGTTTGGCTTGGCGAAGACAGTCTTTCCCTCTCCATCTGTGTAGGCTGAGCAACTGGTATCAAGGGCAATTTTTAAACCCTCAACAATGCAACTATCAGGTACCTGCAAAGATGAGGGATTCTCTCTCAGAGCTTCTTTAACAGCAGGAATACCCATGTTGTTTGTCCACATTGGGGAAAAGGGCTACCACGTCACAGACAGCAAATGTGGCTGTCGAAGGCAGGGGGCTGTAGTGCTCGTTGATCAGATCCACCTTCTGCAGGAATTCCTTTGAATCAATGATGATACGGTAGAAAATGGGTGAGATGAGCAATAGCTTGTTGTACAAACTTAGGGAGTGGTTGAGTAGGAGTGCCTGACCCAGAAAGCAAAAATCTATAAGGGAAAGGTTTGGGTTTGTGTGGTTTTTTACTAGAGGTTTGATGTGACCAGATGGACATGTGAATTTGGAGTCATAAAGTCTGCATTATCGTCAGTCAGTGCCCCTTCTCTCTTCCACTTTGTTACCCTTTGTTCACTTTGCTGACAGTTTCCTTGGTGGGGTTAGTTTCAACTACGTCATAGTAGTCACTGTTATTCACTTCAGTCGGGATAATTTGATCATCAGCGTCTAGGGGAGTGATCACTGTAACTTCTGCTTTGTCAGCATATCTGCATGCCCCATTTTTGGTCATAGGCAAATTACGGAGCTCCGAGATGGCTTTCCGTTGGCCACTGGTGAGATTGTCCCTAATTCTCGTCTGTTGCAGAGGGCAAGAAAATGTTGTGAACAGGCTTCAATGAAGTCTCTTCCCCAAAACACTACAGCCGATGTTAAGAAGAACGGACGCAAAATCTTCCAAATTTATTCAAGAACAAATTCATTGGACCATTGCACGAAATCAACAAATCAAACGCGGACAGCAGGCTGTAATGTCCAATCACCCTTCCTCAGGATCGTCACATAAGCCACAACTGAAAACTGCACCATTCAGTACCGAGTGTAGCCACCGTTTGCCGCCAGGCAAGCGGCACAACGTCGACGCATGGAGTCCACCAGGGTCCGAAGAGTGTCCCGCGGTATGGCCTGCCACTCCTGCTGCAGAAAGAGAGTGAGCTGGGCCACGTCAACAGGCGGGGGTGGTTGTGGGCTACCCGCCGTCCAAGGACATCCCAGAGGTGCTCAATTGGAGCCAGATCGGGTGAGCGAGATGGCCACTGCATCCGGATGATCCCCTCTTGCTGCAGATGATCGTCCACGACACGGGCTCGGTGTGGACGGGCGTTGTCGTCTTGGAAAACAGCAGCGTTACCCATGGCCTGAAGGGCGGGCTGGATCAGGGGCCTCACAATCTCGTCACGGTACCGCACCCTTGTCAGCATGCCTTGAATGACGTACAGGGGAGTTCTGTCTTGACGACTGAAGCCACCCCAGACCATCACAGAACCCCCTCCGTAACGATCCACCTCACGAACTGTGGCGTCAGCAAAACGTTCTCCTGGCCTTCGCCACACTCGGGTCCTGCCGTCACTTGAATGCCAAGGTGAAGCGGGACTCATCTGTGAACAGCACTCGAGACCATTGCTGCCTCGTCCAGCGAACGTGATGACGACACCAGTCCGCACATGCTCTGCGGTGAGCTGGAGTAAGTGGTACTCTCGACTGCTGGTCTCCGGATGACAGCCCGAACTCGTGCAAACGGTTACAACTGTCCTTCTACTGACATTGACATTTGCAGCCTGCAGGAGCTCACGCCTTAAGGTGGATGAGGTGACAGTCCGATTGCACAGGGCAGACAGCAGGAGGAATCGGTCAGCATGTCTGTCGGTACACCGAGGACGGCCTGATCGTGGCCGATCCTGCACGCTGCCAGTGGCCTGAAACCTCTCTACAAGACGTTGGATGGTGGAATGGGACACGTTCAGACGCCTAGCCACCTCGCGGCCAGAAATCCCTTCGTCAATCAACGCTAAGGCACGTCCACGATCGCAGGGTCCAGTCTTTGC